>JAWDJD010000001.1:259841479-260331479 GCA_035047305.1 Bradypodion pumilum
TAGTAAACATTTTTGAATCCTACTACTGCATGGAACGCTGTTTACCTTCTCACTGAAGTGGTACCTATTTATCTACTTGTAATTTCTTGCTTTTGAACTGCTAAGTTGGTAGGAGCTGAGACAGAGACGGAAGCACTCAGGTCTCAAACTGCTGACCTGCCGACGTTCCAGTCATCAAATTCAGCGTCTTATCCACTAAGCCACCACACATTTTCTCAAGGCCCAAAAATGCTTTGAGCCTTTCCTCATATGGCTTAGTTTCCAGTCCTCTAAGCATCCGTGGTGCCCTTCTCTGTGCCTCTCTAATTTGTTAGCATCTTTTAAAAAGCACATTGCCCAGAATTGGGCACAGGACTCTGGATGTGAGATAACAAGTGCTGAATAGAGGTGGATGTTGTGTTCTGAGTTCTATGCATTAAAACAACCACCAACTGTATCAATGTATTCCGTGTAATTAGGTCGCGAGCTAATGTCCACCTGGTGGCAATAGCGAGCGCCCAAGCTCACAAGGTTCCAATCCCCAAAGAACTACAGCGCGGGAAGATTCCCGCCACTACCTCACCTGGACAAGAAGGGCGTGACCTGGAATGACGTCACGCCAGCAGTAGCCAATGGGCTATCGTGGAGCCACATTCAAATGTATAACCACCGTATATATTGAGCTGTTCGTCCGCCATTACCTCATGTTCCCCTAGACCACCATGCAATAAAGATGTGTTAAGTCAGTACTACGGCTGTTCCTGTGTCTTGTTTCTCATACACTAAATTGGCGACGAGGATGGGATAATGGATTCCCATGAGATCAAGACACACGCTAGTCATGCCAGTTTCGACATCAACAAGCCGGAAGATTGGGAGCTCTTTGAAATGGACTTCCAAGATGCGCTGGTGGTGTCCGACATCACGGACGAGGGAAAGAAGAGGGCCATCCTCACCCGGATGCTAGGAAATGCCGCCAAGAGAGTATTGGTGGACCTGGTATCACCGAAGAAGGTGAGCGAACTGACGGTCAAGCAGTTCCTGAAGGCGATGCGTGACCATTTCCAGCCCTCGGTTTCGATGTTCTCGGCTCGAGACGCCAGTCACTAACGAGTCTCCCTCTCCCGTTGCAGGACAAGGAACCAGGGGACAGAGAAGCAGTAGCACTCCCGGGACAAGCCAGTCAGCGTCTCGCCCAAGGCGCGTTTGCAATAAGCCATCTTGGTTGAGAGACTTCGTCTCATTCTAGGGGGGGAGGGATGTTGTGTTCTGAGTTCTATGCATTAAAACAACCACCAACTGTATCAATGTATTCCGTGTAATTAGCTCGCGAGCTAATGTCCACCTGGTGGCAATAGCGAGCGCCCAAGCTCACAAGGTTCCAATCCCCAAAGAACTACAGCGCGGGAAGATTCCCGCCACTACCTCACCTGGACAAGAAGGGCGTGACCTGGAATGACGTCACGCCAGCAGTAGCCAATGGGCTATCGTGGAGCCACATTCAAATGTATAACCACCGTATATATTGAGCTGTTCGTCCGCCATTACCTCATGTTCCCCTAGACCACCATGCAATAAAGATGTGTTAAGCCAGTACTACGGCTGCTCCTGTGTCTTGTTTCTCATACACTAAAGTGGACCAGTACCTCAAGGGTTCTGGAGGCTATACCTCTGCTTAAGCAGCCTAAAACAGTGTTGGCCTTTTTTTGCAGCCATGTTGCACTGCTTCCATTTGTCCTTAAACTTCCATTTTCCCAAGAAAATCTATTACAAGAAAAAGTCTATTAAAAAGGGGGAGGCTTATTTTTCAAGATTCACACAGTAACTGATTATCATATTATTATTATTGTGGGTGGGTGGGAGCAATAATTCATGTCTCACTTTTCTCCTTAATTCAGGCCTGAGCTTCTGAAGTAGAGGAGAAATACTGTAACCTCTGTTCTTACATTATCCCAAGGGGAAACCATGACCGGGATTCAAAGACTCATTATGCTTCGTGCAGCATTTTATCAACATTTCTACATTTCAAAGAGCCCGAATGAAACTTAATGAGCTGTAGAAGACTGTTTCACAGGATATACGGCTCCCTATATTCAGAGACAACAGAAACAAGGAAACACAAACAGTAATAAAGAGGAGCTGTCAGGCTCAACGTCTGCCTTTCAAATTAAACCCCAAAGATACATTCACCAGAAAAAAGTTGGAACAGAGTTTAGTATTCAGCAGTTTAGCCATAACTACATTAAAGACAAACTGAATTAATAGCTAGCATATTTTCCCCCGGGATCTCTAGAATATATGAGAGATGGTAGGAATGTCTAATATTCTCAGCAGTCTCCTCAAGCCTATACTCTATTTTAGGAAAGCCACAATGTCTATAGAACTAATATAAGTGGAGATACCCCCTGTTTATTTTTATGAAACTAATTTCACATATCAGTAGGCATAGCCAATAGATAATAGCCCCACCAGCTAAGCAAGCAGAATGTGGTGGGATATGTGAAATACATAAAACAGGATGCTATGCTTTTGTTTTTTATTTGTTACTAGCTGATTACCCGGCCTTGCTCAGGTTTTCCCCCCTTAAAGGAAGTATAGTTTCTTCAGCACCATCCTTTACGCAGTGGTAGGCTCCAAAAAAATTTACTACCACACTGTGGCCATGGTATGGTGGGTATGGCCAGGGGAAAGCCCTGTGTTGCACCTGAATTAGTACTACAGTACTGTACTTTATTTCAAAACTTGGATGGGTAGGGCAAGCCAGAATTTCTGCTACCGGAACTGGTGAACTGGTGCGAACCTGCTGGTGCCCACCACTGCCTTTACGGCCCATAAACGTAAAGTTCTGTGAAGATGCAGCTTTCTTTCGCTGTAGAAAGGAGGCCATGGTTTGAATTTTCCAGCCGGACAGAACTTTGTTTACAGGCCTGAGACGCCGCCACTGAAGAAAGCTTTATTGGTGGTGTGTCCCGGTGGAAACTTCAAACCGTTGTCAAGCCGTGTCCTCCTTCCTTCAGCGAAAGGAGGCCGCAGCTTGACAGAACTTTTCGTTTACGGGCCGGGGACGCCGTCGGGCAGAAAATTCGAACCGCTGTCAAGTCCTCCTTCCTTCATTCCCTACTTGTAAACATCGCCCTCTGTGGCCTTTGTCACTTTTATATTGTACTGTCGAGAAAGCCTGGAAACGTTTCTGTCAGTATGTTCTCCTGAAGGAAAAGCGCTGGTGCGTTGGGATCGATTTGTGAAAACAGAGGCTGTGGTGCGCATGCACAGTACTGCTGTTCCATTGCTTTTTCTCCTGTTAGTGGGGGTGTCCTTTTTGTGTCCCACTTTGGGGGGCATAAACCCCCAAATGGGTTTTGTGACACACACCCCCACAGTGCTGATTTCGCAAGCCCAAGGTATGTACCATATTTTTTGGACCATAAGACACACCTGACCATAAGACGCACCCAGTTTTCAGAGCAGGAAAACAAAAAAAAATTAATACTGTATTTTGCACCAGCAACCAGTGGTGGCACTGCAGGGGAAATGGGCAGGCCAGGCCAATTGCACTTAGGAAGGAAGTGATACTCTAGCCTAGCTTCTTGCTCTCCTTTCAACCAGGAAGCATGTTTTCCCCCTCCATTTTGTCCACGTGGAGTAGAGTCAAAGGCATCAAGGTAAGTGAAACCATAAGACGCACCCAGTTTTCAGAGCAGGAAAACAAAAAAAAAATTAATACTGTATTTTGCACCATCAACTAGTGGTGGCAATGCAGGGGAAATGGGCAGGCAGGCAAATTGCACTGAGGAAGGAAGTGATACTCAAGCCTAGCCTCTTGCTCTCCTTTCAACCAGGAAGCATGTTTTCCCCCTCCATTTTGTCCATGTGGAGTAGAGACAAAGGCATCAAGGTAAGTGAAATCCTTTCTTTTTAAGCACAGATTTGGTTTCCCACTTAAATGCATTAGGAACATACAAACAGAAAACTTTTGAATACAAGAAATTTATTTCCAATGTATTTAAATGGGAAATTGCGAATTTTCGCCCTCTAGTGGCCAGTTGTTTTTCATATGTTTTTCCCCCCTGCCCCAACAGCTGAACAGCGGAGAGGTGGCAGTACCTTAGTAGTCTTTGGCCAGCTGCGGCTCTTGTAAAATACCCTTTTACAATAGCCACAGCTGGCCGAAGACCAGCATTTGGACTATAAGACGCACCCTCATTTTCTCCCCACTTTTGGGGGAGAAGACGTGTGTCTTATGGTCCAAAAAATATGGTATGTGCTGAATTTCAGTGACATTGGTCCAGGGGTGTGGGCTCCTTTAGAGCACATACAAACCCACATTTCTGTTTTATAACTATAGATGAGGGATTTATTCCTGAATGGCTTCATTTTTGTTTTCTCACATTACCTGGTTGTTCTGGTAATCACTTGTAATTAAATAAACTATACTAACATTTTTATTTTTAAAGAAGATAATACGTACCTTGGAAAAACCCAATAGCCATAGCATCGAGTAGAAAATCTCTAGCAGTACCCTCTGAGGAAAAACTAAAGCCCCTCTAAAGCAGTGCCTTCAAACGCTCCTTCTGGAAAGAACAGATCAGAAATTTGTTGAGGAGCATATAGCTAAAAACACTCAGAGAAATAACAAAGACTTCTTTAAGTACATTAAAAGTAAGAACCCAACTAGGAAGGCCATTGGACCATTAGAGGACAATGGAAGGCAAGGGGTTATTAAAGAGGAAACAGAGATTGCAGAGAGACTCAATGAATTCTTTGCTTCAGTATTCACTGAAGAAGACAGAGACCACATGCCCCAAACAGAGCCTATCTTCGTAGGGAGGGAAACCGAAGAATTAAGCAAGATAGAAATAACCAGGGAGAAGGTCCTTGCCTGTTTTGTTAAACTAAATGCTAACAAATCACCAGGACCAGATGGCATCCATCCACGAGATCTCAGGGAACTTAAAGATGAAATTGCTGATCTCCTAGCCAAAATATATAATCTTTCCCTCAAATCAGGCTCCCTCAGACAGCTTCGGGGGCCAGATGGCCATTTCATCCTTCCTCCACCACATGGCACTTCCTGGTGTGGTGGAGGTGGGTGTGTGTGTGCATGAAATTAATTTAATTTCATTTAATAGTCATAGTTATGCTGCCGCCCCCTTGCCGAGGCAATTTCCGGGTGGCTTATACTTATAAAACCACAGCATAGATATATATAAAACAATGTAGTAGAAACATAAAATTGTTTAAAATTTAAAATTAACATACCCTCTTCCAGCAGCCACATCATAGGATTTCTTTTAAAACTAAAGCTAGAATCCTGGGTAACCCTCAAATGAGCCACCCTATAGAGGCCGCCCCCCCACCCCCACTGCACTAGCCAGATTTTAAGGTTTTTTCTGAAGGGCAGAAGCTCTGCCTGGAGACGCAGCTCAGTCAGTAGGAGGTTCCACAGGGCCGGAGCGGACACAGAAAAGGCCCTCCTTCTCGTGCTAGAGAGGCGAGCCTCTCTAGCCGATGGAAGTATCAGGGAGCGCCTCTGGTCCGCTCTAGTGGGACGGGCAGATGTCCTTGGGGTGATGTGGTCTCTTAAGTACACTGGCCCACTACCATATAGGGCTTTAAAGGTCAGCACCAGCACCTTGAATTGCACCCAGAAGGCACACTGGTAGCCAATGCAGCTCCCGTAACAGGGGTGAGGCATGGGGGCTGCATCCGGCCCACGGGCAATAGGTTGAGAATCCCTGTTCTAGGATCTTGGTCACACTGAGGGTCTACAATCTAAGTAGGCTTCTTACATGAGTGGTCGAGATGTCCAGAATGATATAGATACCTGTACTATACCAGCAGCTTTTCCAGAGTCAAACAGACTGGATCTATTTGAAATGAACAGCAACAAAGGGTACTAGATCCTAGTATTCATCATATATATCCAATATAGATTTGTCGTCGCTTATCTATTTAAGCACAAATCAACTGAACTCCAAAATGTTCTATCCTTTGCCTTCTGTTCCTATCTCTGACAGAGCAGTTTTATCATCGGCTCATCCCATCATTTGGGGGGGTCTGTCTAGTGGCCTTTTGTAATCCCTTGGTATCCAGTCGGTTAGCTGGCAGGCCTGTCTGTTAATTGTTAGGCTGGTAATATGGCCCACCCATCTTCTTTTTGCCATATATAATTAATCTACCACATCACGCAGTCTGGTTCTTTGGCATGATTCTTTATTTCTGATCTTATCCCTGATTGTTACTTCACAAATCCATTTTTCCATTGCTCTTTTGGTTACCGCCGGTTTTTCTTCCTTTGATTTTGTTATTACTCACATTTCGGATGCATACAACATTGCTGGTAACACATGTATTGAATACATTTGCCCTGATATTCATCGGCAGACTGTCATCTGTTAGCACTGTCGGGTTTATATTAAAGACAATCCAAGCTGCTTTGTGTCTTCTTATCTACTCACCACAAGGTACATTATCTGGATTTTCTGTAGGAATTGCTTTTTTAAAATTGGCTCAAATTATTTTACAATTCCTATTTTATCAAAGCATCTTACCAAAGTGGAGAGAGTTATCCATCTCCTTGGGGGGAAATAAATCTGTTCCAATTTTCTCCCTCCCCCTCTTTTTTATATAATAAAGTTTCCCCACATATGTTGAAACGATTTAGTTTGATTTGTTTAAAAAAAATAACCTGAAGGTTTGTCCAGGCTTCCCACTAAATGTACACGTAGACTGGTTGGAAACGCATCAGTTCCTGATCAGGAGAAGGCACAATTCGTCATTTGGTAAGTTACTTCCATCCAAATGGGAAACTACCCTTTCAGTGTGCTTGAGCACTTCCTGGATCATCTAAGAAAAGCAGGAAGTGAAATCATTTTTTACGGCTTCTAGATCATCACTGATGCAATTAATCACTTTGTTTAAACTTTTTTAAAAAAATTATTTCTGTATCTGATTGTATTGCTGATAAAAAAAACATGACTGCCGCAGTTTCATTTGGCAATACACACAGGCATGCAAATACATTTTTTAAAAAAATTAAACAAAGTGATGCATAACTTCAGTGATAATCTTCTAGAAGATGTAAAAAAATATTTCACCCTGACTATTTTTAGACAATCAGGGGAAGAATTCAATATCTGATATGTTGTAGGGGTTCATTGGCTTCTTCAGCTTCTAGGCTAGACGTGAAACTGTCAAAATGAAGGCATTCTTTGGTGAGTTCATGCTGCAGTTCCTTCCACCTGACCTAGTGTGAGAAAGTTTAGCCAGGAACACAAGGTGGACGTTACCAGGGCACACCCGATTGTGGTTAAAAAATACCACAATCTTTGAGGAGGCTCTTTCTGTGTACCCCTTCTTCAGCTTAATAGACATTTATTCTGGAAGCAGCTTTTGACAACTGCAGTTACAGTGTTGACAGGCACTGGGAATGGCATATATGGGAGTGCACCAAAAAATATGAACCCCTAGACAGCACACACTGCGCCAATATCCAACATGTGTGTAAAAAAAAAAAAAAGGGCCAAGCAACCCATAGATCACCCTTAAGAGTGGACTTTATGTCTGTCTAGATGTCCCTGAAATTATGTTTATCTTTGCACATCAAAGTATTGAGGATCAGAGTTGAAAACCAATGCTTTAAGATAATGCTTTACAATTATGTTCAGAAAACATTTAAGAGAAACATTATTGCTCAGTTGATTTGTACAATTTGTTTCATGTTGCAGCTTCAGGCAGCTTCTGAAAATTGTGTAGGACTGTTGGTTGCAGAGAGTACATTTATCCTCAGATAATTAACATTCAAATTTTTAATTTAAAAACTCACTTTGTCTCCCACCATTTTTAGGGTTATATTTGATTACTTTTGTTAACAAAAAATAAATAGACTATCTGACAAAGTCTGGCAAGAAAGGAAGAAAATAATTGTTTAGTAAAATAATGTATATACTTGTCACAGTCATATTTGGACCTCTCATGGGGAAAGTGTGCTTTTTTTTTGCAATCAAGGAAAAATAGAAATGAATGGAGCTTATTTGTTTTATTGGCTATAAAAAAGAAGAGGCAGGAGATATGTCCTGTCTTGTATTGCTCCATCAGAACTATTTTAACTTTCCATTTCCCCTAGAAGTTGAAACAGGTGAGCTAAAAGCTACAAAAACAGAGAATAAGAGAGCTGTTAGAACAGTTGTGGTGAATCTATGGCATGCATGCCAGAGGGCACACAGAGCCCTCTCTGTGGGCACATGCACCGTCACCCCAGCACAAAATTCCCCCCTTCCCTATGCCCAGCATCCCAATGTGAGCGCTCCCTCCTTCCTCCAGCACAGAGTTCACCCCGCCCCTCTGCCCAACAACCCAATGGGAGCATTTCCTCCCTCCCCCCCAGCACAGAGTTCACCCTGCCCCTCTGCCCAACAGCCAAATTGGAGTGCTTCCTTCCTCACCTCCCCCCCCCAGCACAGCGTTCACCCCACCCCTCTGTTTGGCTACTCAGTCTCTAAAAGGTTCACCATCACTGTGTTAGAGGGAGACTGACACTGTATGTTGTCCACTCGAGCTCAAACACAAAGAAAAGCTTTTGGAATTCTGGTAGATAATTTTTTTCTGCCCTCTAGTCATTGTAGCAAAGATCTTGTGCAAGTCTGCACAACAGGGACGTCATGTCCTATTTTTTTTTAAAAAAAATTGTTGTCAATACTTTCTACTGGGAGAGTGAATGTTTACAGAGAGCTCCTTTCTCACACTGGACTTTTGCACTTTCTTCAGCTGTTTGTAGCTCCTTCAACTCTCATGCTGTTTCCAGGGAAGGAATATACATTGTGTTGAAGGCATTTTCCACACCATTTTCAAAAGGCCAAATCCTGTTATTTTGCCCATGATTCTTTCCCTCTAACACAGAAAATCTTTTTCAACTGAAAAGTTGGTGAGCCTTTTCCATGTGAACATTCTTTCTGAATTGAGGCTATGAGAGAGGGATTAATATTTAAGAAGTTGTGGGGGAAAGAGTGAATGAGAAACTTTCTCATAGTACCAGAAGTTCAGGTTTATCAACTGAAGCTGAACCAGGCAGGAGGTGTGTGTGTGTGTGTGTGTGTGTGTGTGTGTGTGTGTGTGTGTGTGTGTGTGTGTGTGTGTGTGTGTGTGTGTGTGTGTGTGTGTGTGAGAGAGAGAGGGAGGGAGGGAGGGAGAGAGAGAGAGAAAGAGAGAGAGAGAGAGAGAGAGAGGGAGGGAGGGGGAGAGAGAGAGAGAGAGAGAGAGATTCAGGATGAATAGTCAGATGTGCTTCTTGACAAAAACCACATAGTTAAATTATGGAATTCAACTGTCACAAGATGTAGTGATCGATGCCCACTAGAACAGCTATAAAAAGGGGAGAGGGGATTAGACAAATGTATGGAAAATAAAATCAATCAATCAATTAGTCACCATGGCTGTGTAGTAATTCTTCAGGAAGAAAAACAGCATGGCCCTCTTTAGTATATGAGAGTCAAGACACGAGGCACAGCCAACGGCTGGGTTAACTCAGGTTTATTGCATGGTGGACAGAGGGAACATGAGGTAATGGCGGACGAACAGCTCTATATATATGGTAGTAACGTATTTTGAATGTGGCTCCACGGTAGCCCGTTGGCTTCTGGTCCGCGTGACGTCATGGCTGGTCACGCCCTTCTTGTCCAGGTGTAGGTAGCGGCGGGAAAACTTCCCGCGCTGCGGTCTTTGATGGGTTTGAACCAAGAGAGCTTGGACGCTCGCTGCTGCCAGCTGGTGGTCATTAGCTTGCGTCCTATTACAGGGTTTATGTGATACAGCTGAAGGTTACATTGTTACTCATAGGCAAGGTTACATTGGTTCAGATACATTGATATCACATGTGGAAGGTTACACTATTAGAACACAACACTCCTCCCCCCTAGGATGAGACGAAGTCTCTCAGCCAAGATGGCTTATTTCGAACACGCTGGGGTCTCGGCGCGGGCTGCCCTGCCCTGGCTTCGCTCCCTCCTCCTTGCTCCCTGGCTGCCTGCCCTGTAACGGGAGAGGATGACTCGTTAGTGGTTTGCCGCGGTTCTGCGGCTTTGCTGGAAGGTGTGTGCTTTGTTTGGGAAGAACCGGGGGCACTGGGGACTAACGAAAAACCCCTCTTCTCGCTCGGACGGGTGGGGGAACACTCCAAAAAACCCCCCCGGCTAGCAAAATCAAAATCAAAATCGGCTTCGGGGGAAGCGGCAGCGGCGGCCGCACACTCCTTTTCCCTCCCCCCGGGCTCGGATAGAACTGGGGTATCAAAAGGATATGAGTCGGGCTCACTGCTTTCCCTCCTGACCTCGGACTGGTGTCCCTCTCTGTCTCCCCCTTGGGCTAAACGGGTGGGGGAGAACCCTATCGCTGAATCCTGTCGCTGAGCCCCACTGATCGGCCCCTCACTCACTCGGTGCCTCAGTTGGTCAGCGTGCCTCCTCCAGAGGAGGCCGGTGCTAGTTTCCACCCAATATGACACTGGCCCCGTCTGTTCTATTATCGTCCCTGGCACCCAGGCTGGGCCTGCGTTGGCATAGTTCCTGCAGTGTACAGGATCGCCTACGCCGAAACCTTTCGAGACCTCTAAACCTATGTTCTTCCCTTTGTCCTCGACCCTCGACGGGTCCAACCTGGACAAAAGCGTCGTCAGTTTCCTCCGCATCAGCAGCTCAGCCGGCGAGTATCCAGACGCTAAGGGGGTCACTCTATACGCTAATAGAAATTGACAAACTTGGTGATTTAGATCTCCCGAGCCCATGTGCCGCAGCGCCTCCTTTGTGGTGCGCACCAACCGTTCCACCTGGCCATTCGTGGCCGGGTGAAACGGCGCGGATGTGACATGCCGAATTGCATTTGCCCCCATGAATGCTGCGAACTCAGTGGACTTGAAGCAACTGGCGTTATCGCTGACCAAAGTGTCGGGTAAACCGAACGTGGAAAAGACCCTTCTTAGCTGGCGAATGGTAGTGGCGGAGGATGTGCTCTTTACCGGAACGACCTCCAGCCACTTTGAGTATGCATCCACCACCAGGAGAAACATGGTTCCTCGGAACGGGCCAGCAAAATCTACGTGCACCCTGGACCACGGTCCCCTTGCTGCGTCCCATTCCCTATGCGGGAGGCGGGCCACCTCCGGTCGGGAGCACTGACATGCCTCACAAGTGCCAACCATATGCTCTATGTCGGCGTCCAGCTGGGGCCACCAGAAGTAACTCCGGGCCAACGCCTTGGAGTGGACGATTCCCGGGTGGCTGACGTGCAACAGCTTTAGCACCTTCGGCCGCAGGGACGTAGGAACCACCACCCGTTGGCCCCACAAAAGGCACCCCCTCTCTAAAGACAATTCTACTCGCTTTCGGAAAAATGGGTCGAATTCCGCGCCTGGGGATGACGCCGGCCACCCCTTCTGCACCCACGAGCATACTTTCTCTAGTGTTCTGTCCTTTCCGGTCGCCCTGGCAATGTCGGCCGGTACTATCGGGGGTGACTCCAAGACCTCTATTAGTAATACCTGGCGGTCTCTTCTTACCCCTGCCTTCTGGTCGTCCGACAAGGGTAACGGCGACCGTGAGAGTGCGTCTGCATGGCTGATTTCCTTCCCTGGCCGGTATTCTAACTCATGTTGATATGCGTTAAGAAAAATAGCCCACCGCAGCATCCTCGGGGACAGGATCTGTGGCGTGGGCTTATTTGCAGTGAATATTCCTAACAGGGGCTTGTGATCAGTAACGACCTTGAACGGCCGACCATACAGAAAATCGTGAAATTTTTTGGTTCCCGCTACTATCGCTAGTGCCTCCCTATCGGTCTGTGCGTAATTCCGCTCTGCTTGGGACAGGGACCTTGAATAAAACGCTATCGGGGCCTCCCTTCCGTCGTTTAACACGTGGCAAAGCACTGCCCCCACCCCCACCGGGGATGCATCGCAGACTAAAACTATGGGCCGTTTGGGGTCGAAATGAGTCAGGATTGCCTCGGATGTGAGGAGTTGCTTTAACTCTGTGAACGCTCTTTCTTGCTCGTCACCCCACAGCCATTTTTCCTCTTTTTTAAGTAACTGATGGAGCGGCTCGGCAACAGACGCCTTCCGTGGAAGGAAGGTATGGTAGAAATTGAGAAGCCCCAGAAACGACTGTAGCTCGGTTTTGGAAGTGGGGCGAGGGGCTTTCTTAATGGCGGCTACCTTAGATTTGGACGGCCTAATTCCCTCGGGTGTGACACGGAACCCTAAAAACTCAACTTCTGTTTCGAAAAATACACATTTGTCTTTCCTCAGTCGCAGCCCCGCTGTTTCGAACACGGTCAGGACCTTATCCAGTCTGCGAGCCAGCTCGTCCTTACTCCCCCCCGTTATCAACACGTCATCAAAATATGGCAACACCCCCTCCAGTCCCTTCAGGAGGCGTTCCACTAGCGACTGAAAAATGCCAGGTGCCGAGTTCACGCCGAACTGTAACCTCGACACCTGGAACGCCCCCTTATGTGTGACTATTGTTTGTGCCGCCGCTGTGGCGGGGGTTACCGGAAGTTGCTGGTAGGCCTGTGCTAAATTGAGTTTAGCGAAACACTTTCCCCCATTTAGCCTGGCCAGAAGGTGGCTGACCACTGGCACCGGGTATGCATTAGGGCGGATTGCCTTATTAATGGTACACTTATAATCAGCGCAGATGCGCACCTCCCCGTTAGCCTTCAGTGCTGTTACAATTGGAGTCTCCCACTCCGCGGAATCCACAGGAACAAGAATTCCTTGACCCACCAGTTTGTCCAGTTCCGCCTCTATTTTGTCCTTTAGCGCGAACGGTACCCTGCGCGGTTTAAGTCTTATCGGGCGGACCTCCGGGTCTAAGTCGAAGGCTACAGGGGGTCCCTTGAACTTTCCCAGTCCACTTTTAAAAACAGCGGGGTGCGCATCACACACCGTTTGTATTGGGTCCTCGCCTACGGCATGCACCCCCCCTATGAACAGACCTAAGGGCTGAAACCACTGGGTTCCGAGGAGGCTACAACTCCCCCCTTTTAGCACCACTAGGGGAAGTTCCGCAGAATGTCTCTTAAAACGAACCCGGAATGTCCCGACCCCCAACACTGGAATGCTGTTCCCCTGTACGTCCCGTAGTGTGGCCCTCAACGCTTTAAGTTTGGGCCGCACGTGGGGGTCGATTTTCAAGAACTCTCTCTGGGGAATTATTGAATAGGAGGACCCCGAGTCAACTTCCATCCTAATGGGGGTCCCTTGTACTAGTACCTCAACAAAGTAATGGGGCTGTCCCGCAGACACGCTGAACACAGGAGCGTCGCCCTCGCTGTCGTCCGAGATGCGGCCCACGCCGTCCTGCTTCCTCGTGGCCCGGGCGCCATCTTTGGGCCTCGCTGGACGGTCCGGTCTGGCTGAGCGGTCCTGCGACTGTCTCCGGCCCTCTTTCCATTTCCTGCACGCCTTGGCGATGTGCCCCCGATGTCCACAGTTGAAACACTCGGCTTTCCTGAATGGGCACTTCACGCGCTCGTGGGCCGCTCCGCAACCATCGCAGCGGCGCCCACCTCTCCGGACCTTCTGGACCTCCTCGCCATCGCTGCTTTCAGAAGACGATTTCGAGGTCGGTCGGGTTGCATGCACCGACTGACCGGACTTCCCGTGCGACGTGTTTTCCGCTTTGCCGGCCCTCGGACGCCACTCACGCCACTTGTGCATCTCATCTACTCCAGCGTTCGTGGATTCCGCGGCTTCCGCGGCCTCTACAACCTCTTCCAGTGTGGGTGGTGGCTCCTTGTTCATCAAGCTGCGCTGTACTTCCTTGTCCTTCAGGCCACACAGCACTCCGTCCCTGAGGGCCATATCTAGGATGTGGTCCCATTTGCAGGGGGCGGCGGCTACCCTCATAGCCGTTACGAAGGCTTCTACCGACTCGTCCGGCGCTTGAACTCGCCTCCAAAACGCGCTCCGAGCGGGAAACATTGCCCTCGAGGGTCGGAAACGCTCACGCAGCAGTTTCATGATGTCACCGGCTTTGAAATCGCTCACCTTCTTCGGTGCGAGGATGCCCACCAGCGTCCGCTTGGTTTCCATCCCGAGCATGCGGGTGAGGATGGCCCTCTTCCTTTCCTCGTCGTCTTCTTTGACTTTGAGTTCCACCAGTGCCGCCTGGAAGTCCATCTCAAAAAGCTCCCAGTCTTGCGGTTTGGTGATGTTGAACCCGCTCTGTGTCCTGGCTCCATGGGGATCCATAATCCCACCTTCGTCGCCAATTTAGTATATGAGAGTCAAGACACGAGGCACAGCCAACGGCTGGGTTAACTCAGGTTTATTGCATGGTGGACAGAGGGAACATGAGGTAATGGCGGACGAACAGCTCTATATATATGGTAGTAACGTATTTTGAATGTGGCTCCACGGTAGCCCGTTGGCTACTGGTCCGCGTGACGTCATGGCTGGTCACGCCCTTCTTGTCCAGGTGTAGGTAGCGGCGGGAAAACTTCCCGCGCTGCGGTCTTTGATGGGTTTGAACCAAGAGAGCTTGGACGCTCGCTGCTGCCAGCTGGTGGTCATTAGCTCGCGTCCTATTACAGGGTTTATGTGATACAGCTGAAGGTTACATTGTTACTCATAGGCAAGGTTACATTGGTTCAGATACATTGATATCACATGTGGAAGGTTACACTATTAGAACACAACACCCTCAATATTGGTTTCTTTGGAGAGCAAATGGAGAGTGTTGTTGAGCTCTTTGTGCGTTCCCCCTGGGCTACTGTGCAAACAAATTGCTATAATCATAGATATGGTGTAATGCCCTGAATCGTATTATCTATGCAACTGGAGTGTGACAAGGAACACAAGCCTCAAGTCCTTAATTAGCAGCAATTTATTGCTGAGATTTGTGCTGTTTGACTTGAACAGGGTGTAGGAGAGATAGGATTCAGAATGATACGTTTTGACTGTAAGCAGAGACAGTACAGATGCTTATCCAGTAGTTTATGTGCACATGCAACACCAAGAATGGCCCATAAAGAACAGCAGTGGTCCGGCAGGAAAGTACATATGAGCACAGTGGTTGTTGCACAAATGGCATTAAGGTCATGCATTCCTGGTTGGATCCATGTGACAATAAGACACGTGGAATTGGCCAGTATGTGAGGGGGAAGCATCTTTTCTGGGCTAGTGATTACGGAAATGAGCACGAAAGGAATCTGGATAAATGGGTCTAGGATCCCAGGAAAGCCTAGCAAATAGAAAACATGGTAAATCAGAGCAAGGAAGAGTAAAAAACCCTCCATCATTGTGCAGCAAGGCCATGAATGGGGCCCAGCAGCTTGAGTGGCTGACACCATTTCAATCAGGGCATCGATTCCATGCTGCCTTACCTACTGCAGGTGAAGAGGCGAGATATTCTCTCAGGGCCACCATCACTGCTAGAGATGTTATGGAAGTTAGGAGCAGCCAACAGCAGCATCAACTCCTTTTATGACTGAGGTAAGTGACGGACTCCAAACTTCAATAGGATTTTTACCAATTGAATGGCTAATTGGAAGATAATTTGATGAAATAGGATTAGAAAGAGGAATGGGATAAACTGTGATCCATGCTCCAGTACATTTTGAGAGATGAGGGTGCATCTACACTAGGCAGACTAGGAGGTGCTAAGTCAGTGATGGCCAACCTTGGTACTTCAGATGTTCTTGAACTTTATCATTTATTTATTTATTTGTAGCATTTATACCCCATCTTCCTTATCCATAGATAACCTAAGGTGGCTTACAGACTTGGGCTTAGTGACTTCGGCTTCTGGGAATTGAAGTCCAAGTGCATCTGAAGTGCCACAGTTGGCCACCACTATTCTAACCCATGCCCAGCATATCCAGAAAGAGTAATACCTGTATGGCTGGGACCTTTTTTTACAGGAGTTTTACAGGGGTTTCAGCTTGGCCAACAGATGTTATTACTCCTATTTCCTCAATGTCATTGGGCATTGTTTGGGGTCATTTAATGGGTGCTAGCTGTTTACTGTGAGATTTGAATCCCTGTAAACATTTCACATTAATTTGTTAAAAGCCTGGCTGGAGTGGGAGGGCCTTTTCATAGATTTGGAAGAGATTTTAAAGCCTGAAGCATCTGATGAACCCCTTCCCCAACTTACTATGGAAAAACACTTTACCCCTGTTAACAGTGATGCTCTGCAAAAAAATTTACTACCCCCACCATGGGATAGCTCTGTGCACATGGACCATAGCCACTATGGTCTGTGGACCATAGCCACTTGGCCTCCCTACGCCATGGCTTGGGGTAGGGAGGTGGATGTGGCTGGCCAAGTGGGCATGGCCTGGGGGAATTTCCGCTACTGGTGCCTGGGCACCCGTGGGCACTGGGAGCAGCTCAACACTGCCTGTTAAGTTGAAGAGAGTAGCCTTTGGGTTAACAAGAGAATGGCAGCAAAAGGGCTGAGAGTACAGTGAACAATCAAACAGATACTGTAGTGTGCAAAAGTTTGTTTACTAGTGGCAAAGCAAATGTTGAAAGTAAAGGTTCAAAGGCAAAGTCTCTTACAAGCAAAACACAATAGTAGCAAACAGCAGAATGGTGTTCCAAAGCAAATCAGAAGTACAGTATTCCTTTCTTCTTACCAGTCCATAGAAAACGTGGGGAAAACAGTCCAATGCAAATAGTCAGAATACAGGCAGTCCAACAGCAAAAGTAGCAAAGTGATGCGACGAGCGATGATCAGTTGTCTAGCTCCAAGTAGATGTTCAGTAGCAAATGGACTTCAGGCAGCAGTCCGGCATCAGACAGTGTTCAGCATTCAGCTACAGTGAGCCTTAGCTGTATTGAGCATCAAAGCTAAAGTGGCTATCGCTACAAACCTCCTTTTATCCACAGCAATAGCAAGTTAATGAGAAAACACACATAACCTGCTCTAGCATGAAAACTGTACTCTTAAAGGACTAAACCTGATATATTATCCTGCCCAACTAGTTAGGCGAAGACTTACAGCCTAACAACCCCCCTTCCCCCCCCCAAAAAAAAACACCCCAAAACCCCTCAAGTTAAGACAATTAGAGGCAGAGTTCCCAAATCCCCCACTCCAAGCTGGATTCACTTCTGGTAGTCAAAGTGAGTAGGCATGTATGCAGGGAAAACATTCAGGCTTTATTCATTTTAAGGTTTTGTTTCATTTTGTTCTGGAAAGTGTTACTTTCATCTTCATGTCTTCCATTCTCTGTTTCTTTTGTTTAATGTGGAAAGGATTGGCTCTTTTGGCATCTTTCAGTTCATTTTCCTGCTTCATCTTCTTTCTGTCTTGTTTCCTTAAAATGCTCACCATTCACATCCTTAGTGACTACTCCAGTCCCCCAAATTAGGAGATCAGTAGGTTGCTGATCTCTGGACTTTTCTGCTCTCCTACTCCATACAATCCATAAAATGTTACTATCCTGTGTCCTGGTGTTTAGCCTCCTCAAGATTTCAGGAGATGGTATTCACTGTTGGATGAAGCCCACCAGTCCTTCTAGCAAGGCTCCCAGCCTTCAGCCACAGTTCATTGATACCAGCTTGGGAGACTCAGAAGGACACATACGAGGCAAGCTCCTTCCTGGCTGTTTCCCCATGCAATCTAACCTCACTGTCATCTCCAATAGTCAAGGCAACTTCTCTGTACAGTATGTCACAAAGCCAGACAAAATCCTTTTCTTCTAAGAAAGCTGCAAAAATTGGCCAAAGTGGGCTGGAAAGCCTTTTGACAAATGAAGAAAAAGAACCAAACAAAGAACAAACCAAACTCTTTTCACCCCCACCCCCACTCCCCACCCCTTCAACAAAAGACCCATCCTTAGTAGCAAGGGCTCCAGAAGTCAGCTGCTCTCAGTCACAGAGAAGGAGGTAGAGGACATTCTCTGTTGGCGGTCATTGAAGAGTCTCAAAGCCTGTGGTGAAGTCAGTCGTCCTAGTTCCCAGCTAGATGGCAGAAACTAGTTTTGTGATGAGTTTTGCAGGTTTAATGAGGTGTCAAAAGATGATGCATCAGGAAGACGAATTACTGGTGTGCTTCAGCTCAGGCATAGCATCTGATATCATTACAGTCAAGGAGTACAGTACTAGCAAATTCTTCATGTGCAAGAAGATAAAGAAAAGCCAGCCTTCATAACCCAATAAGGTGTTATTTCATTTTACTCACATGCTATTTGGCCTACATAAGACATTGGCCACTTCCAGAGGATTATGGATTTGGCTTTGCAGTTTGTCCAGAACAGTGCTGCAGCCTATATTGATGACATTATTGTATTTAGCTAGTCGTGCAAAAAATACAACTGTCATTTACAGGGAGTCTTGGAGGTGTTACAATCAATTCAAGGTGTGTTACACAGAAGTATGATATCTAGGTTGCATGGCAGCAAATGGCAATATCTGTCTTGTTCAGGGGAAAGCAAAGCAAGTATCCAGCTAGCCCCTCCCTTGTATCAAAAGACAAGTCCAACGGTTTCTTGAATTAGCGGATTGTAGAGCCTTTCTCACCCAAGAGATGAAGGGGACAAAATACCCCATCTTGTATCTTATTCATAAGTTTATATCACACACACACACACATGCATACACCAGCAAGTAGTTGTAGTCATGAAGTGGGTGGGAGTCTCTAGCAGTTTGAGGGATGTTTATGCCCCCTATTACTACTTATGGGGAGCACTTTGGTGACAGATCATGCCCCTCTGCAATGGCTCACTTGTACAGTATCTGATTTTGACATGAGAGATTGCATGCGGTATGTGGTTTATTGGCAGGACCTGAGGCTCTCTTGGAGGGGGGGCAGCTGTGTGGCAGCTCTTGCAGTGTGCCTGTTATGTATCTACAATGTTGCTTTAAGAGATGTATGAATGTAACCTGACCTCAATTACAATGTAGCTCTGCTGTTAAGGAACGCGAGTAAGCTGCCTATAGAGGGCAGCTGCGAGCGTTCAGCTCACATGGTTCACATTCCCCAAATCACCGGCAGCACGGGAACCTTTCCTGCATGAGGATCACCTGGAGGAGATGGGCGTGACTCAGAATGATGTCACGCCGGTAGCAGCCAATAAGCTACCGTGCAACGAGATTCAAATGTATGTACCACAGTATATAATGAGCTGTACCTCTGCCATTACCACATGTTCATCCTGATCATCAACCAATAAACCTGTGTTAGTCCTCACTGCGACTCCTTCTTTGTCTTCCGTGCAAGACACCAAATTGGCGACGAAGGTGGGATTGATGGCGAATCCCAAGGTCAAGCCTTACCACTTCGATATCAGCGACCCAGAGCAATGGGAGCTGTACGAGTGCCAGTCTCGGCACGCGATGGAAGCCGCGGGCGTCGACGACGACGCGAAGATGCGCTCCCATTTCCTGGCCCAGGTGGGGCCGGCCACACTGCGGGTCCTGATGAACCTGGTGGCCCCCCGGAAGGTGGACGTGGTGCCCCTCGACCGCATCCTAGAGTTGCTGCGAGAGCACTTCCAGCCCCCCGTGTCGATCTTCCCAGCCAGGGTCACGTTCCACAGGCGGGACCAGCGCTCGGGAGAGTCCATGTCCGCCTACGCGGCGGGCCTCAGGCTGGCAGCGGTGCACTGCCCGTGGGAAGACCTGGACACGGCACTCCGAGACCGCATGCTGTGTGGCCTGAGGGACGAGGAGGTCCAGAGAAAATTGATGACCCGCGACTATCGCCTCACATTCAACGAGGTACTGCGGGAGGCCCAGGCAGCCGAGGCGGCCAGGAGCGGGGTCAGAGTGTTCAAGTCCCGAGGGGCCACATCCGAAAGGGCCAAGTCACCAGTGCAGGTGGCCCGGCGGACATCGGCGAAGACGGCCTGGCGGGCCCCCAAGTCGCCCGCCGGCACTCCAGCAACGTCTGAGGAATTGTCCACGACGGCAGACTCCTGCTCCAGCGAGGACAACGACGTCCAGAGGATAAAGAAACGCGGGGAGAAGCGACAGACCCGCGAACGGCAAGGCCGCCACTGCGACGGTCGTGGGGCGTACCATGACCGCACGAGGTGCCCGTTCCGAAAGGCCGAGTGCCACAACTGCGGCCGAAAAGGGCACATTGCCAGAGTATGCAGGCGCGGGTGAGCTGAGGACAAGGGCGTCTCGAGCCAACCCCAGGCACACCAACGGAAGGCGGCCGGCGCGAGGAAGGTCTCAGCCAACTACAGCGAGGAAGGCGTGAACCGCGTGGGCCTGGAGCACCGGCGTTTTTTCGTAGAGGTACAGTTACAGGAGCTCCCAGTGAGGATGGAGATAGACTCGGGGTCGTCCTATTCCATCCTGTCCCAAAAAGAGTTTATGCGCATTCCCCCAGATGCGCGGCCCAAGCTGTGGGCCATGAAGTCACACTTACGGGACGTGCAGGGAAATGGGATCCCAGTGTTGGGGGTGGGGAACTTCAAGGTGAAGTTCAAGAGTTACTCTGAGAAACTGCCCCTAGTGGTCCTAAAGGGGGGGAGATGCTGCCTTTTGGGAACGCAGTGGTTTGCTCCCCTGGGGATCGAACTGTCCGGCATTAACGCCATAGAGACTAACCCAATGCGGGACGTGTGCAATGCACACCCGGACGTTTTCAAGAAGGGGCTCGGGACTTACAAGAGGCCTCCAGTTTCCTTTGACTTGGACCCAGAAATCCGACCCATACGCCTCAAGCCAAGAAGAGTGCCTTTCGCCCTCAAGGACAAGATCGAGGCGGAACTGGACAAATTGGTGGGGCAGGGGATTTTGGTTCCAGTTGATTCGGCGGAGTGGGAAACGCCGATTGTTACGGCCCTTAAATCAAACGGGGAGGTCAGGATTTGTGCGGACTATAAATGTACGATCAATAAGGCCATTCGGCCAAATGCATATCCGGTACCCGTGGTCAGCCATTTACTGGCCACGCTACATGGGGGGAGGTGTTTTGCCAAGCTAGATCTGGCGCAGGCATATCAGCAGCTCTCCGTAACCCCGGCTGCTGCCGCTGCGCAAACGATCGTAACGCACAAGGGGGCATTTAAGGTAACGCGCCTTCAGTTCGGCGTGAATTCGGCCCCCGGAATTTTCCAGTCCCTCGTGGAACGCCTTTTAAAGGGGCTTCCAGGCATCCTCCCATATTTCGACGATGTGTTAATAAAAGCGGGGGGCGAATCAGAACTAGCGCAAAGGCTAGACAGGGTCCTTTCAATATTCGAGAAAGCGGGCCTCCGACTGAGACGGGACAAATGTGTATTCTTTGCGAGGGAGGTTGAGTTCTTCGGGTCCAAGGTAACCCCGGAAGGCATCAAGCCCTCCGAGTCCAAGGTTGCGGCTGTGCAAAACGCCCCTCGCCCCACCGCAAAACCGGAGCTGCAGTCATTTCTAGGGCTCTTAAATTTTTACCATTCCTTCCTGCCGAGGAAGGCATCCATTGCGGAGCCACTGCACGCGCTATTAAAGAAAGAGGCAGTATGGCGGTGGGGAGATAGGCAAGAGAAAGCTTTCAGGGAGCTAAAGGCGCTTTTATCCTCGGATGCTGTCCTGACCCACTTTGACCCGAGGAAACCAGTGGTTTTAGTCTGTGATGCGTCCCCAGTGAGGGTGGGGGCGGTCCTATGCCACGTGTTGGAGAGCGGGCGGGAAGCCCCGGTAGCGTACTACTCAAGGTCCCTCTCGAAGGCCGAGCGCAATTACGCGCAAACAGATAGGGAGGCCCTGGCCATAATCGCGGGAACGAAGAAGTTCCACGATTTCCTATATGGCCGCGAGTTTATGGTGGTGACAGATCACAAGCCACTTCTGGGGATCTTCACCACTGGCAAACCCACCCCACAAATTCTTTCCCCCAGGATGCTGCGTTGGGCCATCTTCCTCAATGCCTACCAAATACGAGTTAGTCTATCGCCCAGGGAAGGAGATCTCCCATGCAGACGCGCTATCCCGGTCCCCCCTCCCGAGTTTAGGAGACCCGGCATGCGAGGTGGAGCAGGACCACCAAGTCCTACTGATCGAGTCCCTCGACTCACCCCCCATTGTCCCGGCTGACCTCGCCAAGGCCACGGCGGCCGACAAGATGCTGGCCCAAGTTAGTTCCTGGGTGAGAAAAGGGTGGCCCACCGCTCCCCCCCGAGGAGCTTTTCAAGCCATTTTTCAGGCGTAGAGTAGAGCTCTCCCTGGAAAGGGGCTGCCTACTCTGGGGCCAATGGGTAGTCATCCCAGAGAAGCTAAGGGCCAAGGTACTGAAGCTACTGCATACCAGTCACCCGGGGATAGTGCGCTCCAAGGCTCTGGCCAGGAGCTTCTTTTGGTGGCCCCAGATAGACGCGGATATAGAATGTTTAGTGGGCACGTGTGAGAGCTACCAGAGCTCTCGGTCCAAGGAGTCCCGGTTACCCCATAGGGAATGGGACATGGCCCGCGGGCCATGGTCCAGGATTCATGTCGACTTCGCTGGTCCCTTCCGTGGGTCCATGTTCCTGCTGATAGTCGACTCCTATTCAAAGTGGTTAGAAGTAATCCCCATGAACAGCACCTCCTCTGCGGCAACCATTAAACAGTTGTGCAAGGCCTTTGCCTGTTTCGGCCTCCCAGACGTCCTCGTTAGCGATAACGCTAGTACCTTCACGTCTGCGGAATTCAAGACGTTTATTGAAAGAAACGCCATCAGGCACATTATCGCTGCCCCTTTTCACCCCGCAACAAACGGTCAGGTAGAGCGCCAAGTGCGCACTATGAAAGACGCACTGCGGCGCATGGGCCCCGGCGAGTTGAACCTTCATCTGTGCCAGTTACTCTTCTGCTACAGGACAACCCCCCTAGCGTCAGGATTTTCGCCAGCAGAACTCCTCATAAGGAGGCGTCCGGCAACACTTTTTGACCGGATGGATCCGTCCAGGGTGGAGGATGAAGGGAGAAATATAAATATAGGGGTAGATAGCTCCAAACATTTTGCGGTAGGGGACCTGGTTCACTGCAGGAACTACGCGGCCTCGGGGCCAGCATGGGTACCAGGGACGATCATTGAGCAGACGGGGCCAGTATCCTACAGGGTCGAGACTAGCTCGGGTCTACTCTGGAGAAGGCACGCCGACCAACTCAGAAGGCGGGTCACCAGGGACAGAGAATCAGCATTAGGGTCCTCCCCCACCCGCGTTACCCAAGGGGGAGACACGGCGGAATCCGCGGATACAAATGCATACCCTGGCTTCTCAGCCACAGAGGAGAATACTTTGAAAGAGAGGAATGAGTTTGATTATGATGATGATTATGATTTGCAGTACCAGGGGGTGTAGCGGAGTGGTCCCCCACCCGTCCTAGCGAAAAGAGGGGTTTCAGTTCAGCCCCTGGTACCTCCAGTCCCCCCAGCCCTTTTGTTTTAGAATATACCATAACTCCAGCCCCCCGGAGACAGACACCCCCGAGACAGGCAGCAGGGGGGAATTCGCCCGCCTCAGCCCCTAGAACTCCCGGACAGGCAACAGGGGGTGGCGAGACCACGAGGGCCTCCTCGTCAGTCCCGAGGTTCGTACTGGGGGGGAACCCCAAGCTCCCCAAGTGGTAGGCAGGGGTTCACGTCCCAACTGTTCATTCCATTCCCGTCCCCCAATGCAAGGTTGTCGCAGAGTCCCCACCGAACCACTAATGAGTCCCCACTTTCCGTTGCAGGACAGGACTCTGCGGAGCCAGGAGCCTCCGGCTCCCCTGTGTTAAGTCAAGTGGCCGCGCGCCCCAGACGCACGTGCGGCAAGCCACAATGGTTGAGGGACTTCGTCCCATCCTAGGGGGGAGGGGTGTTATGTATGTACAATGTTGCTTTAAGAGATGTATGAATGTAACCTGACCTCAATTACAATGTAGCTCTGCTGTTAAGGAACGCGAGTAAGCTGCCTATAGAGGGCAGCTGCGAGCGTTCAGCTCACATGGTTCACATTCCCCAAATCACCGGCAGTGCGGGAACCTTTCCCGCGCGAGGATCACCTGGAGGAGATGGGCATGACTAAGAATGACGTCACGCCGGTAGCAGCCAATAAGCTACCGTGCAACGAGATTCAAATGTATGTACCACAGTATATAATGAGCTGTACCTCCGCCATTACCACATGTTCATCCTGATCATCAACCAATAAACCTGTGTTAGTCCTCACTGCGACTCCTTCTTTGTCTTCCGTGCAAGACACCAAAGTGCCACTGCACCTCCCAGAGTTGATGGCAACTCAGAGGCCATTGAGGCAAGCCACACATCTCTTAACTTGCCCACTAGGTTGGAACTGGGTTTCATGCCCCCCTCTCTCTCTCTGCAGTGGCATGTGAAAGGGAAAGTGATGGCAGGGCACACCATCTTAGCAGGAGTTTGCCTGGCAGAAGAGTGATGAGGGAAAGCAGCCAGGCAGGAAAGTAGGCCAGGGAAGATGGTAGGGATTGGGGTGGGGGACAGAGGAAGGGGAAGGATGAGAGGGAAAAGCAGAAGCTGTATGCAGCAGAGCCGATAGGACGCAGGAGAGATCCTAGAAGGAGAAAAGAACAGAACAGTAGGGCATAAGACAGAAGGTCAGAAGAGCTTCAGGGGAATAGTTAGAAGGGGATGTTACTAGGAAGTGTCCAAGGCCACATAGCCAATTGGGGGGGGGACCTCTGCCCATGAGGTGGCTTCATCTGTGGCTTGCCTGCTCTTTAAGAATGGGTTTGCCAAACATTATGGAATGTGGCCCAAAGGACTGGGGGAGTAATGGCCACAGAACCAAGCTCAGATAAGCCTATGGGAGTAGCCTCTCCTATAAACCGAGGGGTCAGTCATCTGCAGTCTAGTCTTTGTCAGCCAAAAATTGGGGTTAGGACCCCTGTGCAGCAATCCCCAACCCCCAACCCCAGAGACAAGGGACATTAGCAAGTTGGGGGAAGGCCGTTGTCAGGAGAGAATTTATGCTTTGGTTTTAGCCTCATCCAAGATGGAGATTTCAATCTGTGGGTGACCCCTTTCTTACATACCAAAGGGATTGGAATCAGTGGTGGGCATCAGCAGGTTCGCACCAGTTCATCAGAACCGGTAGCAGAAATTCTGGCTGACCCCGCCCATCCAAGTTTTGAAATAAAGTAATCCTAATTTGGGCGTGGTAGTAAACAAAATTTGGGACCCCATCACTGATTGGAATGTGTAAACATGCTGGCCTCGTGGGTTGGATGAGATGGAGTCATGCTGTATGGTCATTGGCTGGATTCCTTTAGGGGAATTTAGTATCAGTAACGTGGGGTCCTGGCTGACTCTGGTGCTCCTGGAGCCCAAATAAAGAATCTGATGAGTATTAGGGGACTTGCTCCCTAAGGAAGCACTGAGCCTCACATCAAATTGAAGCTGGAGGGCTTGGGATGATTATGGTCCTGTGGGAGCCCTTGACACAATGGGTCAGACTGCTAGAGCAGGGGTGCCCAAACTTATCTGGGGAATAGCATGGATCATGTGTAAGAAGATAAAACCCAGAAGGTGGGGGCCAAGAGGCTCTCTCAATCGAAGGCTCTGAGCTACAGGTCAAAGGGACCACTTCGGTGGGAAGGAACAGCGTTTTGTCCGCTCCAGTGTCTACTCATGCCTGCCACATGACCATGGAAACATCTGCAGAAGCGGACAGCGTTGGCTCTTCGGCTTTGAAAGAGAGATGAGCACTGAACCCTAGAGTCAGATATTTGATGTTTCAGATTGATACGTAGCATTCAGGGGGGCAAACACATCTTTATTGCAAGTTATGCAATCTGAACATGAGGTAATGGCGGAGGTGCAGCTCCTTTTATACTGTTGTTGTGTATTGAATGTAATTGTAACCACACGAATGAGCGAGTGTAACAATATGAAACCACATGAATGAGCGAATGTAACAAGCTGTATCTTGCAATAGAAACAATGTAACAAACCACAAGAGAACGCGAGCTAGTGACCACTAGGGGGAAGTAGCGAGTGTTCAGCTCACAGGGTACACATTCCTCAAATATCTTCAGCTGCGCGGGAAAGATTCCCGCCCTCACCTCACCTGGACAAGAAGGGCGTGACTAAGGATGACGTCACATGGACAGTAGCCAATGCGCTATTGATGAGCCACATTCAAATGTATAGCCACTGCATAAAAGGAGCTGTGTGTCCACCATTACCTCATGTTCGTGCTGTACTCCATGCAATAAAGATGTGTTAGGCTAGTTTACAGCTGCTTCCATTATCTTAATTCTCAAACACTAAAACTGTACAGTACATTTGAATCCCGCTCCAAGAGTACCTATTGGCTGTGGTATCAGTGACGTCATTGGGATGTACTGCATACCTTATAAGGTTTACCTGTGGCGGGAATGTTTCCCGCGATACACTGTGATTGGGTGATCTAGACCATGTGAGCTGAGCTACTGCAGCTGCCATCTACAGTCAGCTGAATCGCTTGTAATCGCAGCTGGTTTAGATTAAGTTACATTGTTACACAGAGACTACTTTACAAGGTTACATTCTTAAAGGTACAATGTTACATACACAACATCCCTCCCCCTTGGATGGGACGAAGTCCCTCAACCATTGTGGTGGCCCACATGTGTGTTTGGGCCGTGCGGCAGCTGGGCTGAGCTCGGGAGAACTAGGGGATCTGAGTTCCGCAGACTCTCGTCCTGCAATGGGAAAACGAGACTCGTTAACGGCATGTCGGGAGGTTTGGTCCGATTCAGAAGAGGAACTTGGGAGGGCAAACTGTAAATCAGAACCCTGTTTTGTTTCAGGAGGAGCAGGGGATCACTCGAAATCAAAACCTGGAAGGGGGGAAGAATACCTTAACGCAAAGTCTTGCCTATTCCTAGGAGTGGCGGGCGACTCAACAGAAAATTGCCTGGGGTTATAGGAAGACTCAAAAACCAAAGGACGGGGGGTTACTGGGGTGAACTCAAAGTCCCTCTCCTCACTTGGATGACGTGGAAGGAACTGATATAAGGATCCCTTTGTGGGCTGTTCGCCGTACCTCCCCCTTCGGATAAGCAGGTGGGGGAGAACCCTAACATTGACTCACCCATACCTTCATCTCCCTGTGCATTTGTGACCCGATGCCTGAGCTGGTCGGCGTGTCGCCTCCACAGTAAACCCGTACTTGTTTCTACCTGGTTGGACACCAGTCCCGTCTGTTCAATCACAACCCCTGGGACCCACGTTGGGCCGGTGGCTGCATAGTTTCTGCAATACACGTCCCCTACCTCGAATACCTTGGTGTGTGCAATTTCTATATTCCTCCCCCTATCCTCCCCCCTGGTTGGATCCAACCGATCAAAAAGGGAGACTGGTCTCCTGTGCATGAGAAGCTCTGCAGGCAAGAGCCGAGATGCCAGGGGAGTAACTCTGTAACAGATGAGGAATTGGCACAATTGCAAATTTAAATCCCCGGGGCCCATTCACCGAAGTGCCTCAGTTGTTTGCCACCAGAAATAGCTCCTGGCCAAAGCCTTTGAGCACACGATCCCCGGGTGGCTGATGTGCAGCAATTTGAGCAGTTTTGCACACAGTGCCTCGGGAATGACCACCTGTTGGCCCCAGAGGAGGCAACCCCTCTCTAACAAGAGTTCAACCCTTTTCTGGAAAAATGCTTTGAATTCCTCGGCTGGCAGAGTCATGGGCCAGCCCTTCTTTACCCATGAAATTACTAGGGACAGAACTTTGTCCCTCGCCGTGGCCTTGGCGAGATCTGTGGGTACTATGGGTGATGAATCGAGGGACTCGATCAGCAACACTTGGTGATCTCGCTCCACTTCACAGTCGGGTTTCCCTAGCTCTGGAAGGGGGGACCCGGAGAGTGCGTCAATGTGGACCAGTGCGTACTGGTAAGCATTTAGAAATATGGCCCACCGAAGCATTCTTGGGGATAGAATCTGGGGTGTGGGCTTGCACGTGGTGAAAATACCAAGCAGAGGCTTATGGTCGGTCACAATGGATGACCGTAGAGGAAATCGTGGAATTTCTTAGTTCCCGTGACTATCGCAAGAGCCTCTCTATCCGTTTGCGCGTAGTTGCACTCTGCTTTTGAAAGTGACCTGGAGTAAAAAGCAACCGGGGCTTCCCGCCCGTTTTCTAACACGTGGCACAGCGCTGCCCCCACCTCCACTAGTGAAGCATCGCAAACTAGCACCACGGGCTTCCTGGGGTCAAAATGGGTTAAGATTGCTTCTGATGAGAGGAGCTATTTCAGCTCTTTGAAAGCTTTTTCCTGGCTGTCCCCCCACCGCCAAACCGCGTCCTTCTTTAGAAGACGATGGAGAGGCTCTGCTACTGATGCTTTCCTTGGCAAGAAGGTGTGATAGAAATTTAGGAGCCCTAAGGAGGACTGCAATTCTGGTTTCTCAGTGGGGCGAGGGGCATTTCGAACAGCCGCAACCTTTGAAACGGAGGGCTTAACTCCTTCGGGGGTTATCTTGAACCTTAGGAACTCTACCTCCCTTGCTAGGAACACACACTTATCCCTTCTCAATCTTAGCCCCGCTTCCTCGAACACCGTGAGGACTTTGTCCAATCTTTTTGCTAATTCTGACTCACGCCCTGCAGTGATCAATACGTCATCAAAATAAGGCAGCACCCTGGGGAGACCCTTTAGAAGCTGTTCCATGAGAGATTGGAAAATCCCGGGGGCTGAATTTACGCTGAACTGTAGGCGTGTCACCTTAAAAGTCCCTTTGTGTGTTACAATTGTCTGCACAGCTGCTGTGGCAGGAGTTACTGTGAGCTGCTGGTATGCTTGGGCCAAATCTAGTTTTGCGAAACATTTACCCCCATGTAAGGTGACTAGTAAATGGCTAACTACCAGCACCGGATATGCATTAGGGCAAATAGCCTTGTTAATTGTGCATTTGTAGTCCGCACAAATCCAGACTTCCCCATTTGATTTTAAAGCTGTAACAATCGGTGTCTCCCATTCTGCGGAGTCCACCAGAACCAAGATTCCCTGACCCACCAGTTTGTCCAGTTTCGCCTCAATCTTGTCCTTGAGGGCGAAGGGCACTCTCTGTGGCTTGAGCCGAATGGGATAAATTTCTGGATCCAGGTCAAACGAGACTGAGGGCCCCCTATACCTCCCAAGTCCCTTCTCAAATACCGCTGGATGCACATCGCATACATCCCGCACTGGGTCAGTCTCTATGGCGTTGATGCCGGACAGTTCAATACCCAAGGGAGCAAACCACTGGCTCCCCAGGAGGCAGATGGAACCCCGTTTCAGTACCATGAGGGGCAGTTTCTCTGTGAAACTTTTGAACTTTACTTGGCACTCCCCCACCCCCCAAAACAGGAATCATGTTTCTCTGAACGTCCTGCAAAGTAGTCTTCACGGCCTTAAGTTTCGGTCGCACATTGGGGGGAATGCGCAGAAATTCCTTCTGGGACACGATGGAGTAGGACAAACCCAAGTCCACCTCCATCCTAACCGGGACCCCCTGTAACAGTACCTCAACAAAGAAGTGTTGGTGTGTGTTGGACACATGGCTCACGGTCGGCTCATCCGCGGAAACCTTTCCGATGCCATCTCCTTTCCGTCGAGGGCGCTCAGCTGACTCCTGGTCCTCTCTCCGCCGTCACCTGCAAACCTTGGCGATGTGGCCTTGGTGTCCGCAGCTGTGGCACTTGGTCTTCCGGAACAGGCACTTTTTCCGGTCGTGGGACACTCTGCAGCTGTCGCATTGGTGGTGGACCTTGTTGCTGGTGTGTTTCCGGGATGCCGTTGGAACCGGACCCCGATGATGGAGAAAACTCCAGAGAGGAAGATGAGCTGGAAAAATGGCAGAGTGAATGCCGGGCGGCCTGTACCGTGGACCCGGCCCCTCCGGATGCGGCAGGCTTCCCCCTGAAGGCTCGCACCCCGGACCTCGCTACTTCAGCCACCTGAGCCTCCCGCAAGATGGAGTTGAAGGAGAGGTGCTCACGGGCCATCAGTCTCCTCTGGACTTCCTCGTCCCGCAGTCTGCACAGCAGGCGGTCCCTCAGGGCTTCCTCCAGGTCGCCCAGACCTTTTCTCTATTAAGAATCCTTTCCCACCAGGCCTTGCTCTAGCACAGGAGTACCCAAACTATGGTCTGGGTAGAGATGTGAAGGCCCCCAAAAAAAAACTGAAAAAAATTCAGGGGGGGGGGAGAGTTTCCCCCCTGTTTTTTTCTGAAGCCTTTTTTCCCCTGAAAAATTGGAAAAATAAAAATATATATTATGGGATGTTTTATTTTAACATGATGAATAAAATATTTTAAGATAAGGTTGGGTTCAAATATTTTATAAATCATTTCTTTAAAAAATATGTATGGTATCAGATTATTTTCAATTTTCCCAAAAATTTTCGTTTTTTTCCACGCTTCAAAATTTTCGGAAATTTTACATGTCTAGGACTGGGGACCGGATGCGGCCCCCAACATCAATTCATCCAGCCCATGAAGCCCTCATTGCTCCTAGAAGCGGAAATAAAACGTACCCGTATGGGCGGGTTTTACATCCGCTTCCTGGAGCAACAAGGGCTTTGCAGGCCAGATGAATTGGCATTGGGCGCCATATCCGGCCCACATGCCATAATGACTGACCGCCTGAACCACATGATCGGCCCACAGCCAGAAAAGTTTGGGCACCCCTCCTGACCCATTGTGTCAAGGGCTCCCACAGGACCATAATCCTCCCAAGCCCTCCAGCTTCCATTTGATGTGAGACTCAGTGCTTCTTTAGGGAGCAAGTCCCCTGATACTCATCAGAGTCTTTATTTGGGCCCCAGGAGCACCAGAGTCAGCCAGGACCCCACATTACTGATGCTTATCTAGAACCTGGCTTAGTAGATGCCAACATCCAAGCTTGTTTAGAGAGAGAGAGAGAGAGAGAGAGAGAAGGCAGCACTTCCAGTAGGGCCAAGGAAGGGACAGCATCATGGGAGCCCTACCCGTTAGTTGAGGCTGTAAGAAAACTGAGATTTGACTCTATTATCTGGTGGAATGCTTGATTACAGCATAATTGCTGGTAGTTACTGTGTCCCAGTTCTTAAGGATGAAGAAAGGACAGACAGTTAAAAATGCATGCACTGAAAATGCACTTTAGCTTCTGCACTTTACTAATGGAAAATGGATAGGCTTGTGTGCCTTAGAATACTGCACAAATGATGCATGCATTTTGGAATTCGGCACAAAAATGATCCAATGGGCATTTGGGAACCTTGGCCAATTGTAGCATTGCATTGTATTAAAAATAGCAACATCTTGCTCTAGTTGTCTTTGACACGAATGCTCACTGTTGTCTTGTCCTTTGTGAACTCCAGCCCTGAGCTCACCACAAATTTTCTACCACATCTGTTCATCAGGGTAAAAAGAAAACATGTAATGTAAGGAGGAGACAACAAGTAGCACTGCCAAACCATTAGTGCCACTTTAGTGTCTTACACGGAAGACAAAGAAGGAGCCGCAGTGGGGGCTAAAACACAGGTTTATTTCATGATGGTCAGGATGAACATGTGGTAATGGCAGAGGTACAGCTCATTTTATACTGCAGTAATACATTCGAATATTGTTGCACGGTAGCTCATTGGCTGCTACCGGCGTGACGTCATTCTGAGTCACGCCCATCTTCTCCAGGTGATCCTAGCGCGGGAAAGGTTCCCGCGACTGCCGGTGATTGGGGAATGTGAACCATGTGAGCTGAATGCTCGCAGCTGCCCTCTATGGGCAGCTTACTCGCGTTCCTTAAACAGCTGGGTTACATTGTAATCATTGTCAGGTTACATTCATGCATTCTTAAAGTAATACTGTTACATACACAACACTCCTCCCCCCTAGGATGGGACGTAGTCCCTCAACCATTGTGCCTTCCCGCACGTGCGCTTGGGGCGTGCGGCTGCTTGGTTTAGCTCAGGGGAACTAGGGGCTCCGAATTCCGCAGAGTCTCATCCTGCAATGGAAAGGGGGGACTCATTAGTCGTTCGGCGGGGGCTCTGCGACAACCTTGCATTGGGAGAAGGGAACGGAACATACAGCTGAGATGTGTACCCCTGCCTGTTGCCCGTGGCACCCGGGGACCCCCCCCAGCACAAACCTCGGAACCGACGAGGAGACCCTTGTTGTCTCGCCCCGGTCCCTTGCGCCTGCAACCGGCATACTCGCGCCACCCCCTGCTGCCTGACCCGGAGTTCTAGGGGATGGGGGGCGTGAACTTCCCCCTGCTGCCTGGCTCGGGGGGCTTGGTGATATGGTATACTCTAAAACAAAAGGGCTGGGGGGACTGGAGGTACCAGGGGCTGAACTGAAACCCCTCTTCTCGCTCGGACGGGTGGGGGACCACTCCGCGACACCCCCCTGGTACGGTAACATAAAGTCAAACTCATTCCACTCTTTCAAAGTATCGTCCTCCTCGGCTGAGAATCCAAGGTATGCATTTGTACCCGAGGATGCCGCTGTGTCTCCCCCTTGGGTTACGCGGGTGGGGGAGGACCCTAACGCTGATTCCCTTTCACTAGTGACTCGCCTTCTGAGTTGGTCAGCGTGCCTTCTCCAGAGTAGACCCGTACTAGTCTCGACCCTATAGGATACTGGCCCCGTTTGTTCAATGATCGTCCCTGGAACCCACGTTGGTCCCGAGGCCGCATAGTTTCTGCAGTGAACCGGGTCCCCTACCGAAAAGCTTTTGGAACTCTCTACCACTATATTTCTCCCTTCATCCTCCACCCTGGTCAGATTCAACCGATCAAAAAGGGTTACCGGCCGCCTCCTCATGAGGAGCTCGCCTGGCGAAAGTCCTGAAGCTAGAGGAGTTGCCCTATAACAGATGAGGAACTGACACAGTTGGAGGTTCAACTCACCGGGACCCATGCACCGCAGTGTGTCTTTCGTAGTGCGCACTTGGTGCTCTACCTGACCGTTTGTGGCAGGGTGGAATGGGGTAGCGGTAATATGCCGGATGGCATTTCTCTCGATAAATGCCTTGAATTCCGCAGAAGTGAAGGTACTGGCGTTATCGCTAACAAGGATGTCCGGCAGGTCGAAACAACTGAACACCCTGCGCAAATGTTTAATGGTTGCGGCAGATGAGGTGCTAGTCATGGGGATTACTTCCAGCCATTTGGAATATGAGTCGACTATCAGCAGAAACATGGACCCACGGAAGGGGCCAGCAAAGTCGACGTGTATTCGGGACCATGGCCCGCGGGCCGTGTACCTTTCCCCCCCTAAAAAAAACCTCCGTTTTTAAAGAGAAGAAACCGCTTGGTTTCTTCTCTTTAAAGACGGAGGTTATTTGGGGGTGGGGTGGGGTGTGGATTAGATCCCCTCTCCCTGTTCTACTGGGTCCAGAAGGGTTGGGGGACAGATCCCTTTTGTCCCCACAAACCTCCCAACCCCAGGTGAGCCAGCGGAGAGGGAGATCGCCACCCCCCCGCTTACTGATATTAAAGTGGAAACTCCGATCAGATTTTCCCTTTTAATATCAGGGGGTTTGGTTGGAATCGATCTCCTCTCTCGGGTCCTGTGGGTCCGTGAGGGTTGGGGGGGAAGGGGTATGTCCCCTCCAACCCTTCTGGACCCAGGAGACCAGGGAGAGTGGATCGATGCCTTGCTGGAACAGGCCACAGCCCATCCAGTCCAGCATTCTGTCTCACACAGTGGCTCACCATTTCCTTCAGGGTATTCCCAAGCAGATGCCTTCACCTGCTTAGGATTCCCTGGAAATGGCATTGAGAGATATCCTGCCTATCTCTCCAACCCGGAGGTTGTCCTTAAGTATCCATAATTATAGCCATTGATACTCTTGTCTTCCATGAACTTGTCTAATCCTTTCTTAAAGCTGTCAAGACTGACAGCTGTCACCACTTCTTCTGGCAGGGAGTTCCATAGACCAGTAATCCTCTGGGTGAAAAAGTACTTTATCTTATTTGTTTGAGAACTAGTACCCAAAAGTTTCATGGAGTGTCCCCTAGTTCTAGTGTTATGCGATAGGGAAAACAGTTTTTCCTTATCTACTTTGTCCACACCGTGCATGATTTTATAAACTTCAATCAGGTCACCTCTTAGACGTCATCGTTCAAGAGTGAAGAGGCCCAACCGTTGCAGCCTCAGATGGTAAGGAAGGTGTTCCAGTCCCCTAATCATTCTGGTTGCCCTCCTCTGCACTTTTTCCAGCTCCATAATATCCTTCTGGAGGTATGGCGACCAGAACTGTACACAGTATTCCAGATGGGGCCTCACCATAGATTTATAAAGAGGCAAAATGACACTTGCTGACTTATTTTCTATACCCTTCCTAATGATCCCTAGCATTGAGTTTGCTTTTTTCACTGCTGAGGCACACTGGGTTGACACCTTCATTGAGTTGTCCACCAGGACACCAAGGTCCCTTTCCTGGTTTGTCGCAGAGAGTTCAGACCCCATCAGTTTATAAATGTAATTGGGGTTCTTTGCCCCAACATGCATCACTCTGCACTTACTAATGTTGAAACTCATTTGCCACTGTTTTGCCCACTCCCCCAGTGTCAAGTGATCCCTCTGGAGCGCCTCACAATCTCTCACAGTTTTCACTACCCTGTATAATTTAGTGTCTTCAGCAAATTTGGCTACCTTGCTTTTTACTCCTACCTCTAGATCATTTATGAAGAGGTTGAAAAGCAGGGGTCCCAGTACTGAACCTTGGGGAACCCCATTCTTTACTTCCCTCCACTTGGAGAAGTGTCCATTTAGTGCTACCCTCTGTTTCCTGTCCCTTAGCCAGTTGCTGATCCAGGACAAGACCTGTCCCTTTATTCCATGACTGGTAAGTTTATTCAAGAGCCTTTGGTGTGGGCCCTTGTCAAAAGCCTTCTGAAAGTCCAGATAAACAATGTCAACTGGATCCCCCTTATCCACATGCTTGTTGACACTCTCAAAAAATTCCAACAGATTAGTGAGGCATGATTTGCCCTTGTAAAAGCCATGTTGGCTCTCCTTTAGCAGCGCCTTCTCTTCTATGTGCCCATTAATTCTATCTTTTAGGATGGTTTCCATCACTTTACCTGGGACACATGTCAAACTGACAGGTCGGTAATTTCCTGGATCACCCCTGGATGCTTTTTTGAAAATTGGTGTTACATTCGCTACCTTCCAGTCATCAGGCACAAAGCCTGATTTGAGGGAAAGGTTATATATTTTGGCTAGGAGATCAGCAATTCCATCTTTAAGTTCCCTGAGAACTCATGGATGGATGTCATCTGGTCCTGGAGATTTGTTAGTGTTTAGTTTAACAAGACATGCAAGGACCTCCTCCCTGGTTATTTGTATCTGGCTTAATTCTTCGGTTTCCCTCCCTACGAAGATAGGCTCTGTTTTGGGCATGTGGTTTCTGTCGTCTTCAATGAATACTGAAGCAAAGAATTCACTGAGTCTCTCATAAGAACATAAGAAGAGCCTTGCTGGAACAGGCCACAGCCCATCCAATCCAGCATTCTGTCTCACACAGTGGCTCACCATTTCCTTCAGGGCATTCCCAAGCAGATGCCTTCACCTGCTTAGGATTCCCTGGAAATGGCATTGAGAGATATCCTGCCTATCTCTCCAACCCGGAGGTTGTCCTTAAGTATCCATAATTATAGCCATTGATACTCTTGTCCTCCATGAACTTGTCTAATCCTTTCTTAAAGCTGTCAAGACTGACAGCTGTCACCACTTCTTCTGGCAGGGAGTTCCATAGACCAGTAATCCTCTGGGTGAAAAAGTACTTTCTCTTATTTGTTTGAGAACTAGTACCCAAAAGTTTCATGGAGTGTCCCCTAGTTCTAGTGTTATGCGATAGGGAAAACAGTTTTTCCTTATCTACTTTGTCCAAACCGTGCATGATTTTATAAACTTCAATCTCTGTTTCCTCTTTAATAACCCCTTGCCTTCCATTGTCATCTAATAGTCCAATGGCGTTCCTAGTTGGGTTCTTACTTCTAATGTACTTAAAGAAGTCTTTGTTATTTCTCTGAGTATTTTTAGCTATACACTCCTCAAAGTCTTGCTTTGCTTTCCTGATTGTTGCCTTGCATTTGTTCTGCCAGAATTTATGTTTCTGCCTGCTGTCCTCATTCGGACAAGCCTTCCATCTTCTAAATGATATATATATGATGGTGAGATGCTCCATGATGGTGAGATTGCCAGAAAAATCTACACCTGTTATTGCAGCTGTTGAACTACTATTTAAGAAGAAAAAGCAGGAATCAAGTGAAGACAACAAATATTTTAATACAGTGATTAAGTTAATCATAGGCTTTTCTTTACAGTTCAATTTAACATTGTAAAATCACACTTTACTACATGTGATTACCTAACACAGTTAATCTGCTATAATACGTTGCCTAAATTTGAACACTGAAGTAATTTGTGGTGACTTCCGTTCAAATGAAGATAGTTGTGAAGCAACATCCTATGACGCATTCTGCTTACCTTTAAGTTGCTTCTTGGCCTTTTGGCTAAGATCAAGTGTAGTATTGTATCTGCTAAACCTTTCCTAAAAGCATCATTTGGAAGTTTCTGCTTACGTAAAACTAACCAAGTTGGACCGCTGAAACTCTTAGAAGCCTCACTACATTTCTAGATATAACTAAAGTGTCCATCAATTTCATTGCATGCTAGGTTGATAAACATTCTCTTAACCATCTCATCCAAGTTAATGAAGGAAATTGAATGATGCATAATCCAAGACAGAGCCCTATGTTACTCCACCTGGTGACTCCCTTTAGGCTGATATGGAGCCATTGAACAATAACTCCCTTGGTATTATGTGGGTTTTAACAACAAATTTAATGTTTTTCTTTCTTAGGTAAACAAGCAATAATGCAACAGAACATTACAATATACTCATGCTATAGTTAACAGCACATGATGAGATAAGAGCATAGAAGCCAGATCAGTCCCAGATAATCACAATATGGCCTTCCAAAATCTTCCCTGGGCTTTGCATAGATTGTAAGGAGACAGAGCTGTAGCCAGGATTCTAGATGTGGGTGGGAAATATTTTTTCAGGGTGGGCAACAAAGCCTCTTTTCAATGCATTCCTATTGGAAACCACTCCTTGTCATGGTAGGCAAACTTCTAACTCAGGATGGGCAAAGCCCACCATGGGCTCCCTCTGGCTACGGCCCTGTAAGGAGAAAGCAACACTCTATGCAGGGCTCCTCTGGATAGGCCTTAGCTACCTCTAGCATTGTTGCTATCAAGCAGCAATCAAATAAATCTTTGTGCAATAAAATTCAGTGTATGACAACCTTTCAAGAATTCAAAGAATGTTATTTCTATTTCCCTCAATCTTCTTTTCTCAAAGCTAAACATGTCCAGCTTTTCCAGTCTTTTTTCATAGGTCTTGTTTTCCCTGATCATCTTTGTTTCCTTCCTCTGAACTTGTTCGTTTGTTGGAATCTTTTTAAAAACAATTTTAGTAAAATATACAATTTTTTTTAACAACTTAAATTAAATACACAACTTCAACATACGTCTGTCTGAAGTGGGAATTTTGTAGCAATGAGGACAGACACTCATTGAGAGTCCCTTCCCTCATGCTATTTGATTTTCAAGAGGAAGGAGTGAGACAATTGTTTCCTTTTGGACTTCCAGGATGGGTGGGTAGGATTACTAGATGGGACTACTAGCTTGTACTCGGAATCTTTATAATTTTACCCATTCAACACAGTTGTGCTGTATAAACTATTCAGGCTATATCAGAGGATGTAATTTTTAAATTTTACTGCACTTGTGGCCAACTTCATTTTCCTACTCATGAAGAAAGCTGGACTGATGCACTATGGACTGATGCACTATGTTTATCCAAATCAAATCAAGCATCAAATGTTCCTCACTCGTAGTTAACAAGTCATGTCTGAACATTTCTTCCAGGGGGGAGGTGGACTGACAGTGCCCATCCTGAGGACAGCTCAAAAGTCAGTGACAAGAGCCCATTCCTTTTTCAGTGGTGGCCTTGACTCTATGGAATAGCTTACCTATTCACGTTTGCTGGGCTCCAACACTTCTAGATTTCTGGACGTTATTAAGAACTGAGTTGTTTATGGAGGCGTTTCATAACATTTTGCCCCTAGGATGATTCTGCCCTCCATTATAATTTGGCTTACAACTGGCATCAATGGGGTTTGCTATTAATTTTATAGGTGCTTTGATTTTATTGTTTACATATGGAGTTGCATGCTTATTTTTGCACTGTTATTAAGCACCTCGTGTATCTGCTTAGATGGGCATTATAAAAGCTGAATAAATAAATTAATTGATTAAAAATACAAACAGAAAAACATATATGCCCAACAAGCAAGGGAGAATCCTTACTGCATGCTCTCTATACAGCAAACTGTCTACTAAGCCTGGTAGGAGGTGTGGGGTGACAGAGAGACGTGGTATAAATCTAGGAAATGCCTTTTCCTATCTCACCAGAAAAACAAACACTTATGGCTCTAGAAAGGTAACTTGATCTTGCTTCCCTTGGTCATAATTTGTTCTGACACAGTCATGTCCTGACACAGTCATCCTTCACTGCTTGTTACTAATAGGACAGCTAATGTTCCCTTGCAGGTATCTCCATGATGGTGAGATGGTAGGCTTTGCCCCCTCCATTCAACAGCTTCAGTTTCAGGTAATTTGAGACCTTCATTCAATCAGCCACATAAAAAACAACAACCCAACAGGCAGAAGATTGCTATATAGAACAGTCAAGCTTACAGTTTCACAGCGTGGGACATCCATGTTGCTATTAATATTTTGTCATTTTGTTGAAGGGGAAACTCGAGTGACAAGTAACCCTGGCTGTTTTGTAAAAACCTAAGTCTATGACAGGACATGCCCAGATCTATTTCCTGATATGCTTGAATTTTGTAACTCCAAATTGTACAATTCAAGTTATTTATAACTTTCATGTTATTTATTTAAGGTATTTTACATGGATAACATAGGAATCGTTGGATGATGTTCTAAAGTTTGTTCCCTACTTAAAGCCATGGCTATGTGTGCAGTAGGTTTGTTCCATTTCTTGGTGCTTTACCATGTTATCTCTTTCGTCATGCTTGGCTATAGTACATGTATATCAATTCAATCTCTTGTTTTGGAAAGCTTGATCTATAAGTCTTATGTGAAACCTGTAAGAATTTTTATATTAAAGTTGTAATACAGGCCATGGTTTCGTGTGCAATTTTGTGAAAATACTGTAAATTTCACATGTGTTTACTTTTGGTGCTGGCATTATTTTCACATGCTTTATTGGTAGCACTGATGTTTCCTGGTGGTCTAAAAAGTGGTTATTGTAGTTTTTTTTAAAGCTTAGGTTGCTAGTGAATGGGGGGGGGGGGAGTGATATTAAGTATCAATTTTTCTACACCCCAGAACTTGACATGGTTTTACAACCAGGTGTAGACCCTGTTATGTAATTTCCAATCCACAATGGAAGTAACATAGCAAGAGTAAGAAAACAGAAGCAGAAAAAGAATTTAATGAAAATTTTAGGTGCATGAACAACCCACTGCCATATCTTGTTGGATTGGGGCCGTGAAGCGGCCCTTGGGGTCCCGGAGGAGACTGGTCGAGTAACGACACGAGGCAAGATGGAGCGAAGACCAGTGATTTATTGAGGGAAAATCATCAGTATATATTATGTTCAAGGCTGTGTGTGGTAGAATCATCATCTGACAGAGAATCACATCACCCATTTACCCGGGTTAATTGGGAACCTCTCTTGGGGAAGTTAATTAACTAAGGCAAATACTGACAGGGGAAATCCATTGTTCATGGCTTGCACAAGAGTAAACATGGCCACTATTTGCGCTAAGCCTTGGGCTAATCTGCAAGTGTGGAATTACCTAATTCCTAACTTGAGTTAGATATTCAACTTCCTCCTGCCGAACTGCTGCCAGGTCAGATATGGGTGAATCAATCTTATGACTATTAATCCTCCCCCCAATTTCTGTGCCCGCAGAGCCCAGTGACCAGGAGCTTTCTCAACCGGTGTGGCCTCTGCCAGGGGCCGTTTATGCCAATTGTGCTTGCGGATCCCGCACTCCCCCTTTTTCTGTTATTTTTGGACCTGACAGACGGCCCTGCGCAGGAGGGGCATCAGCTGATGTGGGGGGATGACGTTCCGGGGTTCCCTCCATGGGGGACATCTCGATAGCAGTGAGGGAATACATTGCACAAAACAACACACTGTTGTGCCCAGTATTGCCACCCCCACAATCACCTTGAGTGTCGTCTGAAGCCAACCCCATGGGAACCACGACCACAACGAATCCCACCACCCCCACGAAGCATCCTCCTTGATGTTCTTAACTAGGGTGTGGAGGTCCGTGAGCTGGCTCTGTACCTTGCGTGTGTTGTCTGTGAGATTGAAGCAACACATGTCGTGGACTGACTCGCACCCCAAATGATGTAACAGGGGATAATCGATGGCTGCTTGATTATCCAGTATGGCATGGTGAAACTCTGTCTGCTCCTGGTTGAGCAGCGCTATCGCCGAGGAGGTGTGGTTAATGGCTCTTGCCAAAGCGCAAGCCAATTGACCAATTCTCCGAGCGTTACCTATGGCTAAACCTGGCACACTGAATATACTGACTGCTGCCTGGTTTTTCAGAACTGTGGGTCTGAATCCAGACTGCTTTCTGTAGCGAGGCAAGATAATGAGATGTGTCATTGATCTCTTAATGTGACCTAAGGTGATTCTAAGCTATTTCTGCAACTTCTGGCGTTGTGCAAATGTATTTCTAGCACCTATGGGGAGGTGTGAAAATAACTTACAATGGCTGGGGATTACTGGCTACCGGGTGCTCAATCTTTGCAAGCAAAGGGCCGGTGCAAACATGGGCCGGTCTGGCTTCCTTTGGTGGAAGCTGGCCGTTATTAACAATATACGACCCTACGTATACAGAAATTCAAGTGTCCCTTGCAAATCCCAACTGGAGCATTGTACAAGGCATGAATAAATAAAGAGCAACTACAGATAATAGCAATAGAAAACATTCAGCTGCTTCTTGAAGATGAGGCTTCCCTTCTTGGTGGGGTTTCATGTGTAACTTGAGCTTGGAAAAGTCTTGTTTTGTAGAAAAGCATGGTTATGCAATATGTTCATAGAAATGTAATGGAGATGTAAGTCATAAAGGAAGACGGACAGCTGGTGACATCCAAGGCTGGTGCCATCCTTTGCAATAGCCGAACTTGGCATCCGGGTCTGATTCTGGCCTCTGGGACCTGCATGGGGAAGAGACTTGTTTGGGAGATAAAAATTCTGAAAGAGTTAGTTAGTTTTTGCACTTATAGGATAGCAATTGCTTGTGCAACTATGGGATGTTGTTCCCCCCTTTCTGTTTGTTTGTCAATGTCGGACTTAAGCGTCCGATAGACCCGTTCCACAATCACTTGCCCCTGCGGATTGTGCGGAACGCCAAAGGTATGTTTGATATCCCAGGTGGCCCTGAAGTCGGCCAGCTGCCTGGAGCCATAAGCTGGGGTGTCATCGGACTTTCATGTGCCGAGGTTCGCCCTTGGCCGTGGGAAAGGAGATGCTTCTCCACATGGGGAGCCATTTCTCCCTTCTGTGCTGTTGCCCAAACAAATTGTGAGACGGTATTAATGCAAATGTGCATGTACTGCCATTTGCCAAAATGTGGGGCATGTGTGAGTCCATTTGCCACACCTGGTTGGCCTCTGTCCCTCGTGGGTTGACCCCCCACGAGGGCCCCCCTACCGCCCCTGCACGATGCAGACAGGAACGGACTAGGCCTTGGGCTCGGGAAAGTGGCAGGTTGAACTGTCTTGCAAGTGCTTTGGCATTCTGATGAAAGAATGCATGACTCTGAATAGGAGTTGTGAGAAACAAACTTAGCAAATTTTTGTCTATCGCGGGAGTGATGTATGCTCCCGGTAGACTGTGAGGCAAATTACTGGCTGTCAGTAATTATGTTGAAGCATTCTTTGGCAAAGGTGCGCAAAGCGAGGTTCACGGCTGCCAACTCTGCCCGCTTGCGGAAGAGTCAGGAGCGTGCGCCAAGCTAGGTCCTCTTGCCAGGTAAGAACCTAATATGTGCGACCCCCATAAGTGAAAACTGTCCTAGCCCCCCGAAGGAGAACCAGTGACATTAATTCACACAAGGTGACTGTCTGCGTTTGAAGCGAGACGAGTCTGGGGTCTTATGGCAAGCCTTGGCTTCCCTTGGGTAAATTTCTCATGAAGGCCCCCCTGCGCACATCCGCCCATGGCGTGCGTGCACACTTTTACTGGAGCTATTCTTGTGCTCCTGTGAGAAGGGTGCCAGATGCTGGCTTAGCCTTTTGCCTGTGCTTAGACTAGCAGCAAAAAAAGGGAGGGGTGGCCTGAAAATGCCGGTATCTGATTGAAAGTGTGACCTGACTGCATTCTTAAAATGGTCCTAGGCCGTCCTGGCTAATGAGTGGCACTCTGCACATTCTCAGGAGCTCAGGGACTAATCCTCCCTTTGTGCTCTGGAGTTTGTGAAATGTGTCTGCTCATTAGAGAGGGTGCTGTGGGCCAGGTGCTATACTTAAAATGACCGACTAAGACGTATTAAAAACAAGCCAACTAGGACGTGCCAGCTGTAAGGAAACAATACACAAAAATGAAAAGACACACAAGTTAAACATTTCCAGCAGGGAGTTCCACTGGCGAAAGGAGGAAAGACAAGTCAGAAGTTAACACAATGAGAATGCAATAACTCTTATCAATCAGATTAGGTCAGATAATTAAGACAACCGGGTCCTCCTGTTGAGAAATCACTACCAGTAATTAACTCTGGACCCTGTGAAAGGAAGCAATTTAAGACTGTAAAAAGAAATAAATTGGTTACTTTTAAGGCCTGGAGAGGAGTTTTGTTCCTGTAAAAAGGTAACGATTAAGCATTTTCTGAATATACAGAGCGCAAGAACGTTTGCGTGCTTTTTCCTGTGAAAGGGGTACAATGAGTGAGTTACTTTACACAGATTAAAGTCAAAATACCAGAACAGCATCTTTCTTAAGAGAAGGAAGGAGAGTTAGAACGATTCTCAACCCGCGGCCAGATGTGGGTAAGTGGGCCAGATGCGGCCCACGTTGCTCTGCCACTACCTCCACCAAGCCAAGAGGGGCTGTGTGGCGAAGGAAGGGCAGGATGACTGTCCGGACCCCCAGAGCTGCCTGAGGCCACGGAAGTTGGCCCCTGACTTTAAAAGGTTGAGAACCGAGGTTACAATATGATAACACAGTACACACATGAAGACAATGCAATTCTCTGATTCCTAGTGAGATACGTGACTTAAAGACGCTAAGAGACATTCAAAAACCTTAAAACACAGAGATGGGGGTTTGAGGGACACAGTCATAGGGAGGGGCCCCATAGTTTATGATTTAGTGAGGAAAACTCATAGAAGTGATTTTTGTTTTCAGATCGCGCTTCTGAAAAGAAAAATCTGTTTTCCTGAGTGGCACGGATTGCAAAACCGGTTTCCAAGAGTGGCTTAATCCTTTGACAAAGAAAAAAGTCTCAAGGGAAGAAGGGGGGTCAGGTTGGGATTCCCCCCACCCCATCCACCCTCCTGCTTTCGTTGCCCTTAAGCTGCTAAGCAGGCAAGGCAAAGGGGCTTTGCTCACCATGCTTTCTCAAACCTTAAATAGTTCCTGCCCATGAACAGAGTGCAAACTGTTTAACACATATTTCACAGTGACATTACCATGCAGTTACACACAAGGAACACTTTTCCAATCATACTGTGGTCATAGAGACAAGGCTTTTGCAATCATACACAGTTCTTGCAGTCATACATTCAGTGGTGCACCACGCATACACACATTTATTTACGCATTCGCACATTCCTCCCCTGATCTGCAGTGTTCTATCCTACACATGAGGAGATGACTTATGCACAGCTGGCTATCACAACCATCTGGGTGCTTCTACTTAGGGGTGAGTTTCTCTGGGCTACTCCAAGGTGAGACAAGTAGGTTCTGCCTGTGCCTTGGGAGAGCTCGGGATACTATTGCTGGGATGGTTCCTCTGGCATAGCCAGGGCGATGGCTGCCTCCCTTCTAGCCTGGGCCAGATTCCCGGATCTCGGTGCTGCCTCACGCTCCAGTGCCAGCGTGGCCATTTGGTATTCAGACAATCTTTTGAAGATCTGCCTGGTCTAGATTGGCATTCTCTTCTAAGGTGTCTCATTTTTCCACACTGGAAGCAGGCGCCTTGGGGTTTTGGCACTGCTCTGCGCCTGAGTGTGGCAATGGGTCTGCTCTGGAGCCCTGCGTGGCCAGGGGCCGTGCAGATTTCCATGAGCAGTGGGCGCTGAGCAGCCCTGCCTGAACGTGTGTCTGCCTTCAGATAGGTGAACGCAGCAGTTGGGCGCTAGCTAATTGTGCCACTGGCAATTTCCCCGCGAATGGATCTTCCTCACCCATGCGCTGAATGGAGTTCTTAATTGGCAGGAAACTTGTAACTGTCAGAGAAGCGCCAGGGCTTCTCATGCCATGAATTCCTTCAGTGGTGTCTGCAGCTGTCACTGAGGGAATGCTCCCTACATTGCCCTGCTTAAGCTGAAATGACGGGTAGAGACTCATTGGGGCTGATGGTTCTGACTGCGCTGGGGGTTTCTGGGTCTCTATCCGGACTGGGTCTACCTCTGCTAAGAGTTTCCTACATTTGCTCCATGTGCGAGTTACGCCATCTGGAGCTCTCGGGGGTTGCTGAATGCAGACTCCTATCTGATCCCAGAGCTGAAGGGATAACGTACCTACTTCTGGGTAAAGCAGGCAGTGTTCCCTCAAGAACACCAAAAGCCGCGCTAGTTCTCCGCTGTGAAAGCTTATCTGATATACCCTGGCCAGGGTTTTGAAGTCTCCTTCTCGGGACGATTCGACGCGTCTGAAGTTCAGGCAATAGGTTTTGCATGACGAATCTCTGGGTAGAGCTCGGAGCATGGACTGCTGCCACGGGCCCTCGGTGGTCTCTGCGCTGTCAGGGGTTCACAGCCGACCCTGAGCGGAACGCGTTTTTCCGTGCTGCAAGCCGCCGCGATAGCCGGAGCAAGCTGTAGGATGCCTCTCTGAGATGCCTCGCCACGTAGGTGTCTTCCCAATCGGATGGCTTTCCGACTGAGGCTGCCGTGCTGTCCTCCGGGGTGATCGGACACGGTTCTAGCGTAGAACCGGACCGCGTTGATCGCTTACTCAAGAGTAGGATCACGTCGGGGTCACCAGATGTTGGATTGGGGCCGTGAAGCGGCCCTTGGGGTCCCAGAGGAGACTGGTCGATCAATTTTTCTACACCCCAGAACTTGACATGGTTTTACAACCAGGTGTAGAACCTGTTATGTAATTTCCAATCCACAATGGAAGTAACATAGCAAGAGTAAGAAAACAGAAGCAGAAAAAGAATTTAATGAAAATTTTAGGTGCATGAACAACCCACTGCCATATCTTGTTGGATTGGGGCCGTGAAGCGGCCCTTGGGGTCCCGGAGGAGACTGGTCGAGTAACGACACGAGGCAAGATGGAGCGAAGACCAGTGATTTATTGAGGGAAAATCATCAGTATATATTATGTTCAAGGCTGCGTGTGGTAGAATCGTCATCTGACAGAGAATCACATCACCCATTTACCCGGGTTAATTGGGAACCTCTCTTGGGGAAGTTAATTAACTAAGGCAAATACTGACAGGGGAAATCCATTGTTCATGGCTTGCACAAGAGTAAACATGGCCACTATTTGCGCTAAGCCTTGGGCTAATCTGCAAGTGTGGAATTACCTAATTCCTAACGTGAGTTAGATATTCAACTTCCTCCTGCCGAACTGCTGCCAGGTCAGATATGGGTGAATCAATCTTATGACTATTAATCCGCCCCCCAATTTCTGTGCCCGCAGAGCCCAGTGACCAGGAGCTTTCTCGACCGGTGTGGCCTCTGACAGGGGCCGTTTATGCCAATTGTGCTCACGGATCCCGCAATATCTTCTTCCATTCTACTGAAATCTAGATCCAGAACCAATTCCAGATTCATTTAAATCAGTTTTCAACCTTTTACAGATGGGGGCCGGGTCACACTTCCTCAGACAGCTTCAGGGGCCGGACGGCCATTTTGCCCTTTCTCCACCACATGGCACTTCCTGGTATGGAGGTGGTGGTGGGCCACATGAAATGGTGCCACAGGCGGTATCTGGCCCACGGGCTGCAAGTTGAGAATCTCTGATTTAAATAAAACCAGGAAGAGGAGGAGGAATATAGTTCCTAGCATCAGCCTCTAGTTATAAGCATACTACAGATATTTTGTTATGCTGTGAAATTGAGCTGGGCAAGTTAGTAACAACAACCAGTTGTCAGATAAGTGAGGCTGGACACCAGTGTAGATTCCACTAAGTGGTGACAGTGGTGAAGAAGCTTGCCTTGCTAGCTGGAAGGTTGGCAAGTCAGCAGTTCAAGACCCGGGTACTGCATGATGGTTTGAGTGCCCATCTGCCCCAGATCTTGGGGACATGAAAGGAGCCTCATTCAGGTGTCCCCTGAGCAAAAGTTGTCCAGCAAAAATCCTTTCAACCCAGAATAATTTCTGACACGAAATTATTATCAGATATTGAAGTTTGAGCACTTCCTTTGTCAGAAAAGTCTTAGACTTCACAGAATTAACAGGGGACCAAAAAGAATCACAGATATCAAAGATTCCTCCAAGGCAGCATGCAGCAAGAATACATGGACTTGCTGTTCCTGAGCCACCTTTATGTTTAGTTCATTCGGTGTCTTCTTAAAACTTCTGAACAGAAGATGTCACAGTTCCTTCAGGCAATCTGTTCCAAGCAGATCATTTTTTCCCTGTTTTTCATGGCCAGACAACAAGTGATGATCACAATGCAGGTCACAGTCAGGTATCTAAAGCGCACGCATGCATGCATGCATGCATGCATGCATGCACGCACACATGCACGCACACATGCACACGCACGCACACACACGCACGCACACACGCACACACACACGAAACATGAGGGGTTCTTAAAACATTAAGGTGTAGAAAGTATGTACCCGCTGTTTGCAAGCAAGTTATATTTGTCTAGAAGATAATAGATTAAAGGTAATCTGCTCCAGCCACTTCCTAGGATTCGTCTCATATAAATATACGTCTTATATATAAAAACAAGAACAGTGAAAAAGAAAATCCTTTGTGTAATATGGAACTAGCCCAATCTCAAAACATGGACCCGTCTTGATTTCCTGCCCTAGGAAGGGGCTGGAGCAGATTACCTTTAATCTATTATCTTCTAGACAAATATAACTTGCTTGCAAACAGCTGGTACATACTTTCTACACCTTAATGTTTTAAGAACCCCTCATGTTTCTTGTACTTTAGTCTCTAGTCTAGGATGTTTTTCAGACACCATAGAGGGCTGGTACCCACAATTACTGCAGACACTGAACAAGGATCCCTGGGGGTCAGAAACCAGTTCACCAGATCCACTTCAGAGGTAAGGAAACTCCAGGCAGTTCTAAACAGCAAAACCAGAATTCTTCTTCATCCTCCTTTCCCACTCCAGATATCAAATAATCCTGTAGGGTCTTTTCCTCTGTTGCTGTCTGCTTAATACTCCAACTCCTCCATCACTGAGGGAAATAGTGTCATCTTCCTCTTTGCCCTTTCATACAGCTGACTTGCTGGATGGTTGCCTCTCACTGTTGGCAGCTGAATCTTGTAGTCCCATGAGCACCTCACTGTTGTCTCGTGGATGGAAGGTGCCCAGAAGCCAGAGCTTGAAAATCTTTCTTTCTTTCATTTATTCTTTCTTATTTGGATTGCACCTCTGAGAAACACCCAAGCCACTCCAGTTAGTGTCCTTGCTGGCCTGGGGGTTCTGGGATCTGCAGTCCAAGGGATAAAGTTTTCAAATGCTGAACGTATGAATTAGCCCTATTGTCTTTAGATTCTGGTTCAATTCCCCACCCCCACCCCTATTTGACAGAAAATAAAGTGATCAAAAGCAAGAAAAGCTCATTTAGAAGATGGAAGGCTTGTCCGAATGAGGACAGCAGGCAGAAACATAAATTCTGGCAGAAAAAATGCAAGGCTACAATCAGGAAAGCAAAGCAAGACTTTGAAGAGTGTATAGCTAAAAACACTCAGAGAAATAACAAAGACTTCTTTAAGTACATTAGAAGAATCCAACCATTAGACGACAATGGAAGGCAAGGGGTTATTAAAGAGGAAACAGAGATTGCAGAGAGACTCAATGAATTCTTTGCTTCAGTATTCACTGAAGAAGACAGAGACCACATGCCCAAAACAGAGCCTATCTTCATAAGGAGGGAAACCAAAGAATTAAGCCAGATAGAAATAACCAGGGAGGAGGTCCTTGCATGTCTTGTTAACTTAAATGCTAACAAATCACCAGGACCAGATGGCATCCATCCACGAGTTCTCAGGGAACTTAAAGATGAAATTGCTGATCTCTTAGCTAAATATATATAATCTTTCCCTCAAATCAGGCTTTGTGCCTGATGACTGGAAGGTAGTGAATGTAACACCAATTTTCAAAAAAGGATCCAGGGGTGATCCAGGAAATTACCGACTGCTCACTTTGACCTCCTCCCTGTTATTTCTATCTGGCTTCATTCTTTGGTTTACCCTCCCTAAGAAGATAGGCTCTGTTTTGAGCATGTGGTCTCTTCATAAATGATCTAGAAGTAGGAGTAAAGTGATGGAAACAATCCTAAAGGATATAATTAATAGGCACATAGAAGAGAAGGCGCTGCTAAAGGAGAGCCAACATGGATTTTGCAAGGGCAAATCATGCCTCACTAATCTGTTGGAATTTTTTTAGAGTGTCAACAAGCATGTGGATAAGGGGGCCCGGTTTATTGTTTGTCTGGACTTTCAGAAGGCTTTTGACAAGGTCCCGCAACAAAGGCTCTTGAATAAACTTACCAGTTATGGAATAAAGGGACAGGTCTTGTCCTGGATCAGCAACTGGCTAAGAGACACTTCTCCAAGTGGATGGAAGTAAAGAGTGGGGTCCCCCAAGGTTCAGTATGAGGACCCCTGCCTTTCAACCTCTTCATAAATGATCTAGAAGTAGGAGTAAATAGCAAGGTAGCCAAATTTGCTGATGACACTAAATTATACAGGGTAGTGAAAACTGTGAGAAATTGTGAGGAGCTCCAGAGGGATCTCCTGACCCTGGGGGAGTGGGCAAAACAGTGGCAAATGAGCTTCAACACTAGTAAGTGCAGAGTGATGCACATTGGGGCAAAAAACCCACCAATTACATTTATAAACTGTTGGGGTCTGAACTCTCTGCGACAAACCAGCAAAGGGACCTTGGTGTCCTGGTGGACAACTCAATGAAGGTGTCAATCCACTGTGCCTCAGCAGTGAAAAAAGCAAACTCAATGCTAGGGATCATTAGGAAGGGTATAGATAATAAGTCAGTAAGTGTCATTTTGCCTCTTTATAAATCTATGGTGAGGTCCCATCTAGAATACTGTGTACAGTTCTAGTTGCCAAACCTCCAGAAGGATATTATGGAGCTGGAAAAAGTGCAGAGGAGGGCAACCAGAATGATTAGGGGACTGGAACAGCTTCTTTGCCATCTGAGGCTGCAACGGTTGGGCCTCTTCACTCTTGAACGACGGCTTCTTAGAGGTGACCTGATTGAAGTTTATAAAATCATGCATGGTGTGGACAAAGTAGATAAGGAAAGTTAGGTTGCACTTACCAGTGATAACTTTCGTTCTTCGAGTATATAGTTTGTGAATACACACTATTGGGTTATGCGCCTGCGCAGAATAAAGATCGGAGGCTTTAAAGTTGATTGGTCAAAGGTTTGGGGGGTAAGTCCGCCCACCGGTACGTCCACCCTTAGGCGCCAGTTCGCCATTTCACCTCAGTTCCATACTTAAGCAAAGCACAGAATAAACCAAATGATCTCATCCATGTTGCTCAAGAGGGAAGGCAGGGTGGGTAGTGTGTATTCACAAACTATATACTTGAAGAATGAAAGTTATCACTGGTAAGTACAACCTAACTTTCTCCTTCATATAGTTTGAGAATCCCCACTATTGGGAGATTAGCAAGCTCACACTTACTTGGTAGGTGGGCAGCCGGATGAGACGAATCTATAGGAAGAACACACATCAAACAGGCACGATGGACCCTCATGGACGAGGAGCCTGGAGCCCTCTGGCAAGGATGACACGACCAAATCTGGCATCCGCAGTGGCTCTGGTGTCCATCCGGTAGTGCTGGACAAATGTGGAAGGTCTGGACCAAGTGGCAGCCTTACAGATGTCCTCTAGCAGGGTGCCCTCCAGAAAGGCAGTGGAGGTAGCAAGTGCTCTGGTGGAATGCACCCTGATATGTGGAGGAGGAGGCAGTCTCGTAGGCGAGATAAATGGTAGATGTAATCCATTTGGAGAACCTCTGGAAAGGGATGGGTTCACCTTTGGATTTTCCCCCATCGGTAACAAAAAGTTGCTGTGACTTGCGAAACTCACGGGTCCTGCTGATGTAAAACAATAAAGCTCGTTCAACATCAAGCGTGTGCCACGTCCTTTCTTGAGCATTGCTGGGGTTTTGAAAGAAAGTTGGTAAAGATATAGTCTGAGCCAGGTGAAACTGTGAGACAACCTTCGGCAAGAAAGTAATGTCGGTGTGGAGCACCACGCGGTCATTGTAGAATTTGGTAAACGGGGCGTCAGCCCGAAGAGCAACAAGCTAGCAACAAGCTCACTAGCTCATCTAGCAGACGTGATAGCCACAAGAAACGCAGTCTTCCAAGTGAGGAGAAGGGCGTCCGCAGTAGCCATCGGCTCGAAAGGAGCTTTAGTGAGGGCATTCAAGACAGTGGATAGCGACCATTGCGCGGTCGGAGTCTTAATAGGAGGGAAAGAGTTGCGCAGACCTTTGAGGAAACACCTCACCGTTTGGTCGTGGAAGGCACCAGAGGCAGGCGATCCAGCTGGAGAGTGGGCTACTACTGCTGCCAGATGGACCCTGATGGAGGCGAGGCTAAGACCTGACTCCGCCAAATTGAGGAGGTATGCCATAACGTCCTGAAGAGTAGGCCTGAGTGGAGACACGTGTTGAGTATCCAGGAAAGCACAAAATCGCATGTACTTGGAAGCATAAGACTTCCTCGTAGAGGGGCGTCGTGCTAGTTCCAAGATCCTGGATAATCTGGGGTTATCCTCCACGCGGTGAGGTGAAAACTGGGCAAGTCCAAGTAGAGAAGTTGCCCCTGCTCCATTTGGAGGAGAGATGGGGAGTCCGGCAGTGTGAGAGACTGCGACGACAGTTGCAATAGAAGTGGATACCAGAGCTGACGTGGCCACGCTGGAGCAATGAGGATCACGTGCGCCCCGTTGTTGGTACATCCTCGTCAGAGCCTTCTGAATCAATGGAAATGGTGGGAACACATAGAGATAGTCCAGATCCCACCGTTTCATGAAGGCGTCTCCTTCGGAGTTCCGTCCTATGCCTGCCCTGGAGCAGTACCTGGGACACTTGTGGTTGGACTCCGATGCAAAGAGGTTGATGCTCGGGGTCCCTCACGACTTGCAAAGGGAGTGAAAGACTACGATGTCCAGTTCCCACTCATGAGTCGTTGAGGTGAGGTGACTCAGATGGTCGGCTAGCACATTCAGTTGCCCTGGATGTGGACTCCGATGGGAAAGATGTGTCGTTCAAGACACCATTCCCAGAGTTGCACCGCGAGATAAAGCAATGTTGTGGATCTCGTCCCCCCTTGCTTGTTCAGATATGCAATCCCGGTGGTATTGTCCGAAGCGATCTGGATCACCTTGCCCGACAGCAATGTCTTGAAGAAACGCATGGCCCTCCATATGGCAAGAAACTCTAGATAGTTGATGTGGTGTACCATCTCGTCCTGTGACCAGGTGTTGTTGACTGTCAGAATCCCGCAAGCAGCTTCCCATCCGAGGTTGCTTGCGTTGGTCAAAATCTGAAAAGACGGCTGCGGGGGATAGAAATGCTTGCCTGTAGCTACGCTGTGGTCCACCACACAAGCTGGTCCACCAGTTCGAGATGGAAACAACCGTTTGGACTGACTCTATGTGAGAGGATCGAACTCGTGGTGGAGCCAAGACTGCAGAGATCGGAACTTCATTTTGGCGTGAGGAACCACTGCCGTGGTGGATGCCATTAAGCCCAGGAGTCTTTGAGCCTTCTTCGCTCGGACGAAGGGTTTTGTACAGAAGTCGCTTACTACTTGTGCAATGTCAAGTAAGGGTTTTTGTGGGGCAAATGCCCTGACTGCAAGTGAGTCCAGAACCGCTCCAATGTATTCCACTCACTGTGAAGGATCCAACTTCGACTTGGTGAAGTTAATCCTGAGGCCAAGACTCTCCATGAGATGAACGGTGTACTCCGTGTCCCGAATGGCCGACGATCTGGTGGGGGAGACTATCAACCAGTCATCAATGTACGGGAAGACCCTGATCCCCTGCTGGTGGAGGAAAGCAGCAACCAGAGCCATGCACTTGGTGAAGACTCGTGGTGTCATGGCCAGACCGAATGGAAGACAACTGTACTGGTACACAGAGTCCCCTATCCTGAAGCAGAAAAACCGTCTGTGTTCCTTGAGGATGCTGACGTGGAAGTAAGCATCCTTGAGGTCTATCACCATAAACCAGTCCCGTTTGTTGATGAGGGGAAGGACGGTTTGGAGTGTCACCATCCGGAACTTCCTGGTGTGGATGAACTTGTTGAGACGATGCAAGTCCAGAATTGGGCATAGGCCTCCGTCTTTCTTCTGGACAACAAAGTACCTCAAGTAGAAACCATTGTTCAAATCGGTTGGTAGTACCCATTCGATGGCCCCTTTGGAGAGAAGTGTAGCAACCTCTTCCTCCAGGTGAAGAGACGGGGTGGTGAAACAGAGTTTTCCTACCCGAGGCATCCGGTTGAACTCAATGGCGTAACCAGCGGACAAGATCTTCAAGACCCACCCGTTGTTCGTGACGTCGGACCACACCTTGAGGAAGTTCCAAAGAGGAAGGTATGGGAGATGGAGCGACAGAGTCTTGGCCGGAGGGAAGTCAAACACGAGACTTTGACTTGCCGTCCGAGCGTTTCCCCTGACCATAAGGCTGAAAACGATGCCTCCCATGTTGTCGCCGGGGGCGATAAAAACCAGGCTTGAAATGGTCAGCAGATCCACCCTGTTGCTGTTGTTGCTGCGGGTTGCCGCGATAGCAGTTCGTGAACGGCTGAAATCTGGACTTCGCAGGCTGAGTGGAAGCAGTGAAGCCCAAGAACTTGGCAGTCGAGTTGGTCTGCCGCAACTCATTTAAAACCTTGTTCGTGTCTTGACCAAACAGACCCTGACCATCAAATAGGAACTCCGTGATGAGCTTTTTCATGGAGTTGTCGAGAGTGGTTCCCCGAAGCCAAGAATGCTGTTGCAGGAGGATAGCCAAAGACATGTCTTTGGCTGCATAGTCATTGATGTGATGGGCCGTCCGCATTTGCTGCTCCCCCAGGAAGTCGCCCTCATTACATAAGCTGTCAAGTTCCTTTTGGAGATTCGCTGGCAGTTTGGTGACAAGAATTTTGGCCCATTGCCAAAGGTGGGATTGGTAGAGGCCCATAGCTGCCGAATAGTTCGCGGCCCGGAGGAACAGCGATCCATTGGCATAGAACTTACAGCCCACCGCATTGAGCTTCTTCCCCTCAGGCGTTGACAGCACCGGAAGGCTGCTGATGGCCGTCTTATGTTGGAAGGCTTTCACTACCAAGGAATTTGGTAGGGGATGAGCCTGTAAAAACTCTATGTCCTCGTCCAAGACTTGGTACATCCCATCGAACCTGGACTAAACGGAGTGGGCCAAGATGGACTTCTTCCACGTAGCCTTGGCAGAAGTCAGCATGGATGGAAGCATGGTAGCCTAAGGTAGCTAAGGTAGCCTAAGGTAGCTGGTTGGAGTGATTTCTGCCGTCTCCTGCTCCAAACAAAGAAAAAAGGTCCTATTTGGGTTAAAAGTACCATGGAATTTGCCAAAAGATAGCTACTGCAGTACTTTGGATGATAAGGTACTGTGGGAGGTGTTGAAGGTCCTGTTGAAAAACTATTTGCTGATAAATCTTCTGTTGAAAAATACCGGAGAGAAAAGTGCTAAGAAGCAGAGGGCCTTGGCTGCAAGGCTTTTTAAAGCAATAGACCTGCCATCTCCCTTTTGTTGCTGTGAGGACTTTCTTTTTCACCTCTTTGCCTCTGATACAATTTTTGGAGGAAAAGGCTTCATACAAGATTGGTTTGGAAAAGTTTACAGTTTACAGTTTATCGCTGGACCAGGAAGGAGAAGAGAGAGTGCCGGCAGCTGTATTAAGGCAAGGAGGGGTGGCTGCAAAGACCTTCCATCCAGCCCCTTTCCCAAAGGCCTCCTTTGCTGGACCAGGCAGACGGCTTCAAAGATTGCAACCCAACTCCAGCCATGGAGAACGGACACTGCCTTTCCTCCCAGCTGCCCCGTCGCCGACGCCGACGCTCGCCAACGCTCCCTGCTCGTTCCAGGAGCCCATGCCACCAGCTCCTGGGATTTGGGGCAGGTGGGAGCCATTGCTTCTGCCTCCGCCCTCCCCACCTGGGGGGAAGAAAAGGAGACGCCGACGCCGCGGCTTGCCAACGCTCCCTGCTCGTTCCGGGAGCCCATGCTACCAGCTCCCGGGATTTGAGGCAGGTGGGAACCATCGCTTCTGCCTCCGCCCTCCCCACCTGGGGGGAAGAAAAAGGAGACGCCAACGCCACGGCTCGCCAACGCTCCCTGCTCGTTCCAGGAGCCCATGCCACCGGCTCCCGGGATTTGAGGCAGGTGGGAGCCATCGCTTCTGCCTCCGCCCTCCCCACCTGGAGGGAAGAAAAAGGAGACGCCGATGCCGATGCCGCGGCTCGCCAACACTCCCTGCTCGTTCCAGGAGCCCATGCCACCGGCTCCCGGGATTTGAGGCAGGTGGGAGCCATCGCTTCTGCCTCCGCCCTCCCCACCTGGAGGGAAGAAAAAGGAGACGCCGATGCCGATGCCGCGGCTCGCCAACGCTCCCTGCTCGTTCCAGGAGCCCATGCCACCGGCTCCCGGGATTTGAGGCAGGTGGGAGCCATCGCTTCTGCCTCTGCCCTCCCCACCTGGGGGGAAGAAAAAGGAGATGCCGCCGCCGGGACTCGCCAGCGCTCCCTGCTCGTTCCGGGAGCCCATGCTTGTTGCTGGAACCAGGGGGGGATTGTGGATGGGGTGGGAAGAGAGAGAGTTGGTCCTGCCAGCCAGGAAGGAGGGGCAGCATTCCATCTAGGGAGGTTCCAGGGATCCATATAGGTGTTGTGACGGGCATGGGGTGGTATGGCGGGTACCGTGGGGCGGGCCGCACTCGGGGAATGCGGGTCCGATGTTTAAGTGCGGTCCCTCATTCCAGCCCAGCAGGTACACCTCTGGGCCCTGAGCAGCAGATCCAGAGTGACCCCGCCCTTAGGCTGCTGCTGGTGAATGCCAGATCGGTCTGTAATAAGGCCCCCCCTGATCCAAGATGCTATCCAGGAGGGGCGGGCCGACCTGGCATGCATTACCGAAACCTGGCTGACACCTGAGGATGGAGTACCTCTTTCGGACATGTGTCCAGCTGGGTTCGGTATTTGGCACCAGCCTAGAGGTGAGGTGAGGGGCGGTGGTGTCGCCATTGTTGCCAGGGAGTCTTTGGGAATTGCTAGGGCCACTGCTCCACAAGTGTCTGGTTGTGAGGCCCTGCTTCTACGGTTGGGCCCCAAGGGTCAGTTGGGGATCTTACTCCTGTACCTGTCCCCTTGCAGGGTAAGGGATGCCCTGCCTGAGCTCCTTGAAGCAGCCTCGATGCTGGCGTTGGAGTTCCCGAGGCTTATGGTTCTGGGGGACTTCAATTTGCCATCATTGGGGATGGCTTCTGAGGTGGCAAGGGAGTTCATGGCTTCCATGGCAGCCATGGGCCTGACTCAGGTAGTTCAGGGTCCGACTAGGGGCAGTGGTCACATGCCAGACTTAGTTTTCTTGTTGGAGCAGTGGCAGAGTGATCTGAGATTACAGGACTTAGCCATCTCACCTGTGCCATGGTCAGATCACTATCTGGTGACTCTTGACTTTCTGGGGGCGACGCTTCATCGTAGGGAGGCAGGGCCTATTAAAATGGCCCGCCCTCGGCGACTAATGGATCCAGATGGATTCCAGAGGGAACTGGGGGATGTTCCTCTGGATCGGCTACACGATTCACCCGAGGCACTTGTCGACCTGTGGAACAGGACGGCAACAGCAGCCTTGGATGAAATCGCACCACTGCGGCCTCTCCGCGCCCGTGGGGTTAGGTCATCCCCGTGGTTCACGGATGAACTGTGGGAACTCAAACGGGCAAAGAGACGCCTAGAGCACCGCTGGGTGAAGACCCAAGATGACTCCGATTGGACACTAGCTAGAGCTGCTATTAGGGCCTACCTAGTGGTGATGGGGGTGGTGAGGCGGCAATACTTCACCACCCTTATTGCCTCCGCTGATAATCGCCCAGCCGCCCTGTTCCGGGTAACCAGGTCCCTCCTCGGTAGGGGGAGATCGGTGCCCGGTTGGCAGGGTTCGGCTGAGGACTTTGCTGACCATCTGGTGGAGAAAATCGATCGGATTCGTTCAGGGCTGAATCCCGGCGTGGATGGGGAGGGTCGGGTGGGCACCAGAGCACAGTCTTGCTGTACGATCTGGGATCAGTTTGATCCTGTTGTCCCTGATGAAGTGGACAGGCTCCTTGCAGCTGTGCGTGCCACTACATGTCCTTTGGACCCCTGTCCCACCTGGTTGGTGAAAGCCTCCAAGGTGGTGACAGGTGGCTGGGTTGGGGCGATAATAAATGCATCATTACGGGAGGGGGTATTTCCTGCACCGCTAAAACATGCTTTGGTGCGCCCCCTCCTGAAGAAAATATCCCTTGACCCAGCTGTCCTTAACAACTACAGGCCGGTTTCCAACCTGCCCTTTCTGGGTAAGGTTTTGGAGAAGGCTGTGGCGCGCCAGCTGCAGAGTGTCCTGGAGGAAGCGGATTATCTAGACCTCTTTCAATCAGGATTCAGGCCCGGGTATGGTACGGAGACGGCATTGGTCGCACTGATGGATGATCTCTGGCGGGAGCGGGACGGGGGTTATCCATCCGTCCTTGCTCTTCTTGACCTCTCAGCGGCCTTCGATACCGTCGACCACGGTATCCTTCTGGAACGGCTCAAAGGATTGGGGATCGAGGGCACTGTGTTGTCCTGGTTTTCCTCTTTTCTGGAGGGCCGTACCCAGTCGGTGTGGTTAGAGAGTGAGAGGTCCAGCCCTAGGCTCCTCAAGTATGGGGTGCCTCAGGGCTCGGTGCTCTCTCCTCTCCTATTTACATCTACATGAAGCCACTGGGTGAGATCATTCGTTCCCACGGGGTGCGGTACCATCAGTACGCGGATGACACTCAGTTGTACATCTCGGCCCGTGGGGACCCCAGTGATGCTGTTGAAATCCTATCCGGATGCCTGGAGGCCATTGGGGTCTGGATGGGGGCCAATGGGCTTCGGCTGAATTCCAGCAAGACAGAGTGGCTGTGGATAGGGGGCCCCGTGTTATCCAGGGAGTTACTATCTTTGGTACTGAATGGGGCTGTTTTGCCCCAGACAGACCCAGTGCGCAACTTGGGGGTCCTTCTGGACTCGCGGCTGCTGCTAGAAGAACAAGTAGCGGCTGTGGCCAGGAGGGCTTTTGCCCAACTTCGGGTGATTCGCCAGTTGCGCACGCTCCTGGACCGGGGCTCCTTGCTTATGGTCACCCATGCTCTGGTCACTTCCCGACTAGATTATTGTAATGCGCTCTACATGGGGCTGCCCTTGACGACCATTCGGAGGCTGCAGCTGGTCCAGAATGCGGCAGCCCGGGTGGTGATGGGATGTGGGCGATATGCCCATGCCTCACCGCTACTTCGGGAGCTGCACTGGTTACCAGTTTGTCTCCGGGTGCAATTCAAGGTGCTGGTTTTGACCTTTAAAGCCCTATATGGCAGTGGGCCAGGATACCTTAGAGACCGCATCGTCCCAAGAGTGTCTGCCCGTCCAACCAGAGCGGACCGGAGGGGCTCTCTAATGGTGCCATCAGTTAGGGGTGCACATCTGTCCAGCACCCGAAGGAGGGCCTTCTCCGTGTCCGCACCGACTCTCTGGAACCTCCTGCCAACAGATCTAAGACTTCAAAGAGAATTGCTGCCCTTCAGGAAAGGATTGAAGACCTGGCTGGCAGGGCAGGTGTGGGGCCCGAATGGGAACACGGTCCCCGCCTGCTGGCTTGCGTAAAGAATTAAGAACTCTCCCTTCTTCTTTTTATAGTGGGTGGGATGGGTGGGTGGGATATGGGGTTTTTTAAAGTGGGTGGGATATGGGTCTTTTAAAGTGTTTTTATGTGTTTTTAGAACTTGTTGTAATGCCGCCCTGAGTCGGTTTCTGCCTGAGTGGGCGGCATATATAAATATGACTATAAATAAAAATAAAAAATAAATAAAAATGGTGATGTGGACAGGATGGATGGACTTCCTGTCCAGCTTGGCCATCATCTGGTCCTTACCTTCAAATGGAGGTTGGTCAACCCATATCTTGAGGGCAGCTCCCAAACGGGTTAGCATAGCTGTGAGGGACTTCTGATCCTCCCCTCTCGGCAGATCGATTTAATTTAATTTTATTTTTTTTAATTTATAGTCATATTTGTATATGCCGCCCACTCAGGCGGAACCCGACTCAGGGCGGCATTACAATAATTCTAGAAATACATAAAAAACATTATAAAAACCCACAACCCACCCCCTTTAAAAAAAAACCCATATCCCGCCCACCCATCCCACCTACTATACAAAAGGAAGAAGAGAGAGTTCTTATAAAAGCCAGCAGGCGGGCACCATAGTCCCATTCGGGCCCCACACCTGCCCTGCCAGCCAGGTCTTCACTCCTTTCCTGAAGGGCAGCAGTTCACTTTGGAGTCTTAGGTCTATTGGCAGGAGGTTCCAGAGAGTTGGTGCGGACACGGAGAAGGCCCTCCTTCGGGTGCTAGACAGATGTGCACCCCTAGTTGGTGGCACTATTAGAGAGCCCCTCCGGTCCGCTCTGGTTGGACGGGCAGACACTCTTGGGACGATGCGGTCTCTAAGATATCCTGGCCCCCTGCCATATAGGGCTTTAAAGGTCAAAACCAGCACCTTAAATTGCACCCGGAGACAAACTGGTAACCAGTGCAGCTCCCGAAGTAGCGGTGAGGCATGGGCATATCGCCCACACCCCATCACCACCCGGGCCGCCGCATTCTGGACCAGCTGCAGCCTCCGGATGGTCGTCAAGGGCAGCCCCATGTAGAGCGCATTACAATAATCTAGTCGGGAAGTAACCAGAGCATGGGTGACCATAAGCAAGGAGCCCCGGTCCAGGAGCGTGCGCAATTGGCGAATTACCCGAAGTTGGGCAAAAGCCCTCCTGGCCACAGCCGCTACTTGTTCTTCTAGCAGCAGCCGCGAATCCAGAAGAACCCCCAAGTTGCGCACTGGGTCTGTCTGGGGCAAAACAGCCCCATCCAGTACCAAAGGTGGTAACTCCCTGGATAACACGGGGCCCCTTATCCACAGCCACTCTGTCTTGCTGGGATTCAGCCGAAGCCCATTGGCCCCCATCCAGACCCCAATGGCCTCCAGGCATCCGGATAGGATTTCAACAGCATCACTGGGGTCCCCACGGGCCGAGATGTACAACTGAGTATCATCCGCGTACTGATGGTACCGCACCCCGTGGGAACGAATGATCTCACCCAGTGGCTTCATGTAGATGTTAAATAAGAGAGGAGAGAGCACAGAGCCCTGAGGCACCCCATACTTGAGGGGCCTAGGGCTGGACCTCTCACTCTCTAACCACACCGACTGGGTACGGTCCTCCAGAAAAGAGGAAAACCAGGACAACACAGTGCCCTGGATCCCCAGTCCTTCGAGCCATTCCAGAAGGATACCGTGGTCGACGGTATCGAAGGCCGCTGAGAGGTCAAGAAGAGCAAGGACGGATGGACAACCCCCGTCCCGCTCCCGCCAGAGATCATCCATCAGCGCGACCAATGCCGTCTCCGTTCCATACCCGGGCCTGAACCCTGATTGAAAGGGGTCTAGATAATCCGCTTCCTCCAGGACACACTGCAGCTGGCGCGCCACCGCCTTCTCCAAAACCTTACCCAAAAAGGGCAGGTTGGAAACTGGCCTGTAGTTGTTAAGGACAGCTGGGTCGAGGGACATTTTCTTCAGGAGGGGGCGCACCAAGGCATGTTTTAGCTGTGCAGGAAATACCCCCTCCCGTAACGAGGCATTTATTATCCCCCCAACCCAGCCACCTGTTACCTCCTTGGAGGCTTTCACCAACCAAGTGGGACAGGGATCCAAAGGACATGTAGTGGCACGAACAGCTGCAAGGAGCCTGTCCACTTCATCAGGGACAACAGGATCAAACTGATCCCAGATCGTACAGCAAGACTGTGCACCGGCACCCCCCCGACCCTCCCCGTCCACGCCAGGGTTCAATCCAGAACGAATCCGATCAATTTTCTCCACCAGATGGTCAGCAAAGTCCTCAGCCGAACCCTGCCAACCGGGCACCGATCTCCCCTTACCAAGGAGGGACCTGGTTACCCGGAACAGGGCGGCTGGGCGATTATCAGCGGAGGCAATAAGGGTGGTGAAGTATTGCCGCCTCACCACCCCCATCGCCACTAGGTAGGCCCTAATAGCAGCTCTAGCTAGTGTCCAATCGGAGTCATCCCGGGTCTTCGCCCAGCGGCGCTCTAGGCGTCTCTTTGCCCGTTTGAGTTCACGCAGTTCATCTGTGAACCACGGAGATGACCTAATCCCCCGGGCGTGGAGAGGCCGCAGTGGCGCGATTTCAACCAAGGCTACTGTTGTCGACCTATTCCACAGGTCGACGAGTGCCCCGGGTGAATCGTGTAGCCGATCCAGAGGAACATCCCCCAGTTCCCTCTGGAATCCATCTGGATCCATTAGTCGCCGAGGGCGGACCATTTTAATCGGCCCTGCCTCCCTACGATGAAGTATCGCCCCCAGAAAGTCGATGGCACCAATGGCTTGGTCGGGTGTCTTAGCCGCGTCCACATCCCCCTCCTCCTCCGAAAATGAGCTAGAATCATCGGAGGATGAGGGGGGGACTCTGGATGTCACATTAGGACTGCGCCAGGACGGCCTGGGCAGGTCGACGGACTGGGCGCTCATCGCTTCAACATCTGGGCTGTGCCAGTCCTGTCTGGCCAGGCCAACGGAGTGACTGCTTGACCCTCGGGAGGGCAGCGGAGCGACAGCTGGGTCAGGATCCTTAGAGTGTGTGTGGGCCGGCACTGGATCCACAGGCACCCCAGGAACAGTGGCCTTAAACTGTTCAGCAAAAGATTTTGCCATGACCTCAACCATCGTCTTGAAGAGGTCCATCTGGCTAGCAGAGACAGTAGCTGTAGGCGACGAAATGGTGGGAGGCGAAACTGTGGCTGAAATGGTGGGAGGCGAAACGGTGGCAGAAATGGTGGCTGCAGGAGCCACCCGATGGAGGTGATGGCAAGAGACGCACGGGGCACGCAGTTGCACCCACCCGGCGTGCCTTGTTCGGTGACCCCGAAGAGGAACGGCCATCCCAAACAGACGACTCGGGAGAGGGACACCTTGCCACGGAGAAAGGCAGGGAAGGCCGGGGAGAAATTGGCGGACGAGGGGTAGAGGGCAAGGAACAGCGAGCCTCACCCCTGTGCTTTTTCTTCTTATCCCCGTTTTTGTCCTTCTTCTTTTTGTGAAGCACAGTAGAAGTAGAAGACTTGGGGGCCTCTCAGTCGCAAGGCCACTTGTAGAGATGGACGCAGATGCTGCTGGAGCGGGAGCCAGGGCGAGCTCCATGAGGTGCGCCTTGAGTCGGTTGCTCCTGTTTTGAACCGCAAGGAGTGTAAAATTTTTGCAGTGTGCACAAGACTGGCTCAGATGCGACTCTTCTAAACAAAATAGACACTGGCTGTGCCAGTCCGAAGCCAGGAACCTCTTGTGGCAAGAAGTACACTGCTTGAAGGCCGCAGAGGCCATGAAAAAATTCCTCCGAAGAAGGCAATTGAAATGGAGAAGATTCCAGAAGAATACCCCGAAGGGCAGGCCTACCACCACCCCCTTGAGAGGAGAAACGGCGACCTTTGCGAAAAGTGACTGAGTCCTACAAGAAGAAACAGCACTGGGGTGGCAATCCTGTCCTAGGGACAAGATCATCAGAAAAAAATTTGTTGTTAAAAATAGTCTTTTCCGAAGAATCGACAAGAAAAATTGAGAAAGCTCTCAACGATCGTCCTGCTGCTGAGGCGGAAAGAAGAGAACTGAGCGAAAATGGCGAACTGGCGCCTAAGGGTGGGCGGTACGGTGGGAGGTCTTACCACCAAAACTTTTAACCAGTCAGCTTTAAAGCCTCCGATCTATGTTTTGCGCAGGCGCATAACCCAATAGTGGGGATTCACAAACTATACGAAGGAGAAAAACTGTTTTCCCTATCGCACAACACTAGAATTAGGGGGCACTTCATGAAACTTTTGGGTAATAGTTCTCAAACAAACAAGAGAAAGTACTTTTTCACCCTGCCAGATGAAGTGGTGACAGCTGTCAGTCTTGACAGCTTCAAGAAAGGATTAGACAAGTTCATGGAGGACAAAGGTATCAATGGTTATAATTATGGATACTTAAGGACAACCTCCGGGTTGGAGAGATAGGCAGGATATCTCTCAATGCCATTTCCAGGGAATCCTAAGCAGGTGAAGGCATCTGCTTGGGAATGCCCTGAAGCAAATGGTGAGCCACTGTGTGAGACAGAATGCTGGACTGGATGGGCTCCTGTAGCCTGTTCCAGCAAGGCTGTTCTTATGTTCTTAACCTTTACCTGTAGCAGCTTACTATGAACCTGTTGAAATATTTCAACTATTTGTGGAAGGTAATGATACAGAAATAGTCTTCTCACTAAATACGGACTCTAGATCATATAGTGGAAGGCATTATTTTGTGTAAGTGGGATAATTCATTCTGTATTTATTTTTATTTAAAATAAGTATGTGGCTGTGTAATTAGGGTAACTGCTCTATGTTTATGTCCCTAGGTAAAGGTAAAAGTTTCCCTTGCTCGAAAGCCAGTCGTATCAGACTCTAGGGTTCAGTGCTCATCTCTGTTTCAAAGCTGAAGAGCCAGCGATGTCTGCTTCTGCAGACGTTTCCATGGTCATGTGGCAGGCATGATTAGACACCGGAGCGCACGGAATGCTGTTACCTTCCCACTGAAGTGGTCCCTATTTATCTACTTGCAATTTCTTGCTTTCAAACTGTTAGGTTGGCAGGGGCTGGGACAAAGACAGGAACTCATTCTGTCCTGCAGTACTCAGGAATCGAACTGCTGACTGTCCGCCTCCCAGTCAGCGTCTTAGCCACTTGAGCCACTGCAGTCCCTAGTAAGCTGCTAGGTCATAGCAAACTGTTGCCAAGGCTGCTCTGATTTGTCCCACAGACCTGACAAAAATATTGCCAGCTGTCTGAATTCGAGTTATCCTCTCTTGCCTTTAAAAGTTATTTCCAATTAAACTACTAACAATCATTTACATTCAAAAGTCAAATTTTAAATATTTTTCCTGTTTGTGGTTAATACCGGTAATTATTTTAATGCACCATTAGGTTGATTCTGACTCATGACAGCCCTTCCCAGGATTTTCTAGGCATTAAGTACTCAGCAGTGGTTTAACCTTCCTTCCTTCTAGTAGCGCCCTGCAGGTTGTCCAGAATCACCCGAGGTGGGAGGGCACATTATGCCATCAGTCACACATCAGCTGCAGATGATCAGAGTGATCCCAGACACTGCAGTGGAGCTTGGAATTCCCAGCCCATGGTACACAGCCAGGCAGGGTGGCGATTAGGGTGACATGAACATTGCATTCATTTCTGTCTCATAAATAACGATAAAAGCATAACCTTTCCATGTCTGATAACTGTTTAATCTGCAACTGATACAATGGTTGGTAATTACCATCTAGGGCAGGGATTCTCAACCTGCGGCAGGTGGGCCAAATGCAACCCACGGTGCCATTTCATGTAACACACACACACACACACCACTGCCTCCACCAAACTCAAAAGTGCCATGTTGTGGAGGAAGAGTAAAATAACCATCTAGCCCCCGAAACTATCTGGCTTAAAAAGGTTGAGAACTCCTGATCTAGGGTTTCTCAGCAATAAATCCAAGATAACAATTATTTTTACTGTTTGAGCCATCTAAGAAGTCTTTGTAACAAGAATAGGGAAGGTTCACATTTATATTAACTAACATTTCACACCGTCTACATTCAGCTCCAGACCTGAAATGGAACACAATTTTGACAATGAGTGATTAAAGAGTGGATACCAGTTCATCCTTCCAGCACCTGAGGGTGCCAGAGGTGGGCACTTATCCCCACACTCACAAGACAGACACCGAGCTAAGAGCAGTGGAGACAAAGAAGTGCAAAAAAATAAATAAATGCATCAGGTGACTTCACTACATATGGGGACTGTCTCTGTCAGCTGGGGGAGGGGGTACAAGCTGCTTGTTTCAGAAGACAACTGAATGATAATCAGGTGGGCAACCAAACATTTTGGACCGGGACTCCTTGCTTATGGTCACACACACTCTGGTCACCTCCAGACTGGATTATTTGCTCTACATGGGGCTGCCCTTGATGACCATTCAGAGGCTGCAACTGGTTCAGAATGCGACTGCCCGTGTAGTGATGGGGTGCAGGCGTTATACCCGTGCCTCACCCCTGGTACGGGAGCTGCATTGGATGCCAGTGAGCCTCTGGGTCCAATTCAAGGTGCTGGTATTACCTTTAAAGCCCTACATGGTAGTAGGCCAGGATACTTAAGAGACTGCATCGCCCCAAGGACATCTGCCTATACCACTAGAGTGGACCGGAGGGGCCCTTTAAAAATACCAACTGCTAGAGAGGCTTGCCTCTCTATCACAAGAATAAAAGCCTTTTCGGTATCCGCTCCAGCCCTATGGAACCTCCTGCCAGTTGAACTGCGTCTCCAGATGGAGCTGCTGCCCTTCAGGAAACAGCTGGAAACCTGGCTGGCAGGGCAGGTGTGGAGGTGGAGAGGGAGTAACTACTACCCTCACTGGCTCATTTAGAGCAGGATCACTCATGCTTTTAAAAGTTTTCAACTAGCTTTTTAATTGGTGTGGGTGGGAGGTAGTTTTTCAGTGTTTTTAGGCATTTTGAGGGATTCTATAATTTAAACGTTGGGGATTTTATGTACGCCGCCCAGAGTCACATGTCGATTGGGGTGGCTATATAAATTGAATAAATAAATAAAGTTTTGTAACTGTTCCTTCTCCTCTCTTGGAAGCATACTGCAGCATTAAAAATGCCATTATTGGTATGCAAGTGTTTTATTTGACATTGTACAGTACTTAGATAACAAATAAGGGAGGACAATGTCCACACCCTCTACAATTCTACTTGACTATTCTCAACCAAATGATAAATATGTACCATAAAAAATGATGCAGTTTGCTTGCACTAAGCCAGGGGTTGGCAACCTACTTGCCATGGCCCGGATCTGGCCCATGGCGCCAAATCATCCAGCCTGTGCCCCTGCTCCAGCCGCTGGCAGAAGTGACCACAGACGTGTTTACAATAGCTGTGTGAGTTTACGGCAACATTTACGGCAGGGGAACACTAATCCAGCCCCTTCAACTGTCTGAGGGAGTGTGACCTGGCCCCCGACCTAAAAAGATTGCCGACCACTGAACTAAGTTGTAGCTCTGGCCTCAAGGCCAAGGTGCTGGCTGTTGTGGGCTGACTTGATGATTTCTGAATTACTAGAAGGAGGCTGAGCACCTCAGTTGTCAGCATTAATGATGATAAATAGAATAAAAATAATTCACATAAGGAAGTTTATGAAATAGTGTGAATTTTTAAAAAAAATCCTAAGACTAGTGAATAAAGTCTGTAATCGCATATCTTAGACAAAATGAAAATAATGAAGATACTTTGAAAAGTGTCCAAGTTCCAAACATATTGGGTAGATGCATTCTATACAAGACATGATCAGAAGACAGTGACATGAAGCTGCCATTATTGTAAACATGTATGTAAAAGAAGCAATTGAGAAGAAAACAGCTGATGGGTTGATTAACTGATTGTTTTACAGGGCTTCATACACGGTCCAGTTGAGTTTCATTCATTCCTTCACACTTTTTGTCAGCAGATATTGTGTATAACCTGTGGAAGAGAAAAGCTCATTTAATATGAAACCATCATTCTTGCAGATTATTGAAAAACTAATTACAGTAGTGCCAAGTAAAGCTATTTAATTTATAGAACCTTTAAAAACCTAGTGCCCACATTTGCTTCTACTACTTTGATGCCCAGTTTCTTTTTCTAACAAGCAGAATATTCTGGGGAAGAAATTAGCATAAGAAATAGGCATCAGACCAAAGACATAGCTAGTGGAGTATTCTGGTTGCCCAATGGCCAATCAAGAGTTGACAGAAAGCCTGCCAGCAGGATACAAATGCTGCTTCATTCCTACTCTGGCAGTCACCAGAGACTGACATGCGGAAGGACACTGTCCCCACATACAGATGGTGTGTCCCCACCTTTCTCAGATTCCATCCCACATAGTGATCCTAACCTGAACCCCCATCCTCAATGCCACCAATTAAAATCCATGCACAATCAATGAATAATGAAGATGTATAAGGGAGCTAAACACTCCTGTCTGAATGTAACCAGCTATAGCAGCAGGGAGAAAGGCAGGGCAGCAGGGGAAACCAGTTGGAATTTGAAAGCCTCTCCTCCCCACAACTGGTGCTTGGGTCTGCTTTCATCTTCCCTTCATCTTCTTTCTATCTCTCTCTCTTTTTTTATTATTAAATTTTTATTGAATTTTTTCAAAGCCATACAAAAAAGAAAAGAAAACAATGACTAACAATACAAAACATAAACAAATCCATAGTATCATCTTAACAGACATTACTGAATGTTAGCACATAACAATATCTAGACTCATTGATTACTATATAACCACCGAATATTAGAAGCCATTATTTCAAAATCCAAAATAATAAGAACTTTCTGTGCTACCACTAATCTTTGGATAAATAATAATCACCCTGTGAATATATACAATGCCCGGAGAGTTTATTTTCTGCTCAACTCCAGAAGCTTCTTTGAGATGGTACTGGTCCTGAACTATCATTTGCCATACAAGAATGGTCCACAAATGGTTTCCATATATTCCAAAATCTATTCTCTTTTAAGTTATCTCTTTTCACTTTAATCTCCCATGTCAATTTATCATTCAGTGCTAAACTCCACATTTCTTTATACCACTCTCCAATCTGTATATCTATATCATTTTTCCAGTTTCTAGCTATACATTGTCTACCCGTTGTCAATACAATTTCCAATAATTCTTTTTCCTCCTTGTTTAAACCCAAACCTTCCACATTCGTTAAAAGAATGGTACTTGACACCAACTTAACACTTCTACCCATTATTTCACCAAGCTCACCTTCTATTTTTCCCCAAAAATCCCTTATTTTTTTACAGCTCCACCACATATGTTCATATGTTCCATCAAATTCTCTACATCTCCAACATAACTTATCTCTTTTATTATCCATCTGGTAAAGTCTTAATGGCGTCAAGTACCATTGCCACAACATTTTAAAATTATGTTCTTTAATTCTTACAGACATTGTTCTCATAATCCTCTTTTTCCATTTATTTTTCCACTCAATCTCCCCAATTGTTATATTCAAATTTTGTTCCCACTTCCATTTCAAATCCTCCTGTGGATCTGCACCTCTATTCAGTATGTTATAAAGCTTACTTACAAGACCTTTAATACTACTTTCCCCTTTTCTAATCTTCCTTACCAACTCCTCAAATTCTGTATGTATTCTATCTAACCCTACTTCTTTTTTATATTTTTTGTTCCAGTTGTCCACCTTTAACTTCTGAAACCAATTCAAATTTAATATCTCAAATATTTTTTTCCGCTCAACATCAGAATCACAAGTTTTTAACCAATCCTTCAATAAAAGCATCCCATTTTTATCCAATATTTCCATTTTTTCCTTATCTAACTTTATTGGGAAACACATCATATCAGTCAATTCCAAAATTGGAGAGAGATTTGGGACCATGTCGTTTTTTACCTTCTTCCACACCTCCATGAGACCTCTCATCATAGTATTATTTGACCTTTTCACCTTATCCTTTATTCCCAAAAAAATCATATTTCCAATATTTCTGTATTCCTTCATCTCCAATTGCGCCCAAATTGTCTTTTCTCTTGCCAAAATCTTCACAACATTCTTAACTTGAAAAGCTCGATAATATGCTAGCAAATTTGGCATACCCAACCCCCCTTTTTTTTTGAGACAAGTATCATAGCTTCTTTGGGAGCCTAGATTTTTTGCCTCCATTACAAAAACCGTTGAACATCTTTTGAAACTCATTAATTTCTTTCTCTTTCAAGTGGATCGCTAGTGTATCAAATAAAAAGTTAATCTTTGGTAACAATATCATTTTACACATAGCAATTCTTCCGAACCATGACAACTTTGACTTCTGAAGCTCTTGTATTTTGTTCTTAAATTCCACTTTCAAGCTGTCGTAGTTCAATCGTTTAAGTTCTTCTAATTTGTTTGAAATGATTATCCCCAAATATTTCAACTTATCTTTAATTTGTATATTAAGTGTCGACACTATCCTACCCATCTCACTTGGTTTCAAATTGCACAACATCAGTTCTGATTTATCCCAATTTATCTTTAATCCAGTTATAGCTTGAAATTCCTGTAAATGATCTTTAATCCTGTCCATTACCAGCTCCGGGTGCTTCACCATAAGCAGTGTGTCGTCTGCATACATACTCACTTTATTGCCCATAATCCCTTCTATATTTAAATCCTCCCTTATACTTTTAGCTAAGATCTCCATTGCCATAATAAACAGGATAGGGGATAATGGACAGCCCTGCCTAGTGCCAGCCTCTAGCTTTACCACATCCGTACGCTCCTCATTTACTCTAACCCAAGCATTTCCTTTTTGATATAACAAATCTATAACCCTATTGAATTTATCCCCAAACCCATATTTTTTTAACTATTTCCTTAATTGAAGACCACTGCAATGAATTAAATGCCTTAAAATATCCAATGATAATAATCCCACCTTTTCCTTTGTTTGATTAACATTGTCTATTAAGTCTAATACCCTTCTAGTCAAATCCGCCATGTGTCGTCCTTTTAAAAACCCAACTTGATCAACATTTATATATTCCCCCATGAAACTATTTAAGTGGTTAGCCAATATTGCTGTGAAGATCTTCGCATCTTGATTTATAAGTGAAATTGGTCTGTACAAATCCACTCTTTCCAAATTCTTACCAAACTTTGGCAGAAGAACGATTGTAGTGTTATACCATGAAGTCGGAATTGGTCCTCCATCTAGTATATAATTATATAACTTCACCAATTTCGGGACCACCACCTCTTTAAATTCTTTATAAAACTCTATCGATAATCCATCATCCCCCGGGGCTTTCCCTATCTTCAATCCGCTTATTACCTCCTTAACCTCTTTATCAGTTATCTTTTCCTCCATTTTCTCCCTATGCTCTTGCTTTATTCCATTCCCTAACTGTCTCTCCAATATCTTTTTGAGCTTCTCCAAATCTACTTCCTTTTTTGCATATAATACCTGGTAAAATTCCCTAACAATTTTACATTTATCTCTATTCTTATTACACCTTAAACCTTGGCTATCAACCAATACCCCAATTTTTCTTTTTTCCCTTTTAACCTTGGCTGCTCTTGCTAATAATTTTGAGTTCTTGTTACTAAATTCAAAATATTCTCTATTTAGATAAATCAAATCTCGTTTAACTTTATCGATATCCTTACCCATTACTTCTGCCTTAAGTCCTTGTAATTTCATAAAAAAAATTTGTCTTTGTTTTTTGCATGCTCCTCCTGTAATTGTTTTATTTCTCTTTCTTTTTCTGTCTGTTCTGCTTTATATTTTTTATATTTGTAGCTTGCCAATTTTATACTTTCCCCCCTAAAAACTGACTTCATGGTATCCCATACAACGTTAAAATTAACCTCACTGTTGTCGTTCCACTGCCAACTTTCTTTCCAAATTTCCATAATTGCCTCTTTACTTTTCTGGTCTTTGAACAAATTAGGATCGTACCTCCAATTTCTTACTCTTCTAATATTTTTTTGTACTTTCAATTCCAAATATACTTTAGCATGGTCCAATTCCTTAATAATCCCAATTTCCGTACCTTCTATATCCCCAATTAAATTTTCCGAAAGTAAAACATAATCTATTCTTGAGTAGGTCCCATGGACGTGTGAAAAAAAAGGAATATGCCCTTTCCGAGCCCTTAAACTCTCTCCACGAATCCTTCAAGCCCATAACATCCATCCAATTATCCAACACCTTCCCTTTCAAACCAATTCCACTTCTAGCTATGTTTGTACAATCTAATCCTGACTTTATCAAATTAAAATCACCAGCCACAATAGTTTTTGCAACATTTTCCAACTCCACTATTTTCCGAATTTTTTCAAGAAACTCTGCTTGGTGGTTGTTCGGAGCATAAATATTTACCAACATAATTTCCTCATCCTCTAATTTTCCTCTTAGCAACAGATATCTACCCTCTTGATCAGCAATCTTTTTTGTAATTTCAAATCCCAACTTTCTAGAAATCATGATTGCCACCCCTCTTGCTTTTGAAGTACCAAACGCCATCTCATAATGTTGCATCCATCCCAGATAAAGTTTATTCGTATCTTTTGACTTCTGATGTGTTTCCTGTAAAAACAATATATCTGGTCTATCTTTTTTCAACGCCAATTCCAATCTCCGTCTCTTAAGAACAGAACCTGTACCTTTCACATTCCACGATATTATTTTAATACTTCCCATAACCAAATTCTTTTCCCAGCTTTAAACTCTCCACCGGGCGTGCCACCAACAACCCTACCACCATACCAACTACATAAAACACACACTTTCACTCTCCCCACCTTCTATGAAAAGCCACCTCTGTCAACCAAAGAGGGGAGAGGGGGGACATGCAAGATGCGCCTTACTGTCGGCGTTATGCGCTATTTGGAAAAAAAGGGACGCCGCCGCAGCCGCAGCCACAGCCGCGCTCTCCCCGCCCCCACCACCGGCGGGGAGATAAAGGGAGCCTCCCGTGGCCCGGGAGGCTCCGAAAAGGGACGCAGCCGCAGCCACAGCCGCACTCTCCCCGCCCCCACCACCGGCGGGGAGATAAAGGGAGCCTCCCGTGGCCCGGGAGGCTCCGAAAAGGGACGCCGCCGCAGCCGCAGCCACAGCCGCGCTCTCCCCGCCCCCACCACCGGCGGGGAGATAAAGGGAGCCTCCCGTGGCCCGGGAGGCTCCGAAAAGGGACGCCGCCGCAGCCGCAGCCACAGCCGCGCTCTCCCCGCCCCCACCACCGGCGGGGAGATAAAGGGAGCCTCCCGTGGCCCGGGAGGCTCCGAAAAGGGACGCCACCGCAGCCGCAGCCACAGCCGCGCTCTCCCCGCCCCCACCATCGGCGGGGAGATAAAGAGGCGCTGCCTCTTCCCGGGGCCCACGCCATTCGGCCCGGGAATGGGAGGCAGGTGTGTCTCGCCTCCCTTTGGGCCCTGCCTGTTGGGGGGCTTAAAAGGGAGGCGCCGCCGGAGGCCCGGAAACCATCGCGTTGCCTCTTCCCGGGGCCTTCGCCATTCGGCCAGAGAATGGGAACGGGAGGTAGAAGCAGACAACGCGGGAGTCGCCGCCGCCGCCGCCGCCGCTGCCGCGCAGGATTGGCCCTCCCCGCCCCCTGCCACTGGGCGGGGTGGTTGGAGGGCCCTTCGGGCCAAGGGAGACAGAGACGTCGTAGCCATCGCGCTAGACCGTCCCTCCCTGCCCCTTGCCATCGGGCGGGGAGGCTGGACGGTCTCCCAGGCCAAGGGAGCGGAAGACGTTGCAGCCATTGTGCGAAGTCGTCCCTCCCCGACCTTTGCCACCAGGCGGGGAGGTTTAAAGGGCTCCCGGGACAAGGGATCCGAAGACGCTGCCGTTGCCGTTGCCGCCGCCGTCGCCGCTGCGCAAGGCCGCCCCTCCCCACCCCCTGCCATCGGGCGGGGAGTTTAGGAGGGCTCCTCGTGGCAGTGGGGAGCCGAAGACGCCGCTGTGAATATTGTCTCCGCACATGGACGTCCCCTCCAGCTCCTTGCCTCCGCCCTCCCTATTTGGGGGGAAGAAAAAGGAGATGTGGACGACTGGCCCCGCCAGCGCTTTTTGTGCGTTCTGGGAGCCCTTGTTCGTTGCTGGATCTGGGGGGGATGGCGGATGGGGAGTGAAGAGAGAGTGTTGGCCCTACCAGCCAGGAAGGAGGGGCAGCATCCTGTCGAGGGAGGTTCCGGAGATGCATATAGGTGTTGTGACGGGCATGGGGCGGTATGGCGGGTACCGTGGGGCGGGCCGCACTCGGGGAAGGCGGGTCCGATGTTTAAGTGCGGTCCCTCATTCCAGCCCTGCAGGTACATCTCTGGGTCCTGAGCAGCAGATCCGGAGTGACCCCGCCCTTAGGCTGCTGCTGGTGAATGCCAGATCGGTCTGTAATAAGGCCCCCCTGATTCAAGATGCCATCCAGGATGGGCGGGCCGACCTGGCATGCATCACCGAAACCTGGCTGACTCCTGAGGATGGAGTACCTCTTTCGGACATGTGTCCAGCTGGGTTCGGTATTTGGCACCAGCCTAGAGGTGAGGGGAGGGGCGGTGGTGTCGCCATTGTTGCCAGGGAGTCTTTGGGAGTTGCTAGGGCCACTGCTCCACAAGTGTCTGGTTGTGAGGCCCTGCTTCTACGGCTGGGCCCCAAGAGTCAGTTGGGGATCTTGCTCCTGTACCTGCCCCCTTGCAGGGTAAGGGATGCCCTGCCTGAGCTCCTCGAGGCCACCTCGATGCTGGCGTTGGAGTTCCCGAGACTTATGGTTCTGGGGGACTTCAATTTGCCATCGCTGGGGATGGCTTCTGAGGTGGCAAGGGAGTTCATGGCTTCCATGGCAGCCATGGGCCTGACTCAGGTAGTTCGGGGTCCGACCAGGGGCAGTGGTCACATGCCAGACTTAGTTTTCTTGTCGGAGCAGTGGCAGAGTGATCTGAGACTACAGCATTTAGCCATCTCACCTATGCCATGGTCGGATCACTACCTGGTGACTCTTGACTTCCTGTTGGCGACACTTCATCGTAGGGAGGCAGGGCCTATTAAATTGGTCCGCCCTCGGCAACTAATGGATCCAGATGGATTCCAGAGGGAACTGGGGGATGTTCCTCTGGATCGGCTTCACGATTCACCTGAGGCACTTGTCGACCTGTGGAATAGGACAATAGCTGCCTTGGATGAAATCGCGCCACTGCGGCCTCTCCGCGCCCGTGGAAATAGGTCATCTCCGTGGTTCACAGAGGAACTGCGTGAACTCAAACGGGCAAAGAGACGCCTAGAGCGCCGCTGGGGGAAGACCCAGGATGACTCCGATTGGACACTAGCTAGAGCCGCTATTAGGGCCTACCTAGTGGCGATGGGGGTGGTGAGGCGGCAATACTTCACCGCCCTTTTTGCCTCCGCTGATAATCGCCCAGCCGCCCTGTTCCGGGTAACCAGGTCCCTCCTCGGTAGAGGGAGATCGGTGCCCGGTTGGCAGGGTTCGGCTGAGGACTTCGCTGACCATCTGGTGGAGAAAATCGATCGGATTCGTTCAGGATTGAATCCTGGCGTGGATGGGGAGGGTCGGGGGGGGTGCCGGGGCGCAGTCTTGCTGTACGATCTGGGATCAGTTTGATCCTGTTGTCCCTGATGAAGTGGACAGGCTCCTTGCAGATGTTCGTGCCACTACATGTCCTCTGGACCCCTGTCCCACCTGGTTGGTGAAAGCCTCCAAGGAGGTAACAGGGGGCTGGGTTGGGGGGATAATAAATGCTTCATTACGGGAAGGGGGTATTTCCTGCACAGCTAAAACATGCTTTGGTGCGCCCCCTCCTGAAGAAAACGTCCCTCGACCCAGCTGTCTTTAACAACTACAGGCCGGTTTCCAACCTGCCCTTTCTGGGTAAGGTTTTGGAGAAGGCGGTGGCGCGCCAGCTGCAGAGTGTCCTGGATGAAGCGGATTATCTAGACCCCTTTCAATCGGGATTCAGGCCCGGATATGGAACGGAGACGGCATTGGTCGCACTGTTGGATAATCTCTGGCGGGAGCGGGACGGGGGTTGTCCATCCGTCCTTGCTCTTCTTGATCTCTCAGCAGCCTTCGATACCGTCGACCACGGTATCCTGCTGGAACGGCTCGAAGGATTGGGGATCCAGGGCTCTGTGTTGTCCTGGTTTTCCTCTTTTCTGGAGGGCCGTACCCAGTCGGTGTGGTTAGAGAGTGAGAGGTCCAGCCCTAGGCCCCTCAAGTATGGGGTGCCTCAGGGCTCTGTGCTCTCTCCTCTCTTATTTAACATCTACATGAAGCCACTGGGTGAGATCATTCGTTCCCACGGGGTGCGGTACCATCAGTACGCGGATGACACCCAGCTGTACATCTCGGCCCGTGGGGACCCCAGTGATGCTGTTGAAATCCTATCCGGATGCCTGGAGGCCATTGGGGTCTGGATGGGGGCCAATGGGCTTCGACTGAATCCCAGCAAGACAGAGTGGCTGTGGATAAGGGGCCCCAGGTTATCCAAGGAGTTACCATCTTTGGTACTGGATGGGGCTGTTTTGCCCCAGACAGACCCAGTGCGCAACTTGGGGGTCCTTCTGGACTCACGGCTGCTGCTGGAAGAACAAGTGGCGGCTGTGGCCAGGAGGGCTTTTGCCCAACTTCGGGTGATTTGCCAATTGCGCACGCTCCTGGACCGGGGCTCCTTACTTATGGTCACTCATGCTCTGGTTACTTCCCGACTAGATTATTGTAATGCGCTCTACATGGGGCTGCCCTTGACGACCATTCGGAGGCTGCAGCTGGTCCAGAATGCGGCGGCCCGGGTGGTGATGGGGTGTGGGCGATATGCCCATGCCTCCCCGCTGCTTCGGGAGCTGCACTGGTTACCAGTTTGTCTCCGGGTGCAATTTAAGGTGCTGGTTTTGACCTTTAAAGCCCTATATGGCAGGGGGCCAGGATACCTTAGAGACCGCATCGTCCCAAGAGTGACTGCCCGTCCAACCAGAGCGGACCGGAGGGGCTCTCTAATGGTGCCGTCAACGAGGGGTGCACATTTGTCTAGCACCCGAAGGAGGGCCTTCTCCGTGTCCGCACCAACCCTCTGGAACCTCCTACCAACAGATCTAAGACTTCAAAGTGAACTGCTGCCCTTCAGGAAAGGAGTAAAGACCTGGCTGGCAGGGCAGGTGTGGGGCCCGAACGGGACTATGGTTCCCGCCGGCTGGCTTTTATAAGAACTCTCTCTTCTTGTATGGTGGGTGGGATGGGTGGGTGGGATATGGGTTTTTTAAATGGGGGGGAAGTGGGTTTTTATAGGTTTTTATAATGTTTTATGTATTTTTAGAAGTGTTGTGATGCCGCCCTGAGTCGGGTTCTGCCTGAGTGGGCGGCATATACAAATGTGACTTATAAATAAATAAATAAATAAATAAATTTGCCCATTCTACCTCTATTAACTGCTTAAAGTTACTGAAATCTAATGCTCATTGCTCCTTACCTATCTCCTCCTCCACCATGATCAAAGACGGCTCCTCTTCCTCCTCCCATCGCTGTGGTGTTCCACCTGTAGCCCCAGCGGCTTCCTCCCTCCCATATTCCCTCCCCAAAGCTCCAGAATCCATCAATTCCTTCTTAAGATTTTTCCATTCTTCTGAGTCTACCTTTACCAATTCCAACAAACTCAAATATTCCAATGGATTAGTACCTTCATCAATAACTTGCATTCTTTTATCATAGAAAAAACGCAGTTGTTGCGGAAATCTCCAATTATACCTAATATTTTTACCCATCAATAGTTTAGTAACAGGCCTCATCTTATACCTCCATGTTCTTTCTTTTAATGAAATATCATTATAGACTTCAACATCTGAGCCATCAAATTTCAACGCATCAGGGCCAACTCGCTTCAGATGAGCCATTACTTTTAACTTATCTGCCCAATTCGCAAATTTAACCAACACATTTCTTTGAACCACCCTCCCTCTTCTTGGACCCACCCGGAATATGCTTACAAGATCCTCCTGAACAAATTATTTCCCCATATTCAGACCATTTAACCACTGAACCACCCTCTCTCTTAACAAATCCGGAGTGCGTTCCACCACCTGATGGATCACAATGTTCTGCTTTCTCATCATATCTTCCACAGCATCTATCCTTCTCTCTTGTTCCTCCAATTTCAGCTTATTCTCCCGCACCACCGCCTGAGTCCCTTTTACTTCCTCCTTTATGGCATCTACCTAGGTTTGAACCAATTTCACATTTCCCTCAATTTTTTTCAAACTTAAGTCCACCTTTTTTGAAAAGTCTGCAACTGATGATATCATCTTATCTTGTTTTTTCATCATTTCATTTCTGTCTTTCACCCTTGAATCCTCATTTTTCTCCAATTTTTGAAACAACTTGCCAATTTCCACCATAATTTGAGTCTGATCATATGACACTGTGGGCGGGGATGAAGACTGAGTGGATTCCTCCATTGGTGCTTTTTCTTTCTTCTTAGGCTTTACAACTGGTTCTTCTTCCTTTGCTTTCCCTCTTGTACCTTTATCCATAATAATGTAATATGTAAAAAGCCCAGTGCTGCAGTTCCTTGTAAAAGTTAGTCACTGAAATGAAGCTTGTAACACTGCAGCCACTGGTTCCACAGGTCCAACAGGAAAATTTATATGCAAGCAGAAGATCAAAAAGTTACTGTAATCCCCAAAAATAAAACAGAAGGAAACAACTCTCCCAACAGGCAGCTTAGGAGAAAAAAGAAGAGCAAAAAATGTTGATCCACAGCAGGTCCGTTTCCCCAAAGCAAATAATCCAATCAGTCGTCTTCCAACTGCAGTAAAAGGGCTTCAAGGAAACAGTCAACCCAAGCTTCTCCTTTAAAAAAACCAAGCCGCCAAAGAAAAAAGAGGGGGGGGAGACCAGAAGGAGAAAAAGCCCAGAGTCCAACCAGCGAGGAGAAGAGGTGAGGGGCAGTATATTCCACAATAAACAAGCAGGTATTTGTAATCCACGCGGTGAGGGAACAAAAGGCCAAAGCCACCTAGTCCTTCTCTTGAAGCGGACAATCAGAACGCCATTTTCCAGCGGCTGCCTTAACTTTTGGGTAAAAAAAACCCCCTTCTCCTTCTAAGGAACGGAAACTTTCTCCAAGCGGTTTAAGCCGGGGAACTCCCAATCGCCTTCCAATATTATAGCCCAGACAAGGATAATTAATCCACTTTGTTGTCGTCAAAACCTGGCGCGATCTTCTGGTGTGTAGAAAAAAACCATAGCCCAAACACGATCACTTTCGTTTTCCAGGACCGCTGCCATTAACGAAACCACCACTTGCTTTCATCCGCTTCCACCCGCTTCCATTTCAGAGTCCGAGCTCATTTAACAGAAAACCCCAGCTAATTTTAGAATTTAAAGGTCCATTCATGCACTTACATGCAGGCTATTTTTGTGTCAAACAACTTCTTGCCAGTTCCAAAGCCTTCTCCGCTGTCTCGCTGGTCCCGTTCTCGGCTCCTCGGCAGAGAAGCCGCGACTACTGTCACAGCTTCAGCCGCACAGAGAAGCCTCCCGAACTTCGACCATCCAGCCTCAAAAGATCGCAAAATTTTCCAGAAAGACAGGCAAGGTTCTTATCTTTAGAATTTACCACTTTAAAACTTCTCCATTTCACTCCGGCACATGAGTTACCACTTTGTTAAGCGCGAGCGTCCGAATCTAGATGTTACTCGGTGGCCATCTTGGCCACGCCCCCTCTATCTCTCTCTTTAAAAAAAAACTTTACTATCCTAGCACTAGGACAACTGACCAGTCAGGGTACACAGAAAAAGCCTACTCGAAGACTGTGGTATTTTTGAACCACAATCAGGTGTACCTCAGGCAACAGCCACCTTGTGCTGGCTAATCTTTCTTACACTGGGTCAAGCAAAAAGAACTGCAGAATGAACTCATCCAAAGGTACCTTCATTTTGGCAGTTTCACATTTAGCCTAAACAACGCAGCAGAAGAAGCTGGCCAGCCAAAGGGGGAGGAAAAAAATGAGGAATCAGCGAGAGAGGAAGAAGGTTAAACTCCACTTTAGCCAACCAGATATGCAGGAAGCATAGAGTAGCATTATAGAGGGAGGGAGGGAAGATGAAAGCAGTCCCAGGCATCAGTATTGGGAAAGAGGATTCAAATGTTTAACAAGCTGCGAACAGGGCTGATTTCCTCCTCTTTCTTTGAAGATTCCCGTATTAAACCTATTTGCATAATTCCCACTGTGTAATCTCACCCTGGTAAACTGCAGTCCACAAACATTGCTGTCAAATGAAAATGTTGGTAAGATGCTACAGGATTCTTTGTCAGTGTAGTGCAATAGATTAACACAGCTACCTACCTACCATCTGGAGGTTTCTGTGGTCTTACATTTAAAGAGTCCCGTGCACTTTCCATGCCTTTTCTTGTCGCTGACCTAGATGTTAATAACAGAAAATTATTTATTTAAATATTTTAACCTCATATTTCTCCTATAAAGGACCCAAAGCAGTCTATGTCGTTTTAAACAGGGAATATGAAAACTGAAAACAATTATTACCATACTAAGAGAATTAAACAAATATCACATTAAAAATGGTATATGAAAACAAGACTGAAAACACATTTAAAAGAAACAAGACAAAAGTAATCCTATTTTAAGTACTTCCTCTTAGACAGTCAATCACTAAAGGAAAGCCTGCTTTAGGTTCTACAGCAGGCATTCATAATCTATGGCCTGTGGGCCAGACCTGACCCCTGACGTCAATTTATCCAGCCCACACCACCCACACCAGACAGAACGCTGCTATAAATGCATTCTGCACATGCGCGGGGCACACTTTATTTCCCCTGGTTCCAGTGGGAGGAACCATGTGACCGGCCCGATCCGCTGTCCGGGGTGTGTGGTCAGGCCCGTGACCTGAAAACGTTGAGAACCCCTGTTCTACAGTATATTCAAACATTAGAACAGCTCCCTTCCCATGACACATCCATGTACCTTCACAGATGGATGTCATTCATAAGACAACTCATACTTCTTCCAAAAGATGCTATGACATGACTACGCACTCCTGGTCAACATACCTGGGTTCCTTGAAGGTATTTGTTATCTGAAGACTATTGGGGCTACCTGTCCGGCAACAGGAGAATTTGCAGTCAATGACCTGGTAGATTACAGGGTTGTACATGGCTGCTGACTTTGCAAGTAAAGTTGGTACCACTGACACTTTTATAGGAACTGAATCTGAACTTCCAAAAGCTGACCACACTGATACTACTGCATAAGGAATCCAGGCGATCAGAAATCCCGCACAGATCAACATCGCCACCTGGTGAAAGGAAAGGACATTCATGTGCAACGGAGCTATTTCACATTATGCCTTACACTACCAACAAAGTGTGTAGTATTGTAAAGCCTTACAGCATGGAAGCAAATTATCCACAGTCCCGGTATGCACATTTAATAAAAACCAGCATACATGTCTCTTTAGTTTTGTTTCCAGTTGATATGACCACGAATTCTATTGATACATATTTTCCAAAGAGTTAGCCATGCTCATCTGTTTCAACATGCATAGCAAAAACAAGCATAAAAGACTTACATAGCACATTAAAGAATAGCAGGTTTATTTCAGTGTCAACCCTCGTGGATTATAATCCACCTTTTCAGACGCAAGGGTGTCACACACTGGTATTTAAAGTGCTGTGATTCTTTTGTCTTTATTTTTATTACACATGTTAACAGAGTTATGTTCTTTAAGGTCTGGCCAGTTATAGGAAAATAACATTACAATCCAATACATGTCTACCCACTGTTTCAAGAGGATTTGTAAATGGATACCTTTATAGTACTGGAGGCATTTTTTTTTAAGATGAAAAGGGCAGAGAATTGAGAGGACATAGTTTAAAGAAATTACAGCCAATTGAAAACTACAACAGATATCTTTCTACTGCTGTGCCACTAAATAGATGAATCACAAAAATGTGAAAAATTACACAATTACCCTTCCCAGTGACCAAATGAGAATGAGTTATCCTGTTCCTTATTTCATATGATATGTCCAAGATCTGTGGCATACCCAGTGTATCTCTGAGAGACTTGGCATTACTCTTACCCTGTGATCACTAAGGTATGTATGTATCTAATCAGGGCCAAGTTCAGAGCAATATTGAGTTAGGGGAAATGCCTCCAGGTTCTATACAATTTTCCAAGTGAGACCAGATGTACCTCTTAAAAAAGAAAAATTGAGATTTTCTAAAATAAAACGAGGACTAAACCAAATGCTGGATTTGGGCACCACAGAACTGAGTTCAAACAGGTTTGTTTTTCAACTGTAAGAATTTTGCAAGGAAACACTAATTTTCATGGTCTTCTATGACCTGAGATGGAGTATTCATTGCTGTGATGTTTACAATATTATAGAGTCTACAATAAAAGATTAGCTAAAATCCGTTATCACGATTTATGCAGCAAAAGGCGGATGACATTCATGTTTTAGACATTAAAAATATCTGATCACTCCTGAAGGTTCCTTGGGCTTCCTTCATCTTGGGGAAGCTGGATGGGGGAAGAAGTCTCTAATTTCTGAAAACAACTGCTGACTGGATGATTCCCTTTCCATCAGCCATCAGCTGTAAGTTTGGTCCCAAGAGTGATAAGATTAAAAATCATTGGGAAGGATGGCATATGATGTTATATTTATGTGGGTCAATAGTAGTATTAACTTGTAACCAAATATCTCTGTGCCAGAGTATTATTAAACAACATCCTGAAAATGCAATAACATCCTGAAGTAATAGAAACCTACATTTCTTTTTATAAACCACAGCTACTGTTTAGTAATTATTAGACACAGAAATAAACTAACAGAGCTTAACTATCAACAGTATCATGATAGACCTCGGGCAATACTGAAAGTTGGGTCTGGGTAAAGCTACTGCCTAGATCCCCTGTCTTTTCTCTTCCAAACCGCTAAACATTCTATACCTACCTTAGTTAACTTCATTTCCAGGGTGCTCGAGTTTTGAGCCCTGGTGTCAAAATGAGCCACTTCTTTTTTTGATGACTTGACTTTCGCTATTATTTTAACATAGCAAAACACAATCACAGCCGTGGGGAATACAAGACAGAAGAAAAGGATATTTAGAATAAAAGCTTGTCCTGCCACTGAAGTTTGAGCAAGCCACCAGTCCAAGGTGCAAGAGGTTCCAAATGGTTCAGGAGCGTAGTTCCCCAAGCCAGCAAATGGGATTGTTGCCCAAAAACTAGCATATGCCCAGACTATTCCCAAGCAGATAAAAACATGGTGTCTCTTCAGCCAGGTACCTAGAAGAGAACAAATATATACGCTATGATCAGGTACAAATGGTTTACAAACACTGTGTTCACCATGGCAGAGCTCGCATTCCGCACCAGACCCATCTAACCTATTACTATAGAAGGGCCTCTCCCCATCTGCTTATTAATTAGTAGCAACTTGCCATCAAGACTTGGCTGATGTTACACATGCACATATACATCATCAGTAGTATTCTGGCCATTAGATTTTTCAAATATACTTCCAACTTAGTTAGAACTGATTACAGATAGGCAGTAATATATAAAAAAACAAAAACAAAGTTAAACTCCAACTAAGAATAAATCTTCACTTAGGAGTATTTTAAGACAGTGGGAGTTAAGCTTTTGGCTGGCAGCCTGAGCTCTTCAAAGAAAGCCCTAGCAAAACAATAGAGAAACACCCCCCTTGCTTTTTTAGGGGGCAGCTTTGAATAGCCATTCCCAGAAAAACACAGGCTGGGGATCAGCACAACTTTCTCAGCCCCTTCCATGTTCAGATTGTTTTACAGCTATAAGATCTTTTCTAAGCCGCATAATGATGAATCTCATTTTTTAAAATTAGTCTTGGTCATATATTTTTGGATAATACTAGATGTGACAATCTGCTATTAATACCAACTGAAACAGAAATTGATCCAAGAGGTTCCAAGGAAGGTAAAGAAATCATTTCTTTCCATATTATTATTATTGTTATTATTATTATTATTTGCTTACCATAGGATAAGTGACAGATTTTAAAATATCTATCCAGGCTGACAACTGTCATAGTAATAAGACTTCCAATGCCAAAGAAGAACCCAGCCCAGCCATACCATCGGCAACCACTCCAGCCAAATATCCAGCGGTGAGAGAAGAAAGCAATAATGCTGAATGGCTTTCCTGCCACTGGAAAACACACAGGCAAAACATATTACTCAACCAGACAAACTGCCCGAAAGTATGCTATCAAAACAATTTTTCAAACTTCAGCCTATATATCATGCCCATCCACAAGCCTGCTGTTATTTTCAGAAGCCATTTTTTTTTAAATATCTAGCCCAAATGGAGTTAACTTACCTGAAATTCCCAGGTCAAACACTGCTAAATTGATAGTCATTAACTCAGCAGGTCTTAGTTTCTTTTTCCGTTGGCTAGCCATATAAATAACATATCCATTCCCCAAAGTGGACATGATCCCTGTAATAAAAAATATTAAAGGACAAAGATAGTGTCAGAGTGTATTGTGAGAGTACGTTATTACTACTCTCTCAATATCCCTGCCAAGACCTGAGACAAATTGTCTCTGCCCTCCCCTTATTTGGCTAATAGCCACAAAGGCTCCTTGGAAATATACGTGAGACAAATACAAATTTAGTCCTCTTGCTATTTGAAAAATGAAAAGTTAATAAAACTTTTCTGCTAAAACGTCTCAAAAATTCTTTAAATGTCCTTAGATTAGAATATAAAATTTGGAAGTAAACAGGTGCTACACATGATGCAAAGCCACTTTGGTGTTGCCTGTATACTTTAAAAGTAACTTAGATATATTAATTACATTAATTCGTTACCAAAAAGTATTTAGTTAAAATTAATTGTCTGGCTAGAAGGATGTTGGCCATGAAAGCCATTTAGTTGTTGGCCATTTTAAATGGTGGGCAATTTAAAACTACCAGACCATTGGAAATTAGGTGGTCCTGGCAGGGTAACTGTGACAGAACTGCTGGACAATCCCAAAAACCCGCCTGAAAACTGCCAGAATCCAAACTGGGGATTCTGGCTAGATCAGTGTTTCTCAACCTTTGTTTTTTGAACTCCCAGAAGCCTAAGTCAATTCCCCAAAGCACTGATCAGCCAATGTACTGACTTGGGCTTCAGGGAATTTAAGTCCCCCTGTGGGGCGTGGGGGAACCACTGGACTAGATAGTCAAGTCTATGAATCTAAAGAGTCACGTAGCCAGGTAGGTTGGGATGACTGATTTAGTAGTAACCTTCTCCTCCGGGAGGGGGGGAGTGGAGGTTATACAGTCCTGGAATAAAGTAGATGACTCTCTCCCCCACCCCCTTTCCACATAGGAGCGATTAAATATAACAAATGGATTTCTCTTTCCTTCTCTTTTTTATCAGTAAACTAATTTAATATGGATTTTACTTTTGTATTTTTTTAGAACAATGATATGCCTGAGAACACAGGATACTGTAGTGGATAGAGTGATGAAATGGGAATTAGAAGAGTTGGGTCCCATTTCATTGAGGTGTGTGGAAGTGGTAAACCACTAAATTCTAACTTTTAAAATGTTATTAGAGTCACTCTAAGCTAGCTCTGACCTGATGGCACATAACAACAAATTACGTACTTTGTAGGCAGAAGCTGCAGTTTGGCAACACAGTGGCCAAAATCCTGTTGCTTGGTGTAGTAAACTGTAATCCTCCATAAATTCCATTGATTCAAATGGGGCTATTCTAACTTCTACTTAGCATAAGTCTCAATTAGAACAGATTCATTTGAATCAACAGAACCTATGGAGGGATTGATTCACTAAATCCTCATTGATTCAATGGGTTTCCTCTAGTGTGATTTGTTACACTAAGCAACAGGGTTTTGGCAATGGATGAACAAATTTAAGTTCTCCCCTTTCTATTAAAGGGTGGGGTTGGGTGGAAGGGAGTATAGGAAGTACACTATAGTCCTTCACACAATATGCAGATTGCACACTACATGGAGTGATGGTTTTTAAAAGATCAGCAGGCCTGGCATGAATTCAAATCATACACAAACCCCTTGCAATAGTTTAAACTAGACTATTTTTAATTTTTTTTATTGATTTTCAAAATATAATAAAAAAATCTAAATAAAAAAATTGCAGTACAAATACAGAAGAAAATCATAAAATAATATGCAATACAATACATAAACATTCATACAATAATTGCAGTATTAAACAAATAATAAGCAATTCCAAAAAATAACTATACCAATACCTATACTTTATCAGTGTAATACCCATACCTGTCAACCGCTTCTCCAGACAATCCGGGACCTGCGCACAACGGTTCTGCGCAAGTCGCGTTCTACGCATGCGTAGAAGGCTTTTACGCTTGTGTAGAACCTTTTAACGTTTGGGTAGCCTTCTACGCAAGCGTAAAAGGGTTCTACGCAAGCGTAAAAGCCTTCTACACATTCGTAGAATGCGACTTGCGCAGAAGGGATGTGCAGTACCTCTTTCCCCCGCTGCCAATTCCGGGGTTTTGGCAGCTGCGGGCAGGAAATGGCGCAAATCGGCGCCGAAAATCGGGAAATCCCAGCCAATCCGGGAAGGTTGACAGGTATGGTAATACCTCCCATCCGTCTCTAAATCTTAGTTATTATACCCTCATTCATTTTATGCAACATAAAAATTACATTTATTTGTATATCCATAATATTCATATTTACCCTTTTTTTCCTACACATAACCTGTCAATTATTACAGTATTACCATAATTATCCCTAAACATAAATCCTAAAATACATTTATAAAAAACATATACAGATTCAAACTACACAGCCAGCGTATCATACAATGCTCTGGAGGATGCAGGATATCAGGTTTTTCACTGTTTCCAAAAAGTAAATTGATCAGGTACTGGCCCACCCCTCACACCTCCAGCCGATTTTGTCTCTACAAATAGTTGCCAAATTTTCTAAAATCTACTTTCTTTAATTATACCTTTTTTTTGTTCAATTCCCAAGTTGATTTATCATTTAGTGCAAGATCCTACAATTCCTTCTACCAATCTTCGATTTTCAGAGTTACATTGCTTTTCCAATTTCTAGCTATACATTGTCTGCCTGATGTCAACATTATAGCCAGTAACTCTTTTTTATCAGCATCTAAATTTATATTTTCCACATCTGTCAGCAAAGAGGTACTTGCCCCCAGTTTAAATCTTGTTCCCAAAATACTACGAATTTCCTTCTCAATTCTTACCCCAAAATCCTTTACCACATTACAACTCCACCACATATGCTCATACGTTCCCAGTGTGTTCATACATCTCCAACACATTTTACTCTTATTGAACTAGACTATTTTTAACCACAGCCAAAATCTCTCCCTAGGAAAGGGTCACTACATGTGTACCAGCCCTAGCTAGGAGATCAAGAGCATCTCAGACTGCACACAGAATATAGCTCATTAGGAAAGACATCTCATCATAACTCCTTCCCACATGCTTGTATTCTGTGTGCAGGAATATTTTAAGGTGGGATGTGTATTTACAAAATGTAGGTCAGGAGAATCAAGTAGTATTGAATTTAATGAGGCTGACTTCCATCTCAAGAGAGATTTATCTACATACCTGTCAACCTTCCCGGATTGGCTGGGATTTCCCGTTTTTTGGCGCCGATTTGTGCCATTTCCCGCCCCGCGCTACCGAAACCCCGAAATTTGGCAGCGAGGGAAAGGAGGTACTGCGCAGTCCTTCTGCGCAGGTCGCCTTCTACGCTTGCGTAGAAGGGGGCTACGCAATAGTAAAACCCTTCTAACGCATGCGTAAAACCCTTCTACGCATGCGTAGAAGGCGACCTGTGCAGAACCATTCTGCGCAGGTCCCGGATTGGCCGGAGCCGCAATTGACAGGTATTTTTATCTAGACTTTTTTTGTTGTTTTCACTTGATAATACAGGCAGAGTACATGCTGATTTGTACTTGGCAAAACACAGCAATCCAAGTGAAACTGGAAGAGCTCAACGGGGTTTTCTTTCCCAGCCAGCACCAACCATAAAAAAACCTCCAGCTGCAACCACTCTTTTCTCCTAAAGTCCATTCCTATTGCCCTGTCCCCACCCCCACCCCCTGCATCATGTGTTATTTTCAGTTGCACTGCCTGAATAGGAAAACTTTATTTAGCTACCATATCACATGCATAAAAACACTGACATACTATGATTTTCCCCATCTAGCTTTTACAAGCTACCTAGTTGAAAAGTTAAACAAGGATAACCTAGAAAAATGAAATTAAGGTACAGACCAAGTAGTATCAAGCTACGCTTGTTAACAGATATGCTGCCCTTCCAATTCATCCATCAAAAGATGTCATTATTCATTTGTGAAGAATCTTGGTGGACATTTACCATCATGATACTGTTTACAGTTGAAACTCAAGGCCGGCATAAATGCTAATACCCAGATGAGCTGACACTTACTGAGATGGTTTCATGACGAGGCATAGAAACTGTGTCTGCATTTGAATATTACTATGATTCCCCACTCTCACTTCAAGAAAACTTTGCCTAACTTCCTAAGCATAGAAACAAAATAGCAGATATCAAGACAGGCAAAATGGTTAAGAAATGGCTCAGACCAGTTGAGCCTGTCAGCTGTTCTGAAAACTTGGATTCGCCACACATAATAAGACTGCACTATCCTTACTCACACCATCTTTGCTGTTATCAGATGAAAGGGAAAGTGTAACAAAGAGGAACCTGTCTGTTCTATGTTTGCTCTCCACATCAGTCAGAACATGAAAAAATCAAGGCACTGAGCACATGAAGAGCCTGCACGGACACCACAAACCCCTTTCCTCAAGACCACTACCCTCCTGTTATGAAAACTGTCTAAGAGATTAAAAGATTTAGACAAAGTGGAATGAACATATTTTTGCAAACATGTGGGGATAGACAATGGGGAGAAGACTATCTAAAGGTGGTTCCCAACCTTTTTTTTTTGCCATGCCCCAACTAAGCATCTCTAAAATCCTGACACCCCACCCCGTGATATATAATTTGTATTATTAAAAAGTGAACCCCTATTCACATGAAGGAAGCCTAAAAGACCATTAACTGTTAATAACTCATTCTCGAATTGCCCCTCTTAAAATCAAATTGTCCCCGTGGGGCATGTGCCCCACATAGGGAAACATGTGTTATATATCCATGTGTTATATATCCTGTTTTACCTTTTGGGTCAAAAGAGAAAACTATATTTCAAAGGATTCATTTTAGATAAAGCAAATGTCAAAGAGAGGCTTTCTGTAAATTAAGACTAGAGAAATCTGTTGCCTCCAAGGCATATGAATATTCTCACAAAAAGGCAGCTTTCCTGGTAGACCTTTAAAGGAGGGGAAACTGAGGCAAATCACCTTGATGAACCATTCTTCTTTACTTCCTCTTTTACAACTTTGGGTGTGGAGGAAGGTACAAGGTTCTTGTTCTGGCACTTCTAGCTGCCTCAACCAGTGTTATTTGGTGGTGCTGTAGTATGTCTCTGATACGATCTCCCTATCTTCCTCTTGGTCTGCCTTGTGCTTTTTGACCTTCTCCTCTCATTTTGTGTGTATCCTCATTGACTCCCTTTGCAAGCCAGCAGGTGGGCCAAACACTTCTTTATTGCAGCATGGTCAATCTGTACATGAGGTAATGGCGGAGGCGTACCTCCTTATATATGGTACAATGCATTTGAATTTTGCCCCAAAGGCGCCCATTGGTTGCGGTACCAGTGACGTCATGCGGACGTACTGCATACCTGACATAGTTCACCTGTGGCGGGAAGATTTTCCGCGCTAGTTACTGATTGGGTTATTGGAGCCACGTGAATTGAGATCCTTCAGCTGCGCTACAGCTGAGTTTCATGCAAGTGGCAGCTGAATTACATGCATACACAACACTCCCTTTGACTGTGGTCTTATTATTGCTTGTTACCAATCAGTGTGTCCTTGCTGCACTGAAGATTCTAATATAGCCATCCGATGCTGCTTTCTCCTGCTGCTCGGATTATTTCTGCTGGTAATCCAGATATTCCTGGTGTTTTGTGTTTAGGTGACTGTTTAACACTCTTGCTACTTCCTCCATTAATAAGTCTTGCATTGTTTGAGGAAGTTGAGGAGTTCTTTAAAGTTTTCTCACCCTCTTCCTATAACTTCTGAGGAATCTATTACTGGTCTTCCATTCTTGTCATTCACTATTTCAGTGGGGTTATAATTCACCTCTCTTTCTGTATACTTTTAACTACTTTGAAGTGGAGTTTCCTTGTAGATCAGGGATTCTCAACCTGAGGCCTGTGGGCTGGATGTGGCCTACAGCACCATTTCATGTGCCCCCGCCCCAGCCTCCACCACACCCAGAAGTGCCATGTGGGCAAAATGGCTGTCCGGCCCCCAAAGCTGTCTGTGGGAACGTGACCCAGCGCCTGGCTTTAAAAGGTTGACAACTCTGCAGATGGTAGCCTGTGTGAATGCAGAGAAGAGCAAAAATCACCTATATGATACAATGCACACGATGCCATTCAACATGCACTGAGGAGGATCCTATGTTGGCAAGAGGAAATGCTGCTGAGGTGGCCCAATATTGGGCAGATGTCATCTAATTCTTTTAATTCCTTTTTGTTTTAGTTAAGTTAACTTTAGCTTTGTATGTTATTATATGCTGGTGGTGCCTCTGACACGAATAAAGAAAGAACTACTTTGAAAAACATTTGTAGGGCTGTTCTCCTGTTATCCGGTAATGATTTTCTGAAGCATTCCCAGGATTCTTGTTTTTTTTTAATTATTATCCTGTTGGTAATTCTAAATCGCAGTCTATAATTTACATAGTCTTCTCTCCTTGATTTTATCTTTAACTGCTTCACACCACTATACAGTGTGTTTGGACCCATACCATCCACTTTTTCCACAACTCACTGAACTGCTAAAAACTTCTGGCCAGGAGGTGCTTATTCAACCTCCATGGACAGATCATATATCATATGTAGAAAACTGTCAGAAGTATCTAAGTGCTTTCTTGTAAGAGAGACAGGAAGTTAGATTTTTTTTAAAAAAAAATTACTATGTATGAACCTCTGCACAAGAGACCAGCGTGTTTGCTGATGTCATTTTTGGTGACCTTATTTTGAAATAACAAGTTTGAAATTGTTTTGTTTTTCTTGATAGTTTCTTTTGTTTTGTTTTTCCTTAATAAAACTATGAAATTGAGTCCAGTAGTTGGTTGGAATTTTACAAAGAGGCGCATCTGATATGTTACCCCAGTGTCTTAGCCATATATGCTACTGAATTTTAAAAGGACGTTCAAAGGAATGATAACAGCAAAGTGAGTGCACATTCATACATGTGAGCGAGTTGTGTAGTGGTAAAGTAAAACTTACTGAAGGCTTCACCAGGGTAAGTTAACCCAGAGAACTGGGAGAACATAATAACCAATTGGGCTTGATAGTTTTCCACCTCTTGGATCTTCCCTGAGTGTTCCCTTCTCAGGACTAAAAAGGAGAACAGTGAGGCAAAGAAGCCACCAGGATGAGGGGGAGTCTGAATGGAGTAATCATTACAAAAGTGACCACAGAGAAAGGCAGAGAAAGGTATGTGGAGAACATACACTGATTTCAGAATTATTGTGTTAGAGCAGAGTCTGTCACATCCTTCCATCCTGAAAGGATAATTAATCGGCTCTGGTTATGCATAAAAGTGTGGCAAAAAATAATAATAGCATACCTTGCACATAGTTGCAAGTCACAGTACAGTAAAACCCCGTATAACGATGGCATCGTACAGCGATGAAATCGTATGATTGCCTTTTTGTTTAAAAAAAATTGTATCATACAATTTTCATTGTTATACATTTTTTATAAAAAAAAGGCAAAAGCCGGCAGCTTTGGGAGGCGTGGGGGAGCCTTTCTCCCGTCCCCCCCAAGCCCCTTTGTGAACTGGCATCGCTGGGCTGCTTTTCTTGTGGGAAGTGCGTTCCCAGGGGGAAAGCAGCCCAGCGCTGTTAGTGATTATGCACGGCGGTCCCTCTGCCTTTTCAGCAAGTGGAACACCGAGAATCCCTTTCACTAACAACGCAGGGGTGCCTTTGGCCAGAGAAGTGCTTTCCCAGGGGTAACGTGTTTCTCCGGCCAAAGGCACCCCTGCGCTGTTAGCGAAAGGGATTCCCACTGGTCCCCTTGCGGAGACAGCAAGGAGGACCAGGGAAAGCGCTTCTCAGGGTGAAAGCAACCCTGCGCTGTTAGCGAAAGGGATGCATTTCCATGGAGAAAATCGTTGTAGGAATCACCCCATAGGGAAAATTGCTATACGATACAAGTAAAGTATAGCAATTTTTTTGTACAACAATGGACCCATTGGAACCAATTAAAATCGTTATATGGGGTTTTACTGTATTCAGAAAAAACTATTAATAAAATCATGAGACGTGACGCTTCTTGGTGCTACAATAGATTCATCCACATTTTCCATGAAAGGTTATGTGTTCACAGAAGAAAAAACCAACAAATAATAAATTCCTATTACTGTAACTGAAAAGGCAGTTAAATTCAAATTACTTTACATATTTTTGTTGGGTCACTTGTTTTCATCCACATCAATTATTTCTATTAAGGGACCAGTCTATTTTTACTCTTTATAAACCTAATTCTACACAACACACACAATATACATTCCAGAGGATTACTGGTCTATGGAACTCCCTGCCAGATGAAGTGGTGACAGCTGTCAGTCTTGACAGCTTCAAGAAAGGATTAGACAAGTTCATGGAGGACAAAGGTATCAATGGCTATAATTATGGATACTTAAGGACAACCTCCGGGTTGGAGAGATAGGCAGGATATCTCTCAATATCATTTCCAGGGAATCCTAAGCAGGTGAAGGCATCTGCTTGGGAATACCCTGAAGGAAATGGTGAGCCACTGTGTGAGACAGAATGCTGGACTGGATGGGCTGTGGCTTGTTCCAGCAAGGCTGTTCTTATGTTCTTATGTGTATGTGCACACATGCACAGACACTGTCTTTTCTGTTGTTGCAGTTTTTAAAAACAGGATTAATCTGAATTACAATTAACCCCAAATAATACATAAATACAGAAGAGATGAAGGCAAAACAATTTTAGATTTCTGAAGATAAAACAGCTGGAGAAGAGCTATCCGTAGCCATCAAGTAGACAATTTCAAAAGTATCATAAAATAAGACACAAATATTTTGGAGATACGTAAGAGTTAACATCCATACATACAAATATCACCAATATATTTCTTAGGTCCTTTTTTGGACATAAGCTATATGTGACATTTCATACATACATATAAAATTGTTTTACAGGATAAAATCAAAACTCAAGAAAACTCTATCAAATAGAAAACAATTTCATTATATTTTTCAAAACGTTTTTTTGAAACGTGAAGAAAAGAGGTCAGGATGATCCAATCAATTAGTTGGATTCATTGAAAAGTTCGGTTTCACTTACCAGTGATAACTTTCGTTCTTCGAGTATATAGTTTGTGAATACACACTCATGGGGTTATGCGCCTGCGCAGAACGGAGATCGGAGGCTTGAAAAGCTATTGGTCAAAAGTTTTGGCGGTAAGACCGCCCACCGTACCGCCCACCCTGAGGCGCCCGCGCGCCATTTTACCTCAGTTCCATACTTAAGCCAAGCACAGGATAAACCAATCGATCTCATCCGTGCAGCTCAAGAGGGGAGGCAGGGTGGGTAGTGTGTATTCACAAACTATATACTCGAAGAACGAAAGTTATCACTGGTAAGTGAAACCGAACTTTCTCCTTCGTATAGTTTGTGAATCCACACTCATGGGAGATTAGCAAGCTCGCACTTACTTGGTCGGTGGGCAGTCGGATGAGATGATCCCACGATGAGTTGAAGATCCAGTAGGTGGACCCGTCAGGGGCGTTGAGTCCGGAGCCCTCTGGTGAGGACGACACAGCCAAGCCTGGCGTCCGCAGTGGCTCTGGTGTCCACCCTGTAGTGCTGGACAAATGTGGAAGGTCTGGACCATGTGGCAGCCTTACATATGTCCTCAAGCGGTGTGCCCTCCAGAAAGGCAGTGGATGTGGCAACCGCCCTGGTGGAATGCGCCCTGACATGCGGTGGAGGTGGCAGTGCGGCTAACTCGTAGGCCAGGTAGATGGTAGAGGTGATCCATTTGGAGAACCTTTGAGCAGAGATGGGTTCACCCTTGGACTTTCCCCCGTAAGCCACAAAGAGGCGCTGCGACTTCCTGAACTCTCTAGTCCTGCTGGTGTAAAACAATAAAGCTCGTTTCACATCCAGTGTGTGCCAAGTCCTTTCTTGGGCGTTAGTGGGGTTCTGGAAGAAGGTTGGCAAGGAGATAGTTTGTGCCATGTGAAACTTGGAGACCACCTTGGGCAGGAAGGTGATGTCCGCTTGGAGGACGACGCGGTCGTTGAAGAACTGGAGAAAGGGTGCGTCTGCTCGCAGGGCAACCAGTTCACCAGCTCGTCGTGCAGACGTGATAGCTACCAGGAATGCCGCCTTCCATGTGAGGAGACGAACATCGCGTTGAGAACGGTGGACAGTGACCATTGAGCCGTCGGTGTCCGGGTCGGCGGAAAAGCGTTCCTTAGTCCCTTGAGGAAGCGCTTTACCGTTTGGTCGCGGAAGGCCCCAGAAGCGGGCGAGCCAGCAGGAGAGTGCGCTACTACTGCTGCGAGATGCACTCGGATAGAGGTGATGCTAAGGCCAGACTCCGCCAGCTGGAGGAGGTAGGTTAAAATGTCCTGCAGTCCCACCTGCGGGGAGGGCGTTTGCCGGGAGGCCAGGAAAGCACAAAAACGCCTGTATTTGGAAGCGTAGGACTTCCTTGTGGAAGGGCGCCGCGCTAGTTCAAGGATCCTGGACAGTCTGGGGTTATCCTCCACGCGGTGAGGTGGAGGCTGGGCAGGTCCGAATGGTGCAGCTGGCCGTGCTCCATTTGGAGGAGCGTCGGTGACTCCGGCAGTGTGCGATACTGCGACGACATGCGCAACAGTAGCGGAAACCAGGGTTGGCGCGGCCATGCTGGCGCCACCAGAATTGCATTGGTTCTGCGTTGGTACATCCTGGTGAGTACTTTCTGGACCAGAGGAAACGGAGGAAAGGCATAGAGATAGTCCTGATCCCACCGTTTCATGAAGGCATCGCCTTCGGAGTTCAGTCCGATGCCTGCTCTGGAGCAGTACCTGCTGAGCTTCCTGTTGGACTCCGATGCAAAGAGGTCGATGCTCGGCGTCCCCCAGGCCTCGCAAAGCGACTGGAACACTCCGTCGTCCAGTTCCCATTCGTGGGTCGTCGAAGTGAGATGGCTCAGGTGGTCTGCCAGGACATTCAGTGTGCCCTGAATGTGCACTCCAATTGGGAAAATGTGCCTCTCCAGGCACCATTCCCACAATTGCACTGCCAGGTACAGGAGGGTGGTGGACCGTGTTCCTCCCTGCTTGTTGAGGTACGCCACCGCCGTGGTATTGTCCGAGGCCACTTGAACCGCCTTGCCGGTGAGCAGAGTCTCGAAGGAACGCAGGGCCTTCCAAATGGCCAGCAGCTCCAAGTAATTTATGTGGTGCACCGTTTCGTGCGGTGTCCAGGTGTCGTTGACCGTGAGAGTCCCGCAAGCAGCGCCCCAGCCGAGGTTGCTTGCGTCGGTCAGTATCTGCAACGAGGGTTGCGGGGGGTAGAAACTCTTCCCCGTGGCCACGTTGAGTGGTGTAGACCACCACAGCAGTTGGTCCCTCAGTTCTGGAGATGGGGTCAACCGTTTGGACTGGCTCTCCCGAAGTGCGTCGAACTCGTGAAGGAGCCACGATTGCAGGGACCTGAATTTCAACTTGGCATGGGGAATCACTGCCGTCGTTGAGGCCATCAGGCCTAGAAGTCTCTGAGCCTTCTTCGCCCGGATGCACGGTTTGGTGCGCAGCTCGCTCACCCCCTGCGCAATATCCTGTAAGCGTTTCTGGGGGGCGTAGGCTCTCGTAGCAAGCGAGTCGAGTACCGCTCCGATGTACTCGACGCGTTGGGAGGGGATCAACTTCGATTTGGTGAAGTTGATCCTGAGGCCGAGACTCTCCATGAGGTGGACCGTGTATTGTGTGTCCCGAACGGCCGACGATTTGGTGGGGGAGACAATCAACCAGTCGTCGATGTACGGGAAGACCCTGATGCTCCGTTGGCGGAGGAATGCGGCCACCGGAGCCATGCATTTGGTGAAGACCCGCGGTGCCGTGGCCAGACCGAACGGTAGGCATCGGTACTGGTACACGGAATTGTCGATGCGGAAGCGGAGAAACCGTCTGTGTTCCTCGAGGATGGAGACGTGGAAGTAGGCATCCTTGAGGTCTATGACTGTGAACCAGTCCCCTTTGTTGATGAGGGGGAGGACGGTCTGTAGGGTCACCATCCGGAACTTCCTGGTGTGGATGCATTTGTTCAGGCGGCGCAGGTCCAGGATAGGGCGAAGGCCTCCGTCCTTCTTCTGGACCACGAAGTACCTCGAGTAGAAGCCGTTGTCCCAGTCGGACGGTGTTACCCGCTCGATGGCTCCCTTGGAGAGAAGGGTTGATATTTCTTCCTCCAAATGGGGGGACGAGGTGGTGAGACGATGTCTTCCTACCCGAGGCACCCGCACGAACTCGATGGCGTAGCCAGAGGACAAGATCTTTAAGACCCACTGGTCGTCCGTGATGCCCGACCATACCTGGAGGAAGTTCCGGAGGGGGAGGTACGGGATGTGGAGCGAGAGAGACTCGGCCGTCGCAGCTTCAAACGCGGGGCTTGGGCCTCGCGCCCGAACGTTTGTCCTGTCCGTAGGGTCGGTAGCGGGGTTTGTGCTGCCGCCGCTGTTTGTAGGAGCTGGATCTAGGCTGCTCCGTCGGCCCCTGCTGCTGTGGGTTGCCCTGGAACCGCAGTGTGAAGGGCTGGAACCTCGGCCTGGCGGGCGGAGCCGGCGTGGTGAGCCCCAGGAACTTTGCCGTGGAATTGGTCTGGCGCATCTCATTCAGGACCTTGTCGGTGTCCTGACCGAAGAGGCCCTGCCCATCGAAGGGAAACTCCTCGATGAGCTTCTTCATAGCGTCATCGAGGGAAGTGTCCCTGAGCCAAGCATGGTGACGGAGGTAGATTGCGGAGGCCATGTCCTTCGCCGCATAGTCGTTGATATGCCGGGCAGTGCGCATCAGCTGCTCGGCGACGAAGTCCCCCTCGGTGGCCAGCGCATCAATGCGCTTTTGGGCGTCGGAGGGCAGTTTCGCTATCTCAACCTTCACCTGCTCCCAGAGGTGAGATTGATACAGGCCCATGGCGGCCGAGTACTTGGCGGCACGGAAGAATAGGGAGCCGGTGGCGTAGAACTTACGCCCCACCGCGTCCAGTTTCTTTCCCTCCGGCGTCGACGGGACCGGGAACCCGCTGGTGGCCGTCCTGTGCTGAAGGCCTTGACCACCAGGGAATTCGGCAGGGGGTGAGCCTGCAGGAACTCGACGTTCTCGTCCAGGACCCGGTACATGTTGTCGAGCCTGGACGAAACGGAGTGCGCCGCCAAAGGTTTCCTCCATGTCGCCCTCGCCGAAGTCATCATGGAGGGGAGCATGGTTATGTGGACCGGCCGCACAGCACGTCTGTCGAGCTTCGCGGTCATCTGATCCTCACCCTCCAACGGCGGTTGATCGACCTTAAGGTTGAGTGCGGTGCCCAGCCTTGTGAGCATGGCGGTCAGTGAGCGTTGGTCCTCACCACGCGGTGGGTCCACTGAGGCGATAGCCTGCTCCGGCGTGCGCTCGGCGTCGACATCTCCCTCGTCCTCCTCCGACGACGAGCTGGACTCATCGGAGGACGAGGGAGGCAGCCTTTCATCCACGTCGGGACCGCACCAGTACGGCCTGGGCGGGCCGGCGGGATGGGAGTCCACCGCATCAACGTCCGGACCACACCATGACGGGTTGGGTGGGCCGGCGGAGCGGGCACTCGACCCACGGGAGGTCGGTGGGGCCACGGCAGGGCCGGGATGCCCGGGGCTTGCGGTGGTCGGAACCGGAGCCGCAGAGGCCGCAGGCATGGAGGCCTGGAACTTGGTCGCAAACGACGCCATGACCTGGAACATTTCTCGGACGAGGGCCATCTGAGATACGTCCGAGTCCGCTGATGGTGGAGCCCCGGTAGCCGGCGGGATGGTGGCCCACGAAACGGTGGGCGTCGAAACGGTGGCCGGCGTCGGTGTCGGCGAAACGGTCGTCGGAACGGTGACGACCGCGTCGTCTGTCGGCGTCCTGGGCCTTGGGGAGACGGAGGCCTGCCTCGGCGAGGGGTTTCTTCCCCGAGGAGGAGAGGGGAGCACCTGAAGTGGGCGAGCTGGAGCCCCAGCCCTGCGTCCTTTATCAGGTGACCCGGAAGACGACCGTCCTCCCCAGATGGAGGATCCCGGAGAAGGACATCGGGCAGTCGAGAACGGCGGCGAAGGCCCGGGAGAGGCGGGTGTGCGCGGAGTGGGAGGAAGCGACCGTCTCTTCTCCGACCCACGCTTGCGCTTCTTCTCACCGTTCCTGTCCTTCTTTTTCTTCTTCCTAATCGGAAGCACGGAGGAAGAGGCCGGCGGCGGCTGTGAGGCAGCGGCGGATGTGGAAGCGGACGCGGCGGGAGCCAGAGCGAGCTCCATCAGATGAGCCTTGAGGCGATTGCTTCGGTTCTGCACCGCGAGGCGCGTAAACTTTTTGCAATGCGGGCAAGACTGGCTCTGATGCGACTCTCCCAAGCAAAAAAGGCACAGGCTGTGACCGTCGGAAGCCGGGAACTTCTTAAGGCAAGCCGTGCACTGTTTAAACGCTGCAGCCATCAACCGCGGAAAAATTCTTCCAGTGGAAGTTTCTGGAGACAAGTACCCCGAAGGGCGGACCAGCCGCCACCCCCTTGAGGGGGGAGACGGTGATCGATGCGAAAAAATTGGCTACTGAATCCACTCGAAAGAAGAGACAGTGCCGGGGTGGCAATCCTGCCCGAAGGACAAGATCAGCGAGAAAAATTGTTGGAATTTGCCAAAAGACTTTCCCTCAGAAGGGCGAAAAAATTGAGGAAGCTCTCAACGATCGTCCTGCTGCTACGGCGGAAAGAAGAGAACTGAGGTAAAATGGCGCGCGGGCGCCTCAGGGTGGGCGGTACGGTGGGCGGTCTTACCGCCAAAACTTTTGACCAATAGCTTTTCAAGCCTCCGATCTCCGTTCTGCGCAGGCGCATAACCCCATGAGTGTGGATTCACAAACTATACGAAGGAGAACCAGGGTTTCCCAATGTGGGGCCCACATCCAACAGGGAGACTTCAATTCCCAGAAGCCTAAGTTGATCAGTGCTTTGGGAAATTGACTTAGGCTTCTGGGAATTGAAGTCCAAAAACCAACGGTTGGGAAACACTGATTTAGACTGATAAATATGTAGGCCAGGGATAGACATTTTGCAGCCCTCCAGACACTGGGAAGTTCATTGTTGGAGTGGGTGCTAAGCATGCAATGTTAAGATGAGGTGCCTGCCTTCCCCTACTCAGAACATGGATCTCCTGCTTCATCTGATGCTCCCATATCACTTGTTATTGACTATAATGGCTGGGGCTGGGGGGAGCTGCAGTTTGACAATGTATGGAGTCTGATGTGCTGGCGAGTGGAGTACTGAATGCACAATATTGTTTTTCGTTTTTTATTATGAGAATGAATGTGGTATTATAAACTATTGGCTGAACAGATCTAATGATTTACTTTAACTTCTGGTGCACTGTTGTCTGGTTTTGGAATAGACTGATTCCCTCTTACCCTGCTTCTTCATTTCTGAACCGTTTTGAAGAGTGCTTTTGAGGGTTGCAGTAGTTTTTGAAGGTTCTGGCTTTTGGAGTGCCAGAAAATACAAACAGGGAAATGCAAATTGAAAACCTGGGAGATACTTTCTTCTTTGTGTAGAACGAATGGATCAGTACATTAAAAAAATACAAAAAGGAATGACGCATTCCTCCCCAAAAGTAACTGAAACAATAGAAATACAGACATTTTCACTTGGTGTATCCCTTTTTGGTTAGCCCACACAACAACTTCACAACTACCATCTTGCCCAAGACACCTTGAATGCTAACGAGCTCTTTGTGCTCTCACGCTCAGCTCTTGAGTGCTTGCATATTGAGTTGAGCCAGGGATAGTTAGGGATAGCTCTACCAAGCTCCCCTGCGAACCAACACTCTCCCTCCCAGAGCTGAAGGACTTTGTCTTGCAGGGGTGCTGAGATCCCTTAGGAACCTGGGGTTCTTCAACATCCAATAACCAAAAGAAACGAACTCCCCCAATAGCATCTATTTCCTACTTAGAGTGGTTCATGGCAATTTAAAACTGCAACAGTAAAAATTAAGTAACAGAGAAAATAGCTAACGGAGTCTGTGGTAAGAACCACAGAAATCACTGATCTGACCTGATACCATTTTAAGGCTATTATTAACTTTTCCATATAGCCCACAGCTTTATGTCAACATAAAAATAATTTCTAGCATCAGAGAAGAAAAGAATTGAATTGAATGACATATAGGTGGGCTTTGTGGGGGAAACTGATAATACCACTGAAGAGGTCACCAAGTGGACTAATTACCCCTTATTCTTTCATTCTAAAACTAAATATAATGAAGAGGAAAGTATTAAATGATATAACAGTGCAATTTTGAATCATACATTGCTTCCGTTATGACAGAGTACTCTGAGAAAACATTAGCTACAAATAGTTCCCATCAGAAGTGGGGGGGGGGGGGGATATGTCGGAGAGTAAATACTTCAAGATTGAATTTTTGGACTTAGTTGGACATAGTCCATCAGTTATTCTAATTCCCAGAAGAACAAAAACATTACTGCAGCAATGTGCAAATCTTTCTGTCTGACAATTTTTCATATTGAAGTGAATCATTTTGTTTTTTAAAAAAATCTACAAATACTACTTATTCGGCTAATATATTTCCAGAGCTGTGATAAATACTATATGGCAAATCTCAACAACATACCTTCTCCTATTTTATGGTCAAATTAAGTTTACGAGAGTCCTGCTTTAAGAAGAAGAAAAAACAAAACAAAAACCCTCAGTGTTTTTGTTCACTCACACAACCTTTTGAACCTGTAGTGGATGTGGTTTTCAGTCAGCTACAGATCATCCAGTAATATGAACTCAAAAGGTCATGTGAATAATCTTAAAAAATTGCAAAAATGGATTTACAATAAATTATACTTATTTTAAAAATGTTGTTTAGCAGACACTGAGATTTTGAGTCTCAGATTCTAAGCAGTTTCAAAATGCACAATCTTGGACAGTTTTTATTACATGCCACCAGGTCATCTCCAACTTATAGCAACCCTATGAGCCCTGCTCATCTCCAACTTATAGCACCCTATGAGCCCTGCTCATCTTCAACTTATAGCAACCCTATGAGCCCTGCTCAGCTTTTGTAAACTCAAGGGAATCTTGTCCATCTCACATTTGGTCTTCGCCATTTCCTGCTACCTTTAATCTTTCTCAGCATTGTCTTCTCCAGAGAGTCCTGCCTTCTCACAATGTGCCCAAAATAGGATAGCCTCAGCTTCATCATTTTTGCCTCTAGAGATAGTTCAACCTTAATTTGTTCTAGGACTCACTCATTCATCTTTCTGGCAGCCCTGGGTATCTGCAGAGCTTTTTCAACACCATATTTCAAATGAGTAAAAAAAAATCTGTCCAGCTTTCACACCCATACCCATATATGGTGATCAGAAATACAAGCAGCGTGTGGATGGTCTTGGTCTCTAGTGACATCTTTTCACCTGATGATGTTTTCTAATTTTTCCATTGCTGCCCTACTGAGTCTCAGTCTTTTTCTGATTTCTTAGATGCAGACTCCACCTGGATTGATGATTGAACCAAGGTACACAAATTCTTTTACTATTTTAATTTACTCACTGTCAAGTTGTGTAGTTCTTCTGTAGCTATTTTTTTTTTGTCTTCTTGGTGTACAACTCCTGCTTTGGCACTTTCTTCTTTCACATTAATTAAAACCCATTTCAAGTCATTGCTGCTACCTGCTAGTAAGATGGTGTCATCTGCATATCTTAAATTACTGACGTTCTTCACAAATTTTCACTCCTCCTCCATAAGAATCTAATCTGTTTTGCCATATGATATAATCTGATATTGAACAGATAAAACGCACTCTTCTCTAACACCTTTACCTTTATCTCTTTCCATAGTCAATTTTCTCTTCTTTAGCATCAGTAGTTGGAGGACTTGAATTATGTTGATAGTTTTCCCAGTCTGACTGATTTCATTCTACATTATACTTCCCATCTGCTAGTGTTACATCTTGCCTCAGTATTAAAGCTACACTATTTCTTCTGAGTCTGTCATTTCCAGAGTAAACCACTTTGTAGTTGCTTCACATTCGTCCACTTTAATTCATTCATACCAAGCACTGCAATGTTTATACAATTCATTTCCTGCTTTATAATTTCCAGTTAATCTTCAGATTTTCTTTTCACTTTTGTGCACGTCAGACACTAGCTTCAATCTATGTGTCATTCACAGCAGAGCTATTCATATTTTCCTTTGCTCTTTCCCAATAGATGACCAAATGCTTTCCGATCAAGAAGTTTCATCTTCCAGCACTATCTCGTTTCATTTTGGACTGTCTCGTCGCAGGGTTTTCATGCTAGAAAAAGTTTATTTATTTATTTATTTATTTCAATTTGTATAGCTGCCCCAATCAACATACGACTCCGGGCGGCGTACATAAAATTCCCAACATTAAACAATAAAAACCCCTCAAAAAATTCCTAAAACACAAAAAAAAGAACATCTAGTTAAAAACTAAAAAAACTGAGTGATCCTACTCTAAATGAGCCAGCGGAGGGTGGTGGTCACCCCCTTCCACCTCCCCATACCTGCCCCACCAGCCATCATCTCCTCCTCTGCCACTTCCTCCTCACCTATCATAAAGGTCACACTTTTGAACTCAAGGCTGTCCCAAAGCCCATGCAATGATAACCACAAAAGGCAACACACTTTTGTCCCATTTCGTATACTCTGCCCATGCTGGAGCACAGCAGGTAATAAAAAACATATCAACTATTAACCACAATTCATGGCAGACCAACATGCCAGAAAGACTTGTGTGGGTTGCCCACACCACTAATTGGACAGCTACCTTTCCCAATGGGTTTGTCGGGCTTTGCAAACAATCCCAAGACCATCCTGGCTCGACCGGAAAGGCGATTGGGTACGGGCAAATTAGCAATAGGGAGCAATAGTGACTCCATGTTTCCTTGGCTGAGGGTACTGAAAGTAGTAGGACAAGTGTCAGTAGGAAAGAGACCCAAGGTCTCGTAAACAGCATACGGTGTCTGGCTCACGTCCGCATAAAGGGCTGAGCAGACACCAACCACAGCTAGACCAAATAGCTATGCATAGGTACACAATGCCTTCTAGGACTTAGATAACATGAGAACAGTAGGTCTCACTGCAATCTGCTGATTAAGTCTGCTTATGGCTAACCTGGGCATGCAGGCTGGTAAGTGTAACCCAACCAGCCGAGTGCCACGTAGCAAGCTTTCTGTCACGGGGGTCTCACGCGGGCTATGCGTGATAACTCCTGAATGTAGTCAATAAATACAGACCACTCCGGGGTATCGGGGCTGGCCTTTTCATCATAGCCTCGTCTCTCGCACCTTCCTTGAGTTCAGCAGCACGACTCCCGCGGACCATTACAACAGATTTGGAAGTCTAAAATATTACAAACAGGCATTATAAGCTTAACATTATTTTATCTACTTTTTGTGACTATGGTGGCTTAATGGTTAAAATGCTGAACTTGATTGGAAGTTCGGCAGGTCAGCAGTTTGAGACTCGTGCTGCAGAACGGAGTGAGCTCCCGTCTCTGTCCCAGCTCCTACCAATCTAGCAGTTCGAAAGCAAGAAACTGCAAGTAGATAAATATATACCACTTTGGTGGAAAGGTAGACAGTGTTCCAAAGACTCTGGTCTAGTCATGCCTGCCATATGATCATGGTAACATCTGCAGAGCTGGCTCTTTGGCTATAAACAGAGATTAGCACCATACTTAGAGTCAGATTTGTTGTTGTTGTTCAGTCGCACAGTCGGTTCCGACCCTTTGCGACCCTATGGACCATTGTTCTCCAGGCGCCTCTGTCCTCCACCATCCCCCTCAGCCCTCCCAGCTCTGTGCCCATTGTGTCTACAATGCCATCTAGCCATCTCATCCTTGGCCTCCCCCTTCTTCTTTTGCCCTCCACCGTTCCCAACATCAATGCCTTCTCAAGTGAATCCTCCCTTCTCATTTGATGTCCAAAGTATTTTAGCTTCATCTTTACTATTTGACCTTCCAATGAGCAGTCAGGGTTAATTTCTTCTAAGATTGACCTATTTGTTCTCCTTGCTGTCCAGGGGACTCTCAAAACCCTCCTCCAACACCACATTTCAAAGGCATCTATTCTTCTGCGTTCAGCCTTCCTAATTGTCCAGCTCTCACATCCGTACATTACCACTGGGAATACCATTGCTTTGACTATTCTAATTTTTGTTTTCAAGGTGATGTCTCTGCTTTTCACTATGTTCCCCAGGTTTCTCATTGCTTGTCTCCCAAGAATCAGTCGCCTTTTTATTTCATGGCTACAATCCCCATCTGCAGTGATCTTTGATCCTAAGAAAGTAAAATCTGTCACTGCTTCTACTTCTTCCCCGTCTATTTTCCAGGAACTGATTGGGCCTGTTGCCATTATCTTGGTTTTCTTGATATTGAGTCTCAAGCCAGCTTTTGCACTCTCCTCATTCAGCCCAATCAAGAGATTCTTTAGGTCTTCCTCACTTTCTGCCATTAGGGTGGTATCGTCTGCATATCTCAGATTGTTGATGTTTCTCCCAGCGATTTTAATCCCATATTGTGATTCCTCCATCCCTGCACTGTGCATTATGTGCTCTGTGTATAGGTTGAATAGGCATGGTGACAAAATGCAGCCTTGTCTTACTCCTTTTCCTATTCCAAACCACTCTGTCATTCCCTGTTCTGTCCTAACTGTTGCTTCTTGGTTCATGTACAGATTTCTCAGGAGGCATATGAGGTGCTCTGGTATTCCTATCTCTTTAATTACTTGCCACATCTTGTTGTGGTCCACACAGTCAAATGCCTTAGTGTAGTCAATAAAACAGAAGTAAACTTGTTTCTGGTATTCCTTTGTTTTCTCCATGATCCAGCGTATGTTGGCAATGTGGTCTCTAGTCCCCCTGCCTCTTCTGAAACTGGCCTGCACCTCTGGTAATTCTCTTTCCACATGCTGCTGAAGTCTATCCTGTATTATCTTGAGCATCACCTTGCTGGCATGTGGGATGAGCGCGATTGTTCGATAATTTGAACATTCTTTGGCATTGCCTTTTTTGGGATTGGGACGTATACTGATCTTTTCCAATCCTGTGGCCACTGTTTTGTTTTCCAAATCTGCTGGCATATTGAATGCAGTAATTTGACGCCGTCATCTTTTAGCGCTTTGAAAAATTCAACTGGGATACCATCATCTCCACTAGCTTTGTTGTTTGCAGTGCTCTTTAGGGCCTTTATGACTTCGCTCTCCAGGATGTCTGGCTCAAGTTCTACTTCTTCATCATTGTGATTGTCAGGAGTGTTGAGGTCCTTTTTGTAGAGTTCCTCTGTGTACTCTTTCCATCTTTTCTTAATCTCTTCTGCATCAGCTAGCTCCTTTCCGTCTTTGTCCCTTATCATGGTCATTTTTGCTTTAAATGTTCCCTTAATTTCCCCGATTTTTTTGAAAAGATCTCTGGTTCTGCCTCTTTTGTTGTTTTCCTCCATTTCTCTGCACTGTTCTTTTAGGTAGTTTTCCTTATTTGTCCTTGCTTTTCTTTGAAATTCTGTGTTCAAATGATTGTAGTTTTTCCTTTCTCCTTTGGCTTTTGCGTTCCTTCTTTCCTCTGCTATTTTAAGAGCCTCGTCAGACAACCACTTTGCTTTCTTACTCTTCTTTTCTTTTGGTATGGTTTTCTTTGCTGCTTCCTGCATGATGTCCCTCATCTCCGTCCATAATTCTTCTGGTACTCTGTCTACCGAGTCTAAGCCATTAAATCTGTTCATCACCTCTACCGTGTATTCTTTAGGGATGCTGTCTAGGTGATATCTTTCTGGTCTCCGTGTTTTCCCTATTTTCTTTAGTCTAAGCCTGAATTTTGCGATCAATAGGTTGTGATCTGAGCCACAGTCTGCTCCAGGTCTTGTTTTTGCTGACTGTATGGAGGTTCTCCATCTTTGGCTGCAGAGTATGTAGTCAATCTGGTTTCGGTGTTGGCCATCTGGTGATGTCCATGTGTAAAGTCGCCTCTTGTGTTGCTGGAAGAGAGTGTTTGCTATGACCAGTGCATTCTCTTGGCAGAACTCTATCAATCTTTGCCCTGCTTCATTCTGTGTTCCAAGACCAAATTTGCCTGTTATTCCCTCCACTTTTTGATTTCCTACTTTGGCATTCCAGTCTCCTAATATAATTTGGACATCATTTCTTGGTGTCTGTTCTATGAGGTGTTCTAGGTCCTCATAGAACTGGTCCATTGTGGCTTCATCTGCACCAGTGGTTGGTGCGTATATTTGGATCACCGTGACATTGAAAGGTTTGCCTTGAAATCTGACATCATTCTGTCATTTTTGAGATTGTATCCCATTACTGCTTTTCTCACTCTTTTATTGACAATTATGGCTACTCCATTTCTTCTAAGGTTTTCTTGCCCACAGTAGTAGATATGATGGTTTCCAGAGCTGAATTCACCCATCCCTGTCCATTGAGCTCACTGATGCCTAAGATGTCAATGCTTATTCTTTCCATCTCATTTTTTACCACTTCCAGTTTACCTTGGTTCATTGATCTCACATTCCATGTCCCTATGCAGTATTGTTGCTTACAACATTGCATTTCCCCTCCCCCTTTCCTGTCCCTCCCCTTCCTCCACTCTGTGGTGTTAAGCATCCTGTATCACCTAGCCTGCCCCTTTGTTTTGCTTTTTGTTTTGGTCAATAGGGTTCTCTTGGCAAGATTTGTGGCGTGGTTTGCCATTTTTTCTCCTCATACATTTTATCACAGTTTTTAAAAGTTTAAAACATTTAAGACAACATATTATCATGCATATTATCACACTTTAAAACAGAGTCTCTATGTCAGTTTCTATGTTTAGTCATACAACTGGCTTTCGAGCAAGGGAGACCTTTACCTTTTACCTTTTTTTAAAAAAAACCACAAATGGGAAAAGCCATTTTTAAAAAAAATAATAGTTTCTACAATATCTCAGTCAGCATGCCTATTTGGGAATTTTGTTGGTCCAAAATATAACTTTCCCCAACTGAACTTGTGTTTTGACCAATATGATTGGCGATCAGTCTGACTGAATGCTTTCATGTTCCTACTCAGGTTTTAAGATTTTTATTTAAACCAAGTACAGTAGAACCTCGAATAAAGTCCAAACTCCATCCCACAAGTTTGGACTTTTTCCGGTTATGGACTTTATCCGAATCAAATGGGCGATGCATCAGATAATGTCCAAAAATGGACTTTATCCAAGGTTCCTATAACAAATACCTCGGATAACGTCATTATTTTTTTAGAGGTTTTGGACTTTACGCAATGCATCACGTGTGCATGAAAACCGCGACTTTATCCGAATCGGACTTTATCCGAGGTACCACTGTAAGTTTATAAATCAAAGTTCAAAACAGTAAAATGTATGAAAATGTTGTTGTTCAGCCACATAGTTGAGTCCGACCCTTTGAGACTCCATGGATCATTGCACGCCAGGTTCCCCTATCCTCCACCATCCTCCTCAACCAATGATTAAAAAGGGGCTGGATTTTAAACTTTTTTCCAAGTCTAGGCCAGACTTGAAACTGCCAAAAAGAAGGCATCTTTTGGTAAATTCATTCTGCAGTTCCTTTCACCTGACCTAGAGACCCAAAATGAAAGTTGTTTGAAAAGTTTGGAATGGTTATCTGACATAAACATGGTATTAGGAGAGCACCCTGGAGTTCCTAACCTTTAACTAGACAACTCCTTCAACTCATTTGGCAAAAGCTATCAGAACAAGGTCTCGAAAGAGGATCCTCAGGTGGAAGGCAGTGGCAGTTTGTCTCTTAGGGCAAATAGGGAACTACCCCACTTCAGGCTCAGATTACCTCCTGGACTTGCGGCTTCTGCTCCAGGAGGTTACGGCCATGGCCAGGAGGGCCTTCGAGCAAGTGCGTGTTATTAATCAATTGTGCCCACTCCTGGACCGGGAGTCCCTGCTCATGGTCACCCATGCCCTGGTCACCTCCCATTTGGACTATTGTAATGCGGTCTACATGGGGCTGCCCTTAATGACCATCCGGAGACTACAGTTGGTCCAGAATGCGGCAGCCCGCGCAGTGGTGGGGTGTAGTTGTTTCGCCCATGCCTCTCCGCTGCTGCGGGAGCTGCACTGGCTACCTATATTCACCGGGTGCAATTCAAGGTGCTGGTTGTCACCTTTAAAGCCCTTCATGGTAGCGGACCAGGATACCTCAGGGACCGCATCGTCCTTAGGACATCAACCCGTCCCATGAGAGCAAACTGAGAGGGCACCCTTCATCTGTTGGGGAGGCTTGCCTCTCCAGCACAAGGGAAAGGGCCATCTCAGTCATAGCCCCCACACTATGGAACCTCCTCCCAGTAGAACTACACCTCCAGACCCAGTTGCTACCATTTAGGAAAGAATTGAAGACGTGGTTGGCAAAATGGGTCTGAGGGTCAGGATTGTCAACAAGCTCCCCTTTTTGGTTCGTCTGAGGCTCTCCCCTCCTGTAATTATTATTTTTTGATGTTAAGGTTATGTAGATTTTATATTTGTTTTTAGATAGTAAATGGCACAGCGGGGAATAATATTGCTATGTTTTTAAGGGTTTTTAATTGTTTTATATTGGTTTTAACTTGTGTACACCACCCAGAGTCCATTGGATAGGGTGGTATAGAAATCTATTAAATTAAATAACCTCATTGCCAGCCAGCCACCTGCCTCCTTACTAAAGAAGGAGGCTCAGGTTCTGGTCTGTATTCTTTCTACTGTGTGCATCTGGGCACATCTGTTTACGTGTATGCAGCCACATTAACATCCATTTGGCTCTACCTGTTACTCCTATCTTCACCCACTTTTGCTGAATCTTCTGTTCCGTTGATGATGGAAAAGTTCTGTGGTGATTCTTTTACATGAAGGTATTTAGGGCTTTAAACATTAAAACAAAAATGGGGAAATGGATCCTGAAGCCAGCGCAGTTGATGGTGAAGTATAGGTGTAGTATGCTCCTAAGGCCCAGCCCTAGTTAAGAATCTTGCATTCCTTGTCTGAACCTACTGCAGTTTTGAAGAGTGTTTTCAGGTCAGGCAGACCCATGTAGTGACTCAGAGGCTTTTTTTTATGATAGTCAAGATTTCTTTGTTCAGATAAGGTAGCAGCTGGAGGTATCAGCCAAAAGCAATAAAAAAGATCCTTTCCGTCACAAAGGTTGTCTGGGTGTCTAATGACCATTCATTTACTGGATTTATATCTCATATTGCTTCTCAAAATGGAGCTCAACACAGGCTATAGCAAAACTGACGAACAAATAAATTTAAAAACAAGCCTATGTGATACAAGGAATGTTGTTCAGTTGCACAATCAAGTCCGACTTTTTGCGACCCTATGGACCACCGCACACCAGGCTCCTCTGTCATCTGCCATCCTGCCCTAGTCTGCCCAAATCTATGCCCACCGCATCAATGATGCCATCTAGCCATCTCATCCTCTGCTGCCCCCTTCTCCTTTTGCCTTCGATCTTTCCTAGCATCAGGGCCTTCTCCAGTGAGTCCTCTCTTCTTGTTTGGTGGTCAAAGTACTTCAACTTCAGCTTCAGTATTTGTCCTTCCAAGGAGCAGTCAGGATTTATTTTCTTTAGGATTGGCTGATTTGATCTCTTTGCAGTCCAGGGGACTCTCAAGAGTCTCCTCCAGCACCAGAGTTCAAAGGTGTCTATTCTTCTGCGCTCAGCCTTCCTTATGGTCTATCTCTCACAGCCATACATTACTACTGGAAATACCACTGCTTTGACTATGCAGACTTTTGTTGGCAGGGTGATGTCTCTACTTTTTATTATGCTGCGCATGTTTGCCATAGCTTGCCTCCCAAGAAGTAAGTGTCTTTTTATTTCATGGCTGCAGTTACCATCTGCAGTGATCATAGATCCCAAGAAGGAGAAGTCTGTCACTGCTTCCATTTCTTCCCCTTCTATTTGCCAGGGAATGATGAGATCAGATGCCATGATCTTGTTTTGTTTTTTAAATGTTGAGTTTCAGGCCAGTTTTTGCACTCTCCTCTTTCACCCTCACCAACAGCCTCTTTAGGACTTCTTCACGTTCTGCCATTAGGGTAGTGTCATCTGCATATCTCAGGTTGTTGATATTTCTCCCAGCAATCTTAATCCCAGCCTGTGCTTTTTCCAGCCCTGCATTGCACATGATGTCCTCTGCATATAAATTAAATAAGCAGTGTGACAATATACAGCCTTGTCGTACTCCTTTTTCTATTCTAAACCAATCAGTCGTTCCATATCCTGTCCTAGCTGTTGCTTCTTGACCCACATTCAGATTTCTCAGGGGACAGGTGAGGTGGTCTGATATCTCTTTAAGGACTTGCCACAGTTTATTGTGGTCCACACAATCAAAGGGTTTTGGTGTAGTCAATGAAAAAGAAATAGACATTTTTCTGGTACTCCATTGCTTTCTCCACGGTCCAGCAAATGTTGACAATTTGGTCTCTAGTTCCTCTGCCACTTCGGAATCCAGCTTGTACTTCTGGAAGTTCTCTATCCACCTACTGCTGAAGCCTAGCTTGTAAGATCTTGAGCATGACCTTGCTAGCATGTGAGATGAGCGCAATTGCACGATGATTTGAACATTCTTTGGCATTGCCCATCTTTGGAATTGGAACGTAGACTGACCTTTTCCAATCCTGTGGCCACAGTTGCGTTTTCCAAATCTGCTAGCATATTGAGTGCAACACTTTAACAGCATCTTCATTTAGGGCTTTAAATAGCTCAATTGGAATGCCATCATCTCCACTAGCTTTGATGTTAGTAATACTTTCTAGGACTCACTTGACTTCACTCTCCAGAATATCTGGCTCAAGGTCAATGATCATCATCGTGATTGTCAGGGATATTAAGGTCCTTTTTGTAGAGTTCTTCTGTGTATTCTTCCCATCTTTTCCTAATCTCTTCTGCATCTCTTAGATCCCTACCATTTTTGTCCTTTATCATGGCAATTTTTGCTTGATAGGTAAAGTAAAGGTTACCTTTGCTCAAAAGCTAGTTGTATCTGACTCTAGGGTTCAGTGTTCATCTCTGTTTCTTAGCCAAAGAGCCAGCACTGTCTGCTTCTACAGACGTTTCCCTAGTCATATGGCAGGCATGACTAGACTGTTTACCTTCCCACCGAAGTGGTCCCTGTTTATCTACTTGCAATTTCTTGTTTTTGAACTGCTACTGTAGGTAGGCAGGAGCTGGGACAAAGACGGGAGCTCATTCCGTCCTGTAGTATTCAGGTATCAAACTGCTGACCTGCCGCCTTCCAGTCAGCATCTTAACCACTTGAGCCACTGCAGTCCCTTTTTGTATGATACGTTCCCTTAATTTCCTCAATTTTCTTGAAAAGATCTTTAGTCCTTCCCCTTCTGTTGTTTTCCTCTATTACTTTGCACTGTTCATTTAAGAAGGTCTCCTTTTCTCTCCTTGCTGTTCTCTGGAATATGCATTCAGTTGGATGAATCTATCTCTTCCACCTTTGCTTTTCACCTTCCTTCTTTCTTCAGCTATTTGAAGAGCCACATCAGACAACCACTTTGCCTTCTTGCATTTCTTTTTCTTTGGAATGGTTCTAATTGCTGCTTCCTGTACGATGTTATGAACCTCAGTCCATAATTCTTCAGGCACTCTGTCTTTTTTTAAAATAGATTTTATTAAGATTTTTAACAGAGAGAAAAAATAATGATAATAAAGTACAAAGTTACATTAACATAATAAAAAAGAGAACAAATAATGGTAACAAAAATACATTTTAAAAAGTTAATACAAATGAATCATTTCACTACATCCAATCTCTTAACCATTCTACTTATGTGTATACAGTAAAATCCCGGATAACGACTGAATCGGATAACACCAAACTCGGATAACGACGTAAAGTTTTGAAAAAATTGTTGCACCGGATAACATCATTTTAGTGTTATCCGATACATTGTGTTCATACCTGTCAAGCGCGGCTCCGGAAAATCCGGGAATTGCTCTGGCCCAGCCGCGCATGCGCAGCAACAACTCCTTCTACGCATGCACAGAGCCCTTCTGCGCATGTGCAGGATCCTTTTGTTCATGCGCAGAACCCATGCACAATAACTACTTTCCCCACCGGTCAAATTACGAGATGGCAGCGGGAAACTGGAGGAACGAGCGCTGAAATATGGGAAATCCCAGCCAATCCGGGATACTTGACAGGTATGATCGTGTTTGATCTCCTACCTTTTCACACTGTTTGGGGACAAAAAAAATCACCATCGTCGGGTGCATGTTTCCGGCTCTCCGCCTCCCCTGAAGCCTCTGGGAGGGCTGGAGGGCCTTTTTCGCGCTATTCTTGACTTCCTAGGACATCCCTGGGCTGCACAACAGCTAAAAACAGTTGCAGCCACCATTTTGTTTTTTAAACAAAATGGCATCCGCAACTGTTTTCAGCTGTTGTGCTGCCCAAAGATGTCCTAGGTAGGCAGGAATAGCCCCAAAAAAAGGTCTTCCAACCCTCCCAGAGGCTGCAGGGGAGGTGGAGAGCCGGAAACATGCACCCGGCAATGATTTTTTTTGTCCCCAAACAGCATGAAAAGGTAGGCGATCACGTCATCCTTTTTGTGGGGGTGGGCAGCCGGTGTACAGATGCTTCGTTTGGCGGCTGCCTTCTGGGGAAGGCAGCCGGGCCTTTTAAAAAAGTGTTATCCAATGCATGCATCGGATAACGCTAAAAATCGGATAATGCTAAGACTTGTGGAACCAAGCTCCCGGGATAACGCAGGACCTCCTATCCATAGCCACTAAGTCTTGCTAGGATTCAGCTGTAGCCCATTTGTCCCCATCCAGACTCCAACAGCCTCCAGACAACTGGAAAGGACTTTGACTGCATCACTGGGGTCCCCACGGGCCGAGATGTACAACTGTGTGTCATCCGCATACTGGTGGTACCGCACCCCGTGGGAACGGATGATCTCATCCAGCGGCTTCATGTAGATGTTAAATAGGAGAGGAGAGAGTATCGAACCCTGAGAAACCCCATATTTTAGGGAACTAGGACTCGACCTCTCACTCTCCAACCACACCGACTGGGTCCGGCCCCTCAGAAATGAGGAAAACCAGGACCACACCGTGCCCTGGATCCCCAATCCTCGGAACCATTCCAGAAGGATACTGTGGTCAACGGTATCAAAGGCCGCTGAGAGGTCAAGAAGAGCAAGGACGGATGGATAACCGTCATCTCGCTCTCACCAGAGATCATCGATCAGCGCGACCAATGCAGTCTCAGTACCATATCCAGGTCTGAATCCTGACTGGAATGGGTCCAGATATTCCGCTTCATCCAGTACCCCCTGCAGCTGACGTGCCACTGCCTTCTCCAGAAACTTCCCCAAAAAAGGAAGGTTGGAGACAGGTCTGTAGTTGGTTAGGATTGCTGGATCAAGGGATGGCTTCTTCAGGAAGGGGCGCACGAGAGCATGTTTCAGCAGTGCAGGAAACATCCCCTCTCGAAAAGACGCGTTAATTATAGCCCCGACCCAGCCACCTGTCACCGTCTTAGAGGCTTTTACCAGCCAGGCGGGACAGGGATCCAATGGACAATTAGTGGTGCGGACCGCCACAAGGAGCCAATCCACTTCATCTGGGGCAACTGGATCAAACCAATCCCAGGTAACACCGCAAGACTGCGCACTGGCTCCCTCCGGACCCTCCCCGTCCACGTCAAGTTTGAACCCGAGCGAATCCGATCTATTTTCTCCACCAGATGGTCAGCAAAGTCCTCAGCCGATCCCTACCAACCAGGCACAGGCCCCGCCCTACCCAGGAGGGACCTGGTCACCCGAAACAGGGTGGCTGGGCGATTATCAGCGGAGGCAATAAGGGTGGTGAAGTATTGCCTCCTCACCAACCCCAACGCCACTAGGTAGGCCCTAATAGCGGCTCTAGCTAGTGTCCAATCGGAATCGCTCTGGGTCTTCACCCAGCGGCGCTCAAGGTGTCTCTTTGCCCGTTTGATCTCCCGTAGTTCTTCAGTGAACCAAGGGGATGACCTAGCTCCACGGGCTCTGAGAGGCCGTAGTGGAGCGATTACATCCAAGGCAGATGTCGTCGACCCGTACCACAGGTCAACAAGTGCCTCAGGTGAATCGTGTCACCGATCCAGAGAAAATTCCCCCAGTTCCCTCTGGAATCCATCCGGATCCATCAGTTGCCAGGGGCGGGCCACTTTAATCGACCCTGCCTCCTTACAATGAAGTGTCGCCCCCAGAAAGTCTAGAGCCACCAGATAGTGATCTGACCATGGCACAGGTGTTATGTCTAGCTTCTGTAAACTCAAATCACTCTGCCCCGACAAAAAGACTAAATCTGGCGTGTGGCCACTGCCCCTGGTTGGGCCCTGAATTACCTAAGCCAGGTCCATAGCTGCCATGGAAGCATGAACTCCTGTGCCACCTCGGAACCAGACTCCAGCGAAGGCAAATTGAAGTCCCCCAAAACCATCAGTCTAGGGAACTCCAAAGCCAACGCCGAGACGGCCTCAAGGAGCCCAGACAGGGAGTCCCTCCCTGCAAGGAGGCAGGTACAGGAGTAGGACCCCCAACTGACCCTTAGGGCCCAACCGCAGGAGCAGGGCCTCACAACCCGAAATTTGTGGGTCTGTGGCCCTCGCGACTCCCAATGACTCCCTGGCTATAATGGCAACACCACCGCCCTTACCCACATCCCTAGGCTGGTGCCAAACACCGAACCCAGCTGGACACATCTCTGATAGAGGCACCCCATCCTCAGGTCTCAGCCAGGTCTCAGTGATGCATGCCAGGTCTGCCTGCTCCCCCAAAATAGAGTCTTGTATTAGGGGAGCCTTATTACAGACTGACCTGGCATTCATCAGCAGCAGCCTAAGGGCGGGGTCACCCTGGATCAGCTGCTCGGGGCCTAGAGTTGAAACCGGGGGGCCAGAACGCGGGACAGATACTAAGCATTGGTCCCGCATTCCCCGAGTGCAGCCCGCCCCACAGTTCCCGCTATAACGCCCCATGCCCGTCACAACCTCTAAATGAGCCCCTGGAACCTCCACCATTAACCAAGACGAAGTGTCGCCCTCTCTTCCCGGCTGGCAAGGCCATCTCTCCCTCCCTTCCTAATCCACTTAAAACATACCCTCTCACTCCCTCCACCCCCCCTAACAGAACTCCAATGACGGGAGTCTCCTCCTCCCGGCCCTGGTCTAAGCGCTGTAAGGCCGCGGGGGTGACGGGGAGAGGGGGTGCCACCCCTGAGGCCACCAAGCAACCCCAGGTGTAGCCATAGTTCTCCTCCCCACCCTTCCTAATGATCCCTAGCATTGAGCTTGCTTTTTTCACTGCTGAGTTACACTGGGTTGAACACCTTCATTGAGTTGTCCACCAGGACACCAAGGTCCCTTTCCTGGTTTATCGCAGAGTTCAGACCCCATCAGTTTATAAATGTAATTGGTTTTTTTTTTGCCCCAACATGCATCACTCTGCACTTACTAAAGTTGAACCTCATTTGCCACTGTTTGCCCACTCCCCCAGTGTCAAGAGATCCCTCTGGAGCTCCTCACAATCTCTCACAGTTTTCACTACCCTGTATAATTTAGTGTCATCAGCAAATTTGGCTACCATGCTATTTACTCCTAGATCATTTATGAAGAGGTTGAAAAGCAGTGGTCCCAGTACTGAACCTTGGGGGACCCCACTCTTTACTTCCCTCCACTTGGAGAAGTGTCCATTTAGTGCTACCCTCTGTTTCCTGTCCCTTAGCCAGTTGCTGATCCAAGACAAGACCTGTCCCTTTATTCCATGACTGGTAAGTTGATTCAAGAGCCCTTGGTGCGGGACCTTGTCAAAAACCTTCTGAAAGTCCAGATAAACAATATCAACTGGATCCCCATTATCCACATGCTTGTTGACACTCTCAAAAATTTCCAACAGATTAGTGAGGCATGATTTGCCCTTGCAAAAGCCATGTTGGTTCTCCTTTAGCAGCGTCTTCTCTTCTATGTGCCTCTGTCTCTCTCTTCCCTCACCCTTCCTGCTTCTCCATCGACAGTCACTTACCGCCCTTATCCTTCCCACGGCATACACCCCCACATGGGGCTTGTGACCCCCACAGTGCTGATCTTGCATGCCCATTTGCTTTCCACCTACTATGAAAACTACAGCTGAGCTCAGAGGGCTACAGCTGAGCTAGTCAGATGATGTAACAATCCCAAACTACCTGGGACTATATCAGCTCAATTACATCACTGGGAAACACACACATTGTATAGATCAATTGCATCCCAATTTGGGGGGTGTACGCCCCCCATGGGGCTTGTGACCCCCGCATTGCTGATCTTGCCAGCCCAAGGTACGTATGTGGCAATTTTCAGGGGTGTGGAAGCCTTTCGAGCACATACAAACAAACTCTTCTGTTTTATATATATAGATAAGGGCCACTCCATTTCTTCTAAGGAATTCTTGCCCACAGTAGTAGATATAATGGTCCCGAGTTAAATTTGTCCATCCCTGTCCACTTTAGTTCACTGATTCCCAAGATATACCTGTAAATGCTTATTCTTTCCATTTCATTTTGACCACATCCAGCATGCCTTGATTCATAGATCTTACATTCCAGGTTCCTATGCAATATTGTTCTTTACAGCATATGATTTTTCTTTCACCGTCAGATCTATCCACAGCTGAGTGTCCTTTCAGCTTTGGCCCAGCCACTTCACTCTATCTGGGTCTATTTGTACTTAGCCTCTGCTCTTCCCCAGTAGCATGTTGGACACCTTCGGACCTGAGGGGCTCATCTTCCAGCATCATATTGTTTAGCCTTTTGATACTGTCCATGAGGTTCTCTTGGCAAATTTACTGGTGTGGGTTGCCAATTCCTTCACCAGTTGATTGTTTTAGTCTGAGTTCTCTGCTATGGCCTTTCTGTCTTGGGTGGCCCTACACAGCATAGCCCAGTGATGTGAACCTTTTAGAGACCAAGTGCCCAAACTGCAACCCCCAAACCTGTTGGAGGATGGTGGGGGCATATGGGAATCTGATAGGGAGGAACCATAAGCCAAGTTCACGAGGGTGCACACACTCTTGTTTGTCTTATGAGTTCCTCTCGAGAGATGCCTGCATCCTTTTACTATGTTTTAATATTTCCCTGAAAGAATGTCAGTACACATGTAATCAAGGTCTTAAGCTTCTCCTATAGAGAGACTGATCACGCAAGTTTCACGAGGCTAGTATGCTGTTTAGCTGCTCTAACCAATCAGGACTCTGATCACGTACGGTAGTTTGCATGATTCTCACACGGTACCCTAATGTTAGAAACAATGTATGCCGAATATAACCTATGGCTGAATATTCTTTATTATTCCCTATGCCACCAATTCTGCTCCCTTTCTACTGAATGCGCTATTGTTTCTGTACTCTTATCTGCTGCTGAAATTTTGGCAATAAAATATACTGGTTGAGGTTAGTTCCTTCAGAGCTCTCCTCAAGCAGTCGGCTGGACTGTATCTGCTTGAGCATTTTCATGGTATCAGGATTTCCTCCCGCAACACAAACCCACTTATTTATCACAAAGTACCAACACAGCAACAGGGGAGGAAGGAAATACTCCCATTGGTCTACTGAGCAGAGTGAACTCTGTGCTGGGGGGAAGGAGGATGCGCTCCCATTGGGCTGCTGTGCAGAAGGGGTGGGTGAACTCTGTGCTGGGGTGACTGCATGGATGCCCACAGAGATGGCTCTGGGTGCCACCTCTGGCACATGTGTCATAGGTTCACCCCCACTGGCATAGTCCATAGTCTCATCGAACCACACAAGCCCCCTCACTACGGCAAGGCAATAATCCTAGAGGAAGGATACAATATACAGTGTTAGGCTAGTACTCAAGAATGCTGGGCTCAAATCTCTGTTCTGCCACAGAAAATGTTGAGGAACCAAAATTCTGGCATGGGCTAATGTTGAGTTATCAATGGGAAGCCTGACTTTTACAATCTAAGGTGATTGTCCTTTGTAACTAGCCTAAAGGTAAAGTTGTTTTTCACACCTCCAACATTTAAGGAAAGCCCCTTCCCCAATTTGTTTTGCTTGCTTGTTTCTCCATTGTCTATGATTTTGATAACTAGTGAGTTTTCTTCTCCTAACCATGCTCCACGTAGCAATCATGAAGGGATCTCTTGCACATTGCAAAAGCTCATTTTTCCTTTTAGTCTTTTGACTATAACAACAAAGTTCAATTTTAAATAAAGATACCTTTAACTTATACTTTTGATCAGTCCGTTTGCATCATTTGGATTTCTGTAGCAATATACAATCCATTGCCAGCTTGCTGGGCCTGTCACAACGTCATCAGAGTCCCCCTAGAAAACCAGGGTGATTGTTTGTTTCTGCTCAGCAAGAGCTGATTCTCAGAAGTGTTCATGTCCATATTCCACTAGATTTCACCTCCCCACAGCTCAACCAGGGTTTTGATAGACCCACCTGTCACAGTGACAGGAAAGTCCTCAAGAATCTTCAGAGAACCACCTGGATCCATCACCTTCCTGGAAAAGACTTTAAGGCCTTACCTCTCCAGAAGCCTACTGAATCCAAACCACAGCAGGAAGTCATCAATCCTCACAAGTGAACTGCAGAGGGTTCCTTCATTCCAAAATTACCATCTACTATCAGGTCCAGATATGCTCTTCAGAAAGAATGGGGCCAAATAACAAATGAAGAGACTGCCCTTTCAGGTGTCTTTATCCAAACCGAGTGCCTAAGCCTGCTTGTTTTCATATTTTATTCTGGGTGTTGTTTTTGCTTTGAAGGCTTGCAAACCTTTTAAAGGCAGCTAGATGGCCAAAAGAAAAATACTATGAAATCCTCAAAGTAAGGGGAGGAAATTATCTATCAGCCTTGTTTACAGCTTGTCAATTTCCTCTTCCTCCCACTCCCACTGCAGACTCCTTTGTGATCACCTGAAGTAAATTAACCTAGAAAAACCTAACTTCCTGGTATGAATTCACATCAGATCAATTCACATTTCTCCCACTGTGCACCCATATTCAGGATGAACCATGTCCACCTCTCTTCACTTGCTGCAGTATTTTTGCCTATCTGTACGGTAATTTGGAAAGCAGTAATGGGATACAACCTCAAAAATGATAGAATTATGTCAGTCAGAATCCAAGGCAAACCTTTCAATATCACTGTAATCCAAGTCTATGCACCAACCACTAGTGCAGATGAAGCCACAGTTGACCAGTTCTATGAGGACCTATAACACCTCATGGAACAGACACCAAGAAATGATGTCCACATTATCTTAGGAGATTGGAATGCCAAAGTAGGAAATCAAAAAGTAAATGGAATAACAGGCAAATTTGGTCTTGGAACACAGAATGAAGCTGGGCAAAGATTGATAGAGTTCTGCCAAGAGAACGCACTAGTCATAGCAAACACCCTTTTCCAGCAACACAAGAGGCGACACATGGACAACACCAGATGGCCAGCATTGAAACCAGATTGATTACATACTCTGCAGTCAAAGATGGAGAACCTCCATTCAGTCAGCAAAAACAAGACCTGGAGCAGACTGTGGCACAGATCACAACCTACTGATCGCAAAATTCAGGCTTAGACTAAAGAAAATGGGAAAAACAATTAGACCAGACAGATATGACCTACACAACATCCCTAAAGAATACACGGTGGAGGCCATGAACAGATTTAATGTCCTCTACCTGATAGACAGAGTACCAGAAGAATTATGGATAGAGACGCAGGACATCATGCAGGAGGCAGCAAGAGAAACCATACCAAAAGAAAAGAAGCATAAGAAAGCAAAGTGGTTGTCTGATGAGGCCCTTAAAATAGCAGAGGAAAGAAGGAATGCAAAAGTCCAAGGAGAAAGAAAAAAATACAATCACCTGAATACAGAATTTCAAAGAAAAGCAAGGAGAGATAAGGAAAACTACCTGAACGAACAGTGCAAAGAAATGGAGGAAAATAACAAAAGAGGCAGGACTAGAGATCTTTTCAAAAAATTGGAGAAATCAAGGGAACATTTAAAGCAAAAATGACCATGATAAGGGACAAAGATGGAAAAGAGTTAGCTGAAGCAGAAGAGATCAAAAAGAGATGGCAAGAGTACACAGAGGAATTCTACAAAAAGAACCCATTATAACAATAATGAGAAATTTGAACTTGAGCCAGACATCCTGGAGAGTGAAGTCAGAAAGGCCCTAAAAAGCACTGCAAACAATAAAGCTAGTGGAAATGATGGCATCCCAGTTGAATTTTTCAAAGTCCTAAAAGATGATGGAACCAAACTACTGCATTCAATATGCCAGCAAATTTGGAAAACAAAACAGTGGCCACAGGATTGGAAAAGATCAGTGTACGTTCCAATCCCAAAAAAATGGCAATGCCAAAGAATGCTCAAATTACCGAACAATTGCGCTCATACCACATGCCAACTACCTTGAGACTAGAAACTGGCATGTAAACAGTGCAGGCCAGGTTATTAATCAGTGCTGTTATGTACTGGCTAAAACTGCTATTTTCACTATCTGGTCTACTTGAACTTATGATGTCTGAATCAATTAGGCCTACATGGTTCAATTCTATAGAAAGGACATTGATAACACATGGTTTCTCGAACCTTATGTTCTTTCTATAGGCCTTGCCTGTGCCAGAGAAGCAATTAAGCAAAGGATCCTCAATATACATCGACAAATCAACTCAAGTAAATTATCTGCACCCCTGTTTGATAGGACACCCTACAATGAAATTTGGCCCTCTTCTTATCTGTCCCTATTGAGCAACCCGCATCATAGAAGATTGTTTACCCTTATCCGCTACAATATGCTCCCTTCTGCCTTTAGGGAGGGACTCTTTCAGAAAATACCAGTCAATAAGCGTATATGTCCATGTCAAACCAATAAGGTAGAAACCTCTGAGCACGTATTATTAGAATGCCCTTTTTATGATAATTTAATTTAATTTTTAATTTAATTTAATAGTCATATTTATATATGCCGCCCACTCAGGCAGAACCCGACTCAGGGCGGCATTACAACAAGTTCTAAAAACACATAAAACACTTTAAAAGACCCATATCCCACCCACCCAACCCACCCACAGTAATAATAGCGTACTGAGAATTCTTTTGGCAGATGGAATGAAAGGACTAACAGCCGCTGTGGCTAGATTTGCATGGTGAGCAACCAATATACGTTAAAAACAAGGTAAAGCCTTATATCTGCAGGATAAAAAGCGCTTAGGATGGCAGTGAGCCCTGTGTGTCTTCCTAGGTCTTTCCGATTATAGGGTTTATGGTATAACGATTCTCATTAACTTCTCCCATTTAATATTTGATAGTTCTGCTTAGCTAATTATAATACATTCTCACATTCAGATTCACTGTCCTAACATATTTGGAAAGAGTAGATTGGCAATGGCAAGAATTATTAGCCCTGGAAATGACTCGACTAATGACAGAACAAGTATTTGTGGTTGTATTATTTGGTTGTACTTGTTGGTTGTACCTGTTTGGTGGTATCTGTTTGTTCTGTGATGACTGTGCTGGCCTCTGGCTGTAATAAAATTTTATCTATGGAAAAGATCAGTGTACGTTCCAATCCCAAAAAAGGCAATGCCAAAGAATGCTCAAATTACTGAACAATTGCGCTCATCCCACATGCCAGCAAGGTGATGCTCAAGATAATACAAGATGAACTTCAGCAACAGATGGAAAGAGAACTATCAGAGGTGCAGGCCGGTTTCAGAAGAAGCAGGGGGATTAGAGACCACATTACCAACTTATGTTGGATCATGGAGAAAACAAAGGAATACCAGAAACAAGTGTACTTTTGTTTTATTGACTACACCAAGGCTTTTGACTGTGTGGACCACAACAAAATGTGGCAAGTAATTAAAGAGATGGGAATACCAGAACACCTCATATGCCTCATGAGAAATCTGTACACGAACCAAGAAGCAACAGTTAGGACAGAACACGGAATGACAGAGTGGTTTGGAATAGGAAAAAGAGAAGACAAGGCTGCATTTTATCACCCTGCTTATTCAATCTATACACAGAGCATATAATGCGCAATGCAGGGATGGAGGAATCACAATATGGGATCAAAATTGCTGGGAGAAACATCAACAATGTGAGATATGCAGACGATACCACCGTAATGGCAGAAAGTGAGGAAGACCTAAAGAACCTCTTGATTGGATTGAAGGAGGAGAGTGCAAAAGCTGGATTGAGACTCAATATCAAGAAAACCAAGATAATGGCAACAGGTCCGATCAGTCCCTGGAAAATAGATGGGGAAGAAGTAGAAGCAGTGATAGATTTTACTTTTCTAGGATCTAAGATCACTGCAGATGGAGATTGCAGCCATGAAATAAAAAGACGACGGATTATGGGGAGACAAGCTATGAGAAACCTGGGGAAAATAGTGAAAAGCAGAGACATCACCTTGAAAACAAAAATTCGCATAGTCAAAGCAATGGTATTCCTGGTGGTAATATATGGGTGTGAGAGCTGGACCATTAGGAAAGCTGAGCCCAGAAGAATAGATGCCTTTGAAATGTGGTGTTGGAGGAGAGTCCTGAGAGTCCCTTGGACAGCAAAGAGAACAAATAGGTCAATACTGGAAGAAATCAACACTGACTGTTCATTGGAGGGACAAATAGTGAAGATGAAGCTAAGGTACTTTGGACATCAAATGAAAAGGCTCACTTGAGAAGGCCTTGATTCTGGGCAAGGTGGAGGGCAAGAGAAGAAGGGGGCGTCCAAAGATGAGATGGATAGATGGTATTGTGGACAGTTTTTAATTTATTAAATTACACATATTGGGCAAAATCATGTTAACAAAAGCTATGAATGCAAAGGTGGTTGTGGAAAAAACCAATTGTTTCATTTTACTGAACCAGCATTTGATGTTGTATAAATTATTTTTAATAATTTTTACAGATGTTTAAAATAATTTTTTTTAATTATATTTATTCATATGTTCTTAACTTCCCTCCATCTTTTCCTTTTCTGGAATGAAATTTTTCTTCAGACATACATTAAGGCTATCCGCAAAAGTTGGGTGCACAACTTTAATAACCAAAACTGAGATGAAACAAAACATTACCTCAACACAGGCCTGCAACTCCCAAACATACTCAACCCTTATAGCAGAAGTAGGCAGAACACTGATGCTCAACTGCTTCTGCACTCCCCCTATAGAAAAAAAGTCTCCAGTTCAAGATTGCTCCTAGATCCTGCATTGTCTCAGGAGATATGTCACCTCTATGGCAAGATGCCTCCTTACCCAGTTTCTGTACCAATTTTGACCCTTCCTGGTCAGAGATAGTCTGGCTTCAATTATCCATCTCCTCCAGAATGGACTGCTGTAATGAATGAACTGTGATGCTGCCTTTAATTCTTATGGTTCATAAGGTGCGGAAGGTGAAAAACACACCTTAGTCCTGGCTCCCAGTCTGGTTGCAAGTTCAAATAAAAATGTTGATGCTAATTTTTAAAATCCTTAAATTTGTGACCAAGATTCCTTCAGGATTACCTGCATCCATATGAGTCTACTATGCCCTGTCTTTTCAACTTCAGATGCAGCAGACTGCAACACAGCCTAGGGCCTTCTTGGTGGAGCCATCTTGAATTCAGGCTGCTTTCCCCAAGTGTGCTTACGTGGTGACTGCCTTGATGTATTCCTGAAAGTAGTTCTCATTGTTCTAGCATTTCAAGACGTTTAACTTTAGTAGCGGACACTTTAATGCTTTTACCAGCTGTGCTGCTGTATTACATGTATTGCTTCTTCATTGTATTTTACTGGAAGTTTATTTTGAAGGACAAGAAATATGTGATTAATACTAACTAAGTAAATAAACAGAATAGAGTTCAGATGTGGGGACTATAGGAGGTGATTCCAGATATACCATAACCAGCATCTTGTTTAAAATTGGTCCTCAGCAACTATGACTGCAGAATGAACATGCAGCATAGCCCAAGCAATGTAAGCAAGACACACTGTCCATATTGAAAATAAAACATCTGCCAGAGTGGAACATGTGACTTTGTTTTTACATGCAACTATAAGCTGTAAATACCCAGAGAAAACATAATACAGTGGGCTCGCTGAAAGAATACAGTATATGAATCTTACCAATAATCAACAAATAAATTCCAGCTACTATGTCAGCTTCTTTTGAGAGTTTTGATGCAAAAGGATCTTCATTTCGCTGGTAGTGAGGCAAATAGTCATCTTGGGATGAAACATTTTGTCCTGGGTCCATTCTAGCCATGTAGAAATCAGTAGCTGAGGAGCAAAGCAACATTTAACAACTTGTGGCTGATATAATGGTTCCAATTTTTTAAAAAGCAATCCAACTAAATTCAGGGAAATACTTCAAGTTCCTTACCAACATGATATGAAAGTAGGTTCACCCTGGAGGCTATGTGGGTGTGTTTCAGCCCCAAACAGCAAAGAGAATCTATTTAAGCATAAAAGATCCTGAAACTGTTCACCCTAGTGTATATTTGCTTTTAACTGATTCAATAGTCGGCAGAACAATCTGAGTGAGTAATGTCATGTTTCAGGTTAAAATTAAAGAGTTATAAAGTTAGACAGTGATTTTGCATATCTAGAACTTAGAGAATGATAAAAGGCGGCGAGGGCAAAGAGGTCCTGCCGGCCACTCCATCGGGCGGCATCCTGGGGCTCCGCCCTCCCCCTCGCCTAGGACTTAAAAGGTGAGGGGTGCCGGGAGGAACTTTGCCGCCACGCACCTGGCTCCTGGCGCATCTGGTACTTTGGTAATTTTGTTATATTACGTGATGTTTTCATCCTTTGTGATTCTATTGTAATTATTGATATATTATTTTGATGTGGTGCTGATATTTGTATTATTTGTATTATTGTTGACTGTCTTGCCTTATACTGTATTTACTTATAACATTGTATTTATTATTATAATTTGAATATTGTATCTTTATGTAAACCCTGTGGGGTGTCCCAGGGTCATTTATATGTTGTTAGCTGCCCTGAGTCGGCCATGTGTTGAGTAGGGCGGGATATAAAATTGAATAAACATAAACAAACATAAACATAAAGCAGCAGGTGCTTCCTTATATTTAAAGCCCTGGTGGCTGCCAGGCCAGAAGTGGCAGCAGGTTCTTTCTATAGGAAACAAATATCCATAACCTTTGTAGTTCTCAATATGCTCACAAGATTACTAAGAAAGAAATCATTACCACATGCTTGCTACTTTATCTGTTGGGCAAGAAATGGATAAAGTCAAATAAATCGAGATACTGCTGTGTTTGGTGGGACTATGTTTGCCTTGGAGATGCACATTTGCAACTTGAGTATGATCCTTGATGTAGCCTTGAATGTCTATATTTTATAAAATATTATATAAAACATCATTCAAAGGGCCACTATAAGTTGGAATTCTCTTGGCAAAACCTAATAACAAAGTTATTTAAAACTCCATCCATTTGCAATTGATAAACTCTCACATGAGAATAGATTATTCTCTATATGAGATTTCCCTTCCCACACCCTTTTCTGTCAAGAACAATTATTTAAGCAATAATCTGAGCTAGATAATGCTTTAAACAAGACTCAGTTCTAGAAGTTAAAATTATTAGTGGCTCAGGTTAAGGATTTAAATTAGCATGATTCTGCCAAAACAATACCAGAATCATGTCAATCCAGAAATAAACAATCTTTCAAAGCATGAAAATTACTTACCACAAGGTGGCAGTATATAAGTTATTGTCTCCCTTAAAATGTAAACCTAGGAAAAAGGAAGAATTCTTTCAGAATCAAGACAACTGAAGAACATAAACAGCATGCACCTGTAATGGTTAGAAGCTTTACAGGAAAAAAATTCTGAGAGTTTTTTGGAATTTATGACACACTTTCTGGGAAAGGAAGCAAGAAACTTTTGCTGAATACATTTTGTGCAGGGAGGACAATATGAGCCCCTCAATAAAGAAAAGTTTATATCTAGTTTAGAAATTGGAATGAAAGTATAAGTGTACAGTAAAACGTTGGGTTATGACGGAGGTCCGTTCCAACAGCCTCTGTCATAATGCAAAAAAATTGTAACCCAAAACATCCATAGGATGCATTGAGAATGTAAAAACGGTCGCGAATTGATCGTCATAACCTGAAACAATTCCACTTAATATTCATAACCCGGGACAGCATTTCCATAGGATTTGCCATTGTAAACTGCAGCAAACATTACCCGAAGAAGTCTTAACCCAAGGTTTTGCTGTACAGTATTTCTATAGTTAAGACTGTATGCAACAGAAACACCTAAGCAGAGACACCTAACAAGAGAGAGAGAGAGAAGGATTATGGATATAGATAGATAGATAGATAGTCCATTTATCTAAAGAAGAAAAAGAAAAACTATATTAGCTGATATGCATTGCTGGAGCAAATACTAAGGTGACACGGACTTAGGGTGTGTCTTGAGTAGCAAAAAGTCCTACATTTGGGTCAGTTTTGCTAGGTTTAAAATTGATTCAAAGACCAATGAATTCATGAGGCTGAGAGGCACATTAACCTGCCAAAGTGTGGGTTATTTTAAATCACTCATAAGGGCTCATTTAGTTTTCACCGGCTGCTGAACTGCCATATTCTTTTTGAGTGCAGATACAGTGGTACCCCGTATAATGAACACTCCATATAATGAAAAATGTGTACAACGAAGCGTTCGCGTGCTATTTGATGCACCGTACAACGAAAAAATGTTCGTTATATGGACCGCTATTGGCAATACCCCGTAGAGTGAAAAAAATTGTTGTACAGGGTATCACCAATAGCGATCCATATAACAAACATTTTTTCGTTATACGGTGCAATGCCCACAGCGATCCGTATAACGGAAAAAAATGTATAGCGAAGAGCTCCGTGGAAGTTTTTTCATTATACGGGGTTTTACTGTATGTGTCAGCGCATATTGCGCCTCTTATTTTGCCCTGCAAAGTTTGCAAGATTCCCTGCAGCTCAAAAATGGTTTCTCCCCATTACCTAGTGCTATAATGCCCCAACATTTCAGCCGTTTGCTTGCCATCCTGCCAAAGAATTACTGCAGCATTATAACAGTCAAATGTAGTTTTAAAAATTAATAATAATTGGCAGTAGCTGTTGGGTGTGGAACAACAGTAATGGGGGCTGTGCCCAAGGGTGCCCACAAACAGCTCTGTAGCAGAGATGGAGGCAGAGGTGATGACTTCGGAACAACAAATTCCTCTCTCCTTTTTTGGAATGGAGGCCAGCCACCTAACAGCTGACTGGTGATAGCTTGAGGGGAAGAGGGAAATCAGGAAGTTACTTGGTAACAACAACTACAGGGTTTAAAAAAACCATTCTGACAAGGTTTCACAAAGGATGTGCAAATTAAGACAAACACCACGTCATCTTAATTTGATTTTTTAAAAGAAAAGATTGGAAACTCAATTCTTTTGATTGTCAAGATGCATCTTTAGTTGGCTTTAATGCTAAGCAGTACAAATATTTTGGTTTCTATATTTACACAAAGATAATATAGATATAAAGAACAACAATTTATTAATTCAGTTCTAATCTCCAACTGTAAGTCTTACTTTGAAGCTATGTACCAACTTAAAGAATTAATATTAATGATAAACTACATGATGTAATCAGGTTATTGTTAACTTAACATTATATTGGTTAAGTGGGTTTTACTGAGAGTAAGTACCGTATTTCCGGCGTATAAGACGACCCCCAACTTTTCCAGTTAAAATATAGAGTTTGGAATATACTTGCCGTATAAGACTACCTCTCTTCCAATGCACACCAAATAAAAATTAACCCACACTCAACCCGAAGACGTGCAGCCCTCCAAGTCGAATGGGCAGGTTCTGATGGAGAGCCAATCCACGCTCACGTTCTCCTCCTCGAGGTACAGGAAGATGTGTGCAGCTTGCTTCCCCTTGCTTCATACTCCCCGCACAGAGCAGGGACTCGGCCGCAGCACCCCCCCCCCCCACCATATGCGCCGGACATATGAAGCAAGGGGAAACAAGCTGCAGTTAAGTACCTGTCCTATAAGACGACCCCCGACTTTGGCACAGATTTTTCGGGGTTAAAAAGTAGTCTTATACGCCAGAAAATACAGTAATTATCTATATATTAAGAGGAAGATGGGGAAAAAAAACAGAAATGGTTCCACATGATCGTTACATCTCATTGTATTCATAGTTTTAAACCATTTTTATCCTATTAAGCAGACCTTTTATATAATCTTTTCCTTAGAAAAAAATAGATTTCAAATTTTGGGGATTTTTTATATGTACTGACTGCATTGTACTCTGAGGCTGTGACCTGGTGTTGTGCATTTACACTGCACTGCCAACATTGTAATTGCTCTTTGCAGAGTAGCATTAGCCAAAAACTGCTCTTCTGAAGTCCTTACTATAGTCTATATTTCTATAGTGGGGGACAAAACAGTGGTAGGCACTATAAAGCAAAGGAAAGCAAGGCAGAAAAGCGGTGTGAGAAAGGACATGCAGCTCTGTAAGAGGTTTTTCCCATAGTTTGATCTCTTTTGAAGTCTCTTTCATTCACTGCCTGCCACCTCTCGGCAAAAAAGGTGGTGTTTCTTGGAGTTTGGTTTTGTTTTTTTGCCCTTTCTCCAAGTAGCCTAGAGAAACAGTACCTGATTGAGGACAGATACATTAGCATTTAGAAAGGAGTATTACATCCCAACAGTGGGAACACATCTGGACAGGTGCAATACAGTTTTTGGTGTTGTTGGCAACTAGTTGCTTCAAGTCTATCCCAAACCTAATAAAACTTTTAAGGTTTGTGACATTTTCAAGGAATGGTTTACCACTGCAACCCTCAGTAAATTTCCAGAGATAAAAGGAGGGTCTGGTGCCAGATCTCCTATGTTCTAGCTTGACATTGTATCATACCTGTCAAGTTTCGGGAAATTTCTGTCAAACCCCTCTATTTTACACTCTTTCCCACCGTCATCCCGTATTAATTAGACTGCAATTAGACTGGAGTTAGACTGGAGGCCAGCACAGGATAAGCAGAGCTGTCCACTTTCCCGTTTTGGCCAGGAAATTTCCCTTATTTGACAGAAATTTCCCAAAACTTGACAGGTACATTGTATCCATAATACCCCATAAGATCTTTAAGATACTGCAGGACTATGAGGATTTCAGAAAGAGGCTTTTAAAATACTTTATATGTCTTATTCATTGTTAAGTCAATCCCAATTTATAGTGACTGCATGAATTGGGGAACTCCAAAACAGCCTCTCTTCAATAGCCCGGCTCAAGTCTTGCAGGCATGGCATCATTTATTTATTTTTCTTTAATCGATTTCATGTTAGCATTAAAACATAATGCTCATTTTGCTTATATGAACAGAAGTTCATCAGAAATTCTTTCTAACCATGATTTTTTTAAAAAAAATAATAGATTGCTGCCCACCTGTTTCTTGTATGTTGTCTTGTTTTATGTTGTGAACTTAATTGTAAACCTTGCAGTTTGAAACAAGAGTAACTTATAATCAATAATGGTAGAAAGATCACATATGTGATAACACAAAGAGACCAGTATGTGGTCCCCTATACTGAAACAAGTTACTGAGCAAAGTATTCGGTTTGAGATATACTTATGAATATGAGCTATATATACTGGACTTAAAAAATTTAAATCCCAAATCTTTAGTGAAATGACATTCTTTCACCTATACCACAAAACTGGTGAACAGCTGCGCTCAGAACCATGGATTACCCTGCTACCAAAGGGCAGAAGTCTCCAACTTTTTAAAACTGTACACATACATTTTTGAAAAATTAGCACAGTAAACAGAAAAAAACAGAGAGAGGTTTGTGCTGGAGACATCTGAGTTATTCAGCTTTTCAACAGATAGCTACATTTTATCTTCTGAGATTTTTAAAAATGAAAACAAGGTGATGTTCAGAACTTCAGGCAAATGCAGGTGTTATCCAAAGGGTTTTTATTATTATTATTATTATTATTTTAAGGTTGCAATTGGATATTCCCTTAGCTGGGAACAAATCCTGTTAATTTACTCTGTTGGGAGGGCAGAAGAAGCCCTCTTCAGATTCTCTGACTCCAAGCCGTGTAGTTTAGCAAATGGTTCCCATTATAATTCAGCGCCTTTATTTACAATAGAGTATTAATTTTCCAGGGGACTGCACTGGCTTAATAGTTAAGACGCTGAACTTGACGACAGGAAGGTAGGCAGATCAGCAGTTCGAGACCCGAGAGCTGCAGGACGGAATGAGCTCCTGACATCTGTCCCAGCTCCTGCTAACCTAGCTGTTCAAAGCAAGACACTGCAAGTAGATAAATACGAACCACTTTGATGGGAAGGTAAACAGTTTTCAGTGTACTCTGGTGTCTAGTCCATGGAAATGTCTGCAGATGCTGACAGCATGGCTCTTTGGCTGTACACAGAGATGAGCACTGAACCCTAGAGTCGGATACGACTGGCTTTCGAGCAAGGGAGACATTTACCTAGTCAATTTCCAGCAATTTATAAGTACACAAAGGTCCACCTTTGCACTGTGCAAATTTCTTTTACTGAAACCAAACAGCGCCTAGTTTGGACTGGCTCATGCCTTGCCATTGTACTTTTTTTATTGGGTTTTTGCACAAAATACATCAAAACTTATATAGTAAAACTAATTTAAAAAATAACATAAGCAAAAAAAACAATAATCCATGAATTGAACAGAAACTAAATTTGCCTAATGTTGCGTAGTTGATACATGGCAACTTCTAATCTCTAACTTATCCTTTTCTTGAACTACATGATAAAAGGCTTAGAACACCAAACATCAACCTTCTTATTATTTTTTTGTCCTACTCAAAAGTAATAAAAAAGGGAAAGAATATAGGAAAAAAAATAAGAAAAAAATAGGAAGGAAAAAAGAGAAAAAATGAAGAAAAGAGGGAAAAAAGAAAAAAGGGAAGGGAGAAAAGAAAAACAAGAAACAATTAAACAATTCACCATGTGATATATACAATGCCTATGGGGGGAAGGCTCATCTCATCATTCTTTCAATATCTCCAAAAGTCAATTGATCTGGTACTGCCCTACTTCCTGCAAAATCCACAAAGGGTTTCCAAATTGACCAGAATCTATTCTCTGTAATTAATCCTTTCCCCCCCTTCAAATCCCAAATTAATTTGTCATTTAAATCTATCGAGGAGGTTAAGCAGAGTCGTAGTGGTTAAGACGCTGAACTCAAAGATTCCCGGGCACTGCACCGACAGAGTGAGCTCGCGTCTCTGTCCCAGCAACTGCCACGTTCGGAAAGCCAGAAATTGCAAGTAGATAAATAGGGAAACCTCGTTGGGAAGGCGTAAGCAGCGTTCCGTGCGCTCCAGTCATGCCTGCCACATGACCACGGAAACGCCTGCAGAAGCAGACAACGCTGGCTCTTCGGCTATAAACAGGGGTGAGCACTGAACCCTAGAGTCGGACACGACTGGTTTTTCGAGCAAGGGCGACCTTGACCTTTACTAAAGGGGTGGGGGAGAGATCCCTCCAACTCCCTCAGCCTTTCGGTGCAGATTCGCAGTTGTGAGTGAGGGACGGAAGCGGCAAGTGAGGAGTCAAGGCATTCCTTTGACCGAGAAAGAAACACCCCACCCATCTAACGCGCGCAAAAGGGGGGTTCGCCGTTACCTCGGGGCGGTCTGCGGAGCGTCGCAGGGCTGGGCGGGCATCCCCTCCGGAGCAGCAGCAGGACCCTTGCTCGAAACCCCGCGTGCTCCTCCCTCCGGCATACGAGGCGAGCGGGACTAGAAGCGAAACCGGACGGTGGGTGCCGGGGGTGGGGGGCTCCCCCTCAGCCTCGAAGGCGCCGCTCCCGGCGCGCCATACGCCTGCCTGCCTCAGTCCCCGCTCTCAACCCTTCTTCGCGGCTGGGCGGGCGCGAACTCGCGAAGTCAGAGAACCGCCGCCAGACGCAACGGGCGCGCGCCGGTTTTCTAGACGCGCAGCCCAGCCCCTTGGAGACCCGCCCCCTTCTTTTTGTCCCCTGTCGAGCCGGAGTCCGTCGGGGGAAACAAAGGGAGAGCGGGAGGGGGGGGGGGAGAGAGAGAGAGAGAGAGGGCGCGCGCGCCATGTCCCAACAGGCCAGGGGTGCTTGGCTTATTAAGCCACGTCTCTGTGGACATGTGGCAGGCATGCCTCAACCCCTGAGTTGCACGGAACAGCTGTCTTCTTGAGATTTCCAGAAAAAAATATGAAAAGAAAACCTACCAAAGGGGATAATGGACCTATTTGTTTGTTTAAAACATTTATAGGTAAAGCAAAGCAATCCCACTTCTACACCAACCCATTGCGCTTAGTGTGCACTCTCTGGGCCGTTCACAAATCAATTAGCATTTTGCCCCCAACATGCTCGGTACTGACAGGTGAAACTCGGAAAAAAAATTAGACTATGTGCAAATGTTCATTCAGTTCAGTAATGCAACTTAAAAGGTGAAACAGATACAGTAATACCTCACACAAAATCCGCTTCATACAACATCGAATTCATACAACATCACCTAATTCCTTGAAAAAAGTTGCCTCATACAAAGTTGCTGCGACTTTGTATGAGGCATTGGGGTTTTTCCCAGGTTGCATTGTGCCTGGGCAGCATAAAAGGCAGGACGCATGCGTGCATTGCTCTTGTGGGTTTTGCACGAGGCAAAGAGTATGTAGGAGTGGTTTTGAGCATGCGTTGTTGTTGTTTTTTTTGGGGGGGGAGTGTTTGAATTTTTTCATCAGAATTTTTAGAAGCATTCCCATACCTGTCAAGCGCAGCTCCGGAGATTATGGGACTTGCACAGAACGTTTCTGTGCAGGTCCGTTCTACCCATGCGTAAAAGCCTTCTACACATGTGTAGAAGTGACCTGCGCAGAAACGTTCTGCGCAGGTCGTTTCTACATATGCGTAGAAGGCTTTTACGCATGCGTACAATGGACCTGCGCAGAACCGTTCTGCACAGGTCACTTCTACGCATGCATAGAAGGCTTCTACGCATCCCCTTCTGCACAGAAGCCTTCTACGCCTGCGTAGAAGGGTTCTACGCCTGCGTAGAAAAGACCTGCGCAGAAGGGATACGCAGTAACTCCTTTCCCCTGCTGCCAAATTACGGGGTAGCAGCAGCTCCAGGCGGGAAATTGAGAAAATCGGTGTGGAAATACGGGAAATCCTGGCCAATCCGGGATACTTGACAGGTATGCATTCCTGGGATTTTTGCAGCATTCTTCAGGTTCTTGGACAATCAGGGTTGTTTGTCATGTTTTTGTAATGTTTTTAGCCTTTAGACAATGATTTCTTAAAGTTCTGTCAGTTTCCTTGAATTTGCCCTGAAGTCTGTGCTGTTACAGTACAATGTATCTCTATGGAAACGACGTTGTACGAAGCATCGTGGCAAGGATTTGGATGTTGTACGAGGCATCGCGGCAAGGATTTTGCATGCCTCATACAAAGTCCAAATCCGTATAAAGTCCAAACTTGTGGAACCAAGTTTGGACGTTGTATGAGGTATCACTGTAAATGAGATAGACTCATTGCATGCAAAGCAAGATAGTTCAAGCCTTACTTTGTTATAATATTGATGCTTATGGCTTACAGCTTATGAAAACCCCAACTCCCCAATCTCATGGTACCCCATAATCATCACATAAGCTCATGTACACTGTACACCATGATCATCACAATTCTAACGAATTAAGGCATGACATCTCTCGCTTTGTCAGTGAAGGAAAGTGGACTGGAACGGGATAGTTTCAGTCAGACAACTATAAAATGTTCTATTCTGGAAATGATAGACTCAGAAGAAATGGTGTAGCTCTAATACTGAGGAAAAATGTAGCTCAGGCAGTAATAATAACAATTTCGTATCAGAAATTATTCTGGGTTCTGGGAAATATGGAGGCCATTTGTGGAGCATGTATTAATAGGGGATAAAGGAGACAAACCAGTACCTCAACATATGAGTTTCTGGGAAGATTAAATTAGAATTCTGATCCTCATGGCTTGTATATATCACTGGGTGTTATAATTATTATTTTGGAGTATATTAGATTGAACCTCATAAGTCTTCGAAATGTTGAACATACAATTAAAAGAAATGAAATAATGAGAACATAATTGCTGACAAGTGATATATAGTATAAAAAAAGAATTTATTCTGGGTTGAAAGGATTTTTGCTGGAGAAACTCTGCCCAGGGGATGCCCGAATGAGGCTCCTTTCATGTCCCCAAGATCTTTTCCCACCGTTAGAGGCTATAATATAAAGTCTGACTGAATAATACCAACCTGACTACACGAAATACCTACCAATATAACCATCGTTGAAGTCTATGCTCCAAAAACTGATGCTGAAGAAGATGAAACTGATAGATTTTATGAAAGCATCCAAGAAGAAATTGATCACACACCAAAACAAGACATGCCTAATCATATATCAAGGTCATGTGTCTAATGCCTGATTTTTGTCCCAGGAATCCTATAGAATCTATTGATTTTCCTATGGGGTGTGTGTTAAAACAACTTTTCAGTGTTGCAATAATTCCAGGTAAATCAGCTGGTCTATTTCTACAATCTTTATTCATCTAAATTGTTTCAATGTTCTATATAGACAAATTGCTTCAAGGTATTTTTCACAATTGTGAAATATCAAAAAGTCTTAGAGCCGTAAAAATTGTAGGCATAAACATTTTGAAATATATGGGAACTAAACTTAAGTTGCAAGTAAATATGTATGTCAAAATTACATACAGGATCATGGGAAACACAAAAATAAAAATAATGCTTGCTTAAAAGCTTAAAGCATAAATCCATTTTAGCCTGCTGTAATACAGTACTATACTCAAAAGTGTAATAAAATCTCAAAAGGACAGCTTCAATTACATTCTGAAAATAAAAGAGCCTTTTAGTCTAAAATGGCACATTCAAAACCACGAGGAATACATCTCTAAGGCCCTAAAGTCCTTAAACATGGAAACATATACAATAGTTTTTAGATTGAAAATCCATAAAGGGAAAGCATGTCTTGAAATAGCCAATCACTTGAAGAGTGCTGTCATATCCCTTCTTAGTCCTTTTCTCAAGGATTCTGTTCATACAGCCTAAAATAATATTTGCCTTTTTTGCAGCCACATTGCATTGTTGACTGGATTCAGCTTGTAATCTAAAACAATTCTCCCTTGTAGTATGACTGAGCCTTGTACCTGTATATCCTATCCTGTAACTGCATTTTCCCCCTAGGTGTTAAACCTTGCACTTATCCATGTTAAATTTCTTTTTGTTGCTTTCAGTCCAATCCTCAATGTTGGATCGGGGCCCAATGGGGGCCGGAGGGTCCCGGAGGAGACTGGTCAAGTAAGACACGTGAGACAAGATGGAGCGAAGACCAGCATTTATTGATCAGAAATCAAAAGGCTTTATACCTGCCTGACTTGGCTGCGTGCATACGTTGCGCGTAGCGTTACAGAGAAACCCTGAGTCTGCACATCATGAATACATAAGTTAATTAGGGATGTCTTAACCGGGGGAAGTTTCTTATCTAGCTAATTAACTACCGGGGACATGCATTGTTCATTGTTATCGGGAGCAAACAAGTGGCTGAGGATGACCCTAAGGCTTTAGAGCTTCTGCGGATGCGAGATTACTCATTGTGTGTCTATCGAGTTAACCATCTGCGATCTTTAGCCCTCTATTGTCCTAGCTGCCTGTCAGGTCAGCAATCAGCAAATTAAACTATATCTAATATTCCGCTCCCCAATTTCTGTCCCCTCTAAACCAACGGCTCGAAGGAGTGTTCTCCCATCTGTGATTCTGTCAGGGACAGCTGTGCCAATTGTGTACGCGGAATCCACAGCTCAAGCCTATCAAGATTGTTTTGAATTGTCTTCCTCTCTTCCAAGATATTAGCTATTCTACTCAGTTTTGTGTCATCTGCAAAGTATTCTCTGTACTCAATCCTCCAAGTCATTAATGAAATGTTGAAAAGCACCTGGTTCAGTACTGCCTCCAAGTTATACCATCAAGTCTTATTCAACTAGAAGCAGCCCTTAAAGGTTTTCAAGGCATTAGGAAGGATTTAAGGAGCCCCTCCTCCAAGTATGTTTCTATTAACAAGCAAGGATTTGAACCTGGTTCTCCAGACTCTCGTTCTGAAATTCTATCCTTTACATCACATTGACTCTACTAGCTTGGGCTCGAAGGAGTCACAGTCAGAACCAAGGACACTGCTAGTCCAGTCTTCCACCTTCCTGTTCCAAATAATTGTTTTGGGGAAGTTGTTTTGGAAGCTTTCTGCTTGTACAATTGTCAACTTGGTGGGGAAATTTTCAGTTTCAATTTTAATTTATCCCTCGCCTTTCTCAGCCGAGACTGACTCAAGGCGGCAATAACACATCAATGCAATACAATATAACAACATCAGTATAAAGATACAATAATTCAAGATACAATAGATCCAGACACAGTTACAAAAAATTCTTCACAATTCACATTATACAATACAATATATAAAAAATAGCACAGAAAAAACATAAATACAATAAAATATGACAAAAGTCAATCACCCCTCACCGACTTCCCCGCGGCCAATGCCGGACTGGAAAAGGAGCTCTGGTGGCGCGGCGAAGGTGGCAGTTTTCAAGTTTGCAGTGGTGCCACTCACCATCTTCAGCGAGGCCCTGGGAGAGGCTGTGGCGTCCATGGACGCCTCTGTGGCGTCCATGCCTGCCCCAGCGGTCTTTTAAATTCCCCGCCCAGACGGGGGAAGGGGAGAGGCGCTGGGAGCAGGTGCCTCCCATCCCAGGGCTGGGTTGAAAGGATTTTTGTTGTTGTTGCTATTCTATTTCTTATTTTCATTATTTCTTTCCATCTCCTTCCCTTGCATATAGGGCAGATGGTGCCATTGAATAGACATTCCCTCCTAGGGATGGAGGGAAGGATAAATAGCAATTACTTAACAGAGGTGGCCCTATTTCAAAAAGGCAAGGTCGGCTTCTATCTGTTTATTCAGAATGAAACATGCCCAACTCCACTAGTAGAGTATTTGTATAAGAACACACACTGCAAAATGACAGTTGTCTTCAATGTCAAAGAGGGGCAGAAATCCCATCTGCTGTCATCAGAATTACAGTCATCATCTCAGCATGTTCTAATTGGTTTAAATATACTGAACACTTAAAATGCTGATGAATTACACTCATTGTGGTTTGCATAAATTATGGAAAAAACTAGACACTTCAGTTAGGGAGAAAAGCCTTCGTTGGGTAAACTATTGCCTTAATAACATAAACAATGCACAGCTGGGGCAAGAGGCAAGCCTCAAAATTTGAGAGTGAGGTGGACCCTACTCTACCTTATCCTACCCTAGTCTATAAGTTTCCCAGAAAGCAATTGAAGTTTATTGGTTAGTGTTGAGCTAGAACTCAAGGAATCAGAGTTCATATCCCCTTCTCAGTTGTGAAACTCACTTGAGTGACCTTGAATGAGTAACATACACTATGTCAGCAAGAGAGGTCATAAATTCATGCGACTTTGATTCACGTTCATAGCATGGGTAATTTTGGATCACACAACAGACCATAAGCTGGCATCTGATGAGTTCACCTACATGCGTGTAAATTGTATGGTTTGAAGGAACTATGCTGTGATAAGGGGAACCTTCAGAGTGAAACAAGCCATCTTTGTTTTGTATCTGTCCTGGTTTCATATCACACCACTGTTTCATTTTGGCCAGGAGGAGAGTGAATTGAATCAGGGCACCTGTTCAGCAGTAAAATGTGTACAAATATCTACCTCTATTGAAATAAATTGTAGCAGACAGCATTTCAGATACTGTAGCATTGGTAAATAAGTGGAACAGCAGATATTTGATGGAAGCCAGATTGGAAAGATGTAGGACTGAATTAGAGGAATTGATATTGAAAGTAAGAAAGGGAGAAATTGGAATTAAGGGCATGGTTAGCAAAATATATAAGATATTAAACAAAGAGGTAATCCACAAGAAACATTGAAAAAATTGGGAACAAGATTTGAATGTAAAGATTACAGAAAAGGTTTGGAAAAATAAATGGAATAAAAGAATTCTATGTCTGTCAGGGTAAAAGAACATAATTTTAAAATGTTATGGAAATGGTACTTGGCCCTAGTGGGGTTGCCTCAGATGGATAATAATAAAAATAAAATGTGTTGGAGATGTAAGACTACAATGGGAACATATGAACATATGTGGTGGAGTTGTAACATGGTAAAAGACTTCTGGGGGGAAATTGAGAAAGAGATTTGTGGTATTATGGGGATGCGACTTAAGCTGGGGCCAAGTAATGTTTTATTGATGGATGTAGATAATATGAATTTAAATGAGGATAAAAAAGAGTTACTGTCTATAATGTTAACAAAAGGAAGACAATGTATTGCAAGAAACTGAAAAAATGAAGTAATCTTAAAAATAGAAGAATGGTATAAGGAGATGTAGGATCTTGCATTGAATGATAAATTAACATGGTAATTGAATGTGGAAAAGGGTATAATTAAAGAAAATAGAATCTGGAAAATATGGCAACTATTTGTGGATTACTCATTGATGGGGGTTGGAGGGAGTAAGCCATTACCAGATCAAATGAGTTTTTGGAATTAGTGAAAAACCACTGTGATAAGTCGCACTCTCCAGGGCATTGTATAATACACTGGGTGTGTAATGTGGGAAAAAAGAAAAAGAAGAAAAGAAAAAGAAAAATTGTAGGAGCAGAAAATTTGAAACATATTTAACTAGCAAGCTTGCCCGGTGCTGCCGGGCTGTTTTAAATGGTGTTGTAAGGTTTTTGTTTTATGTTTATGCAAATGAGGGTAGTATGTAATTTTTTAAAAAAAATGTTTATTTATATGCACGGACTGTTTTAAACTGTGATCATTTTTTTTGGATTTTAAAAAAAGGAAAGGTTGATATAATTTTTTTCAATTATTGTATTTAAAAAAATAATGTGTTACTATGAGAATTTTTGTTAATAGGTGTACCTTGGATAACAATTTCAAAAATATGTAAGTGTATGTTTTTTAAATTCAATGTTTTTTACTGTGTTTAGATGTTTGTTTGTTTTTTGAGAACTTATTTATTTATTTTTGAATTATTTTTGATTATTGTAGATATTTTTGAATGTTTTTAAAATTTATTCCCTTTTTTAATGTTTGAGATTAATTTTAATATTTTGACTGTTATTTCTCCTGTGGCCACTGGGTGGTGCTGTTGCGTAATGTTTTATTTTGAGTGATTTTTCTCTACTGGCCTGTGGGTGTCGCGTCTTCTTCCTGTTAGTAGTGTCCTCCTTTTCTCATTTCAGTTCCGGTCGTCGATGAGTGAGGACGCCTCCTGGTAAGTTCTCTTGGTTTATTTTTGTTAGGGGGGTTTGTTTTGGGTTTTTTTTGGGGGGGGGTGTTCTGTGAGTTTCTCCTTGTTTATTTTTGGTTGTTTTTGTGTTTTCTTTTTATGTTTATTAGTTTTAGTTTTTGATTATTTTTGAATGTTCTTGTTTGTGTTGGGGGTGGGGGTATTTCCATGGGCCGGCATCGGTGGCTGGCCCGTGGAAATACCATGTGGCGGTGGGCAGCGGCGGTGGGGGGTCTTTCTGTTTTGGGTTGGGGGGTTTCTGTGTGTTTCTCTTTGTTTATTTTTGGTTGTTTTTGGATGTTTTTGTGTTTCCTTTTTATGTTTATTATTTTTGTTTTTGATTTTTTAATGTTCTTGTTTGTGTTGGGGGTGGGGGTATTTCCGTGGGCCTCTGTTGCCGGACCGCGTTAAGGAAGGCCAGCTGCGGGGTGAGGGAGTTCCTTAACATGGCATGGCCTCTGTTGCTGGACCACATTAAGGAAGGCCATCTGCGGGATGGCGATTTCCTTAACGCGGGCTGTGTTTCTCTGAGGCAGTGCATTTTTTATTTTAATTTTTCATGCAGCACATTTCTCCCCATTCTGCACGCTCATGGCCGCAGGACACTGGGGATTGTAGTTTTTTCCCTTTGTGCTCTTTTTTTGTTTTTGATTGGCCACGGCGTGTTTCCCCACGTTCTTTGTGCTCCCGCCTCTCAGCCTGATTGGCTGTGGTGCGGCGCGGTGCAAAGAACGTTGGGAAATGAAGTTGTTTCCCTTTTTTTGCATTTTTGGGGCTCTTGCCCCACTGGCGCATTTCTCAATCCTGCGTTTACCTGCGTACCCAGTTCGGGCGTGTGCACGAATGGTGAGTGTGGGCTAGTAGGGCCTGGCTAAGGAGCCTATGCGAAGTTCCAATGGTTAACCCTCGATTTTATAGGTTAAGATTATCTCTGGGAATTAATGCAGGAATAAATAAAATTTTATTTAATTAATTAATGCAGGACTAAATAAATACAGTGATATAAAAACCACATGGCATTTATTCATGTTCAAATAAACTGAACCAACTCCTGATATATTTTTACAGTGTAACAGAGCCCTTAGTTTACAAGCTCATAAAGATGGTTTTCATGAGTTGTTATGTAGGAGATACCCCTAGGACAAAAAACAAAATGCTACTATTTCTGGAGATATGCTTACAGTGATAAGAGATGGGAAGTTAACCGAGTGTAGCTGCCAATCTTTCTCTCTGTTGATTTTGTTCTGTAGTGTCAAGTCATCTTCAAACTATGAGGAACCCATGAATCAGCAATTTCCAGGATGTCCTGTACTCAACTACCCTGCTCAACTCTTGTCCATTCAAACCTGTGCTTTTCCTTAGGGAATCAATCCATATTATGTTTGGTCTTCCTATTTTTCTGCTGCCTTTAATTTATCTCAGCATTATTGACAACCCTTTGTCATTTTTGTCTCCAGAGATAGTTCAGGCTTGATTTGCTCTCGGACAGGGCTGCCATCAGAAATTTTTGGGCCCCATACTGAGCAATCCTATTGCCCCCCCGCCCCCCCCACAGACAAGTAATGTCACAGTTATGGCCGGTGGTGGAAGGGCCCCTGTCAGCTCTGGGCCCTATACGGCAGTACTGGTAGTACTGCCCTGATGGCTGCCCTGCTCTCGGACCCACTTGTTCATCTTTCTGGCAGTCCAGGGTTTCAACATCGCTCTCTTCCAGTATCATATGTCAAACAAAGCATGTTTTCCCAGTCAACCTTATTTACTGTCCAGATTTTACACCCATACATGGTGACTGGAAACACAATAGTGTGAATGATCTTGGTTTCCAATGACACATCCTTACACTTAATGATCTTTTCTAATTCCTTCATTACTGCCCTTCCAAGTTTCAGTTTTCTTCTGATATTTCGGCTGTAGTCTCCATTTCAATTGATGATTGAACTACAGCATTTACTTAGACCCTCCTATGCTATGTAGCATATTGGGCAGCAAGGGATCTCCAACAGTTTCAGTCTTGGATGAGTACTTCAGCATCCTCCCATGTCATTTTCAGGGTCCTTAAATCTCCCATGAAAGTTCTTCACTATTTAATTTGAAGGCATCATCGTTGTCAATTGGCATTAGGAGGGGTCCATCTTATTGCCACCTTAGGGATCCTGTTTTTCTCCATACCGAAAATATGAACTGCTATTTGGAGTCTTTTTTATGCAATGATGTTATGTTTTTTATGCAATGATGTTATGCCCCTGATTTCTGACAGGCCGGACTCAGTCGGTGTCTTTAGAGAGTGGGTTGTCCAGCCCTAGATTGCTTCCATGTGGGGTGCCTCAGGGCTCGGTACTCTCACCTCTATTGTTTAATATCTACATGAAACCGCTGGGTGAGATCATTCATTCCCATGGGGTGAGGTATCATCAGTATGCAGATGATACCCAGCTGTACATCTCAGCTCGTGGGGACCCGAGTGATGCAGTCGAAGTCCTGACCAGGTGTCTGGAGGTTGTTCGGGTCTGGATGGGAGACAACGGGCTTCAGCTGAATCCTGGCAAGACTGAGTGGCTTTGGGTGTGGGGTCCTGTGTTATTCCAGGAGTTACCATCTTTAGTCGTGGCTGGAACATCTTTGCCACAGTCAGATCTGGTGCACAATTTGGGGGTCCTCCTGGACTCGCGGCTACTGCTCGAAGAGCAGGTGGCAGCCGTGGCTAGGAGTGCCTTTGCACAGCTTCATGTCATTTATCAATTGCACCTGCTCCTGGACTGGGACTCCTTGCTCATGGTCACTCACGCTCTGGTCACCTCCAGATTGGATTATTGTAATGCGCTCTACATAGGGCTGCCCTTGGTGCAGCTTCAGCTGGTCCAGAATGCAGCTGCCCAGGTTGTGATGGGGTGCAGGTGTCATGCTCGAGCCTCACTACTTCTCCAGGAGCTGCACTGGTTGCCGGTGTGCCTCCGGGTGCAATTCAAGGTGCTGGTTTTGACCTTTAAAGCCCTTTATGGCATTGGACCAGGCAACTTAAGAGACTGCGTCGCCACAAGGAATTTAGCCCATCCTACTAGGGCAGACAGGAGGGGCTCACTGGTGGTCCCATCAGTAAAAGAAGTACATCTTATTGGGACCAGGAAAAGAGCCTTTTCCATGTCTGCCCCAGTCCTGTGGAACCTCTTGAGTTGCATCTTCAGACAGAACTACTCCCCTTTAGAAAGATGCTGAAGACATGGCTCTTCCAGCAGGTTTGGGGCACACTTGACTCTGCCAGTCAAGCCCAGTGGCTGATTTAGCCTATGTGACGGGCTGCTCCCTGGCTTGGTTATTCTGTTTTAATGGGGGTAGGGTGGGGGTGGGTTGTTTGTTAATGATGATTTGTTTGTGTTTTTAATGCTGGTTTTAACTGGGGCTGTTAGATCTGTTTTAACTATTGTTGCATAATTGTTTTTATTGTAATTTTTATTATGTTGTTAGCCGCCCTGAGTGGTGTACCCACCAGGAGGGCAGGATATAAATGTAAATAAATAAATAAATAAATAAATAAATAAATAAATAAATGCATTGTAATTTGCACAAGCCACACTTTTGAAGCACCTATGATGGTACTAAGGCATGCAAAATCTTTTAACAACTTAGATGTTTTCATTGTTAACATTAAAGTTGTGGAGTTCTTTGCCTTTTTGATCCTCAAAGGTAGGTAGCCCTGGTTTGGCACTTTTTTCTCCAATTGTCGTTAACTGGGGTGACACAATGCAGAGCAAACCTAAAAGGGTGGAGCCACATTGACAAAGGTGAACAATGTGAATGTGGCAAGAAACAAGAATTTGAGCATCTGCTAATCTGTGGCAACTTGCCTGAACAGTGTTACTGTATATCAAGGATTTGTTTGAAGCAAATTACGGAGCTATTCAAACTTCTGAATATTGGAAAAGTAGATAAATAAACAAAATAAAGTTGTTTCAAGTTATTGATGCTTTCTGTCAGTAAGATGATGTTATCTTCATATCTTAAAATATCTATTTATCATCCTACTTCTGGGTGAGATTATTACAATTTTTGATTATCAACTTTCAACAGTCCTAACACATTGGGAACCTCATCCTTGTGTCCAAATTCTAAGGCAGTGATTGCCAACCTTGGCACTCCAGCTGTTCTTGAACTTCAATTCCCAGAAGCCCTGATCAGCAGGAGTGCTGACTTGGGCTTCTGGTAATTGAAGTCCAAGAACACCTGGAGTGCCCAGGTTGGCAATCACAGCCGTAAATCATTATTTTATTTTTCAATTTTATTTATTTCAATTTTTTATGCCGCCCACTCAGGTAAAAACCCGACTCAGGGCAGTGTACAACAATTAAAAACATATAAAAACATATTAAAACACCATCATCCTCCCATCCATCCACCCTCATTACACCCACCCCATTTAAAACTAAACTAAAAGCTAAGAAGGGGGGTGGATGCAAAGACACAGAAGGAGGGCACAACTGGACTAGTTGAAGATGAGCCAGCAGGCCGGGGCCATATTTGCATTAAGGCCCCACATCTCCCCCGCCAGCCAGGTCTTCAAACCTTTCCTGAAAGGCAGCAGTTCTGTCTGTAGCCTCAATTCTGTTGGCAGGAGGTTCCATAGGACTGGAGCAGAAACGGAGAGGGCCCTTCTTCGCATGCCAGAGAGACGAGCCCCTCTAGCTGAAGGCACAACTAGGGAGCCCCTCCGGTCCGCTCTGGTTGGACAGGCAGACACTCTTGGGACGATGCGGTCTCTCTCAGGTAACCTTGCCCACTGCCATATAGGGCTTTAAAGGTCAAAACCAGCACCTTGAATTGCACCCGGAGGCAAACTGGCAACCAGTGCAGCTCCCGGAGTAGTGGGGAGGTGCAGGCATAATGCCCACACCCCATCACCACCCAGGCAGCCGCATTCTGCACCAGCTGTAGCCTCTGAATGGTCATCAAGGGCAGCCCCATGTAGAGTGCATTGCAGTAATCTAATCTGGAGGTGACCAGAGCATGAGTGACCATGAGCAAGGAGTCCCAGTCCAGGAGCGGGTGCAACTGGCAAATTACTCTAAGTTGAGCAAAAGCCCTCCTGGCCACGGCCGCCACCTGCTCTTCCAGCAAGCAGCCGTGAGTCCAAGAGGACCCCCAAGTTGTGCACCGGGTCTGTCTGGGGCAGAACTGCCCCATCCAAGACCAGAGATGGTAACTCTCTAGATATTGGCTTTTCTAAACCAATAAGTATTTTTTTGACATCTAGATTTATATTTCTGGGCTCTTTGACCTTCATGTTCTTTCCCCCACACAAAGTTATTCTCTCAGGACTGGAGAAGAGCTGCAAACTAACTGAACTGTAAATGGAAGAAGTGTTTTTGAGACCACCATGTAGTTGCTCTTGCTTTTTTGAAAGAGAGGGTGTCAGGGAGAGAGAGTGGGCAAGCAGGGGTGAGTTTGGATGACAAATTCAAGCTTCCCTATCCATGTGGTAAGGGATGACTAGGCTCCACCACTACAGTTGCTGATTGTTGTGAGAAGAAACTAGTCTTTGAAATGAATAACACCTTCCCTTACATGTCCAACAGCTGGTTCAGGAAGTGGGGTTACTAAGGGCTGTGGTGTATTTTTCATCATGTCCCATCAAGTCAAATTTGATTTGGCAACACTTTCCCAGGGTTTTCTAGTGGAGAATACACAGAAGTGGTTCACTGTTCCCTTCTCCTGAGGGCACCCTGGGTCTATGCAGCATGCCCAAGGCCACACCAACTGGCTTGTCTCCTATGAGACACACCCAGATACCTAAACCACAGAGCTGTCCATCCAGCAGTGTATTTTAGTGGGGGAAAAATAATTCACAACCTATACACTATGACTCTAGCCTACTGTCTTTTTGCCCTGATGGCTCCTCTTTACATTTTGTATTTCAATGTGACAATGTGTTCTTTGACCACAATCAAGGTCCTTTTTGGTTTTCTGGGGTGGAGGAAAGGGTTTGTCGTTGTATTTACTGCTTTCTCTCATTTGGCTCCACAGCCTGCAGTGTACGCCACACATTTTTGGCATTTGGAACGAAATGCTTAAATCTCTGTGGAAATGGTAAATGTATTAGTAATGTTGTAACCTATTTACTAAAATAGTGAGAAAAAGAACAGTCACCAAGGGAATAGTCCACCCAACACTTCTGAACCAAGTGCCAATCAGCTTTAGAGAGTTTTTCACAGGTTCCTTAAAATTTAAAACCCCACAAAGTGTGTGATAATTATTAGTGATCATTTTTAAATAATGCATAATTCCAGTGACAGAACTGAATTCTGAGTGAAAGCAAGTCAACTTGCAAACCACAGTAAAAATGTACATACAGTAGAACCTCGGATAAAGTCCAAACTCCGTTCCACAAGTTTGGACTTTATCCAATTTTGGACTTTATCCGAATCAAATGAGTAATGCATCGGATAATGTCAAAAAATGGAATTTATCCGAGGTTCCTATACCAAATACCTTGGATAACGTCCATTTTTTAGCGGTTTGGGACTTTATGCGATGCATCACATGTGCATGAAAACCACAACATTATCTGAATTGGACTTTATCTGAGGTACCACTGTATTAGATTTTCCTGGTGCAAGAATACATTCACCCTCAACACCCGATGGGGTAAAACAGGAAGCAAAACAAAGAAGAAGCAAGAGTACATTCACAGAATGACTGCAATTTAAAACTCTAGTGGTTAAAATTAGCCTTTGTAGATGTATAAAAGTAAATAAAACAAAGAAAAAACTAACAACAAAAATGTTGTGGCATCTTCTGTCAAGGTGGTATGGGAAACCACAGCGTACAACAACCTAATACTTGTGGTGTTTCAAATTTGATAACATCCCCCAAACCCTTACCTACTAATCAAACCATTGAGATGGGTATCCAACATGGGTATATATTTTAACTTTGCTGTCTCTCTCTGGATCCTTGTCCTGTTATATTTTTTGTTCCAGGATGGCAACTTTCAAGTCTTGTGAAAAGTGTCTAGGCAGACTGCAGTGATTTAAAATAGATTTCTCTGCGTTACCATTCTTGATGTCTGATTTATGTCCATTAACTCTTTGGTGCAGAAATTGTCCTGTTTGTTCTATGTAGAGTGCTGAGGGGCATTTTTAGTAAGAGATGGAATAAGTCACATTAGCAGAAGAAAAATTAAAACTGTTCTTAATGTTGTGCGTTACATAGTTAGGTCCAGTAATAGTGTTGCCAGAGTAAATGTGGAGGAAATCTGGACTTGTAGCTGGCTTTAGGCTCAATCCACCATCACAAAACAAACTTCAGAAATTGTTATGTATGATAACTGGTGTTTACTGAAATGTCAAATATTCTAACCACCAGGTTCCCGTGCAAACTGCTGTCAAACAGCGTCGCTGTTTGACAGCCGTGAGATATCGGCAAATCGCAAAGTATCGCGAGATTTCGGAGAGCGTGCAGTTTGAAGTTTGACAGTTGCACTATGTATCCATTTAATGCAAATGAAGGGATTAGGAAGTGTACATAGGTTAATTGACGAATCAACATTGTTCCCGCTGTAAATGTATATTTCTGTGTGTGTATAAAAGTCTGTTTTGCCCCATCCAAGTTGTGTTCAGACCCTCCAAATAAAGAGCTGTATTTCACTTTCAATGCTTGTCATCTCCAATTTCTGAACTCCAAAGAAATATAGTCAACTAGCAGAGGTTGCCCATTTTTTTTGGCGGGCTGTTATAAACTGTGATCAGTTTTGTTTGGTGTTTTGGTTTTGTGGATTAATTTTTAATTTAATTTAATTTAATTTAATTATCACATTTATATACCGCTCACTCGGCCAAAGCCAACTCAGGGCGGTTCACAATAAAAATTAAAAACACAAGTTAAAACAGTTAAAACAGTTAAAACTACCCACCCCCTAAAAACAAGGGCTGCAGGATCCAAAGGCACCATGGGGAAGAGTTCTTCTACACCAACCACCCAATGGCGGTTACCCTTCCACCTGCACCCCACACTTGACCCGCCAGCCAGGTTTTAAGATCTTTTCTGAAAGGCAGCAATTCCGTCCGGAGACGTAGCTCTGTTGGCAGGAGGTTCCAGAGGGCCGGTGCAGACACGGAGAAGGCTCTCCTCCTTGTGCCAGAGAGGCGAGCCCCTCTGGCTGATGGAACGATTAGAGAGCCCCTCCGGTCCGCTCTGGTTGGACGGACAGACGTCCTCAGGGCGATGCGGTCTCTTAGGTAACCCGGCCCACTACCATATAGGGCTTTAAAGGTCAAAACCAGCACCTTGAATTGCACCCGGAGACAAACTGGCAGCCAGTGCAGCTCCCGGAGCAGTGGCAAAGCACGGGCATAACGCCCACACCCCATCACCACCCGGGCTGCCGCATTTTGGACCAGCTGTAGCCTCCGAATGGTCGTCAAGGGCAGCCCCATGTAGAGCGCATTGCAATAATCTAGTCTGGAGGTAACCAGAGCGTGAGTGACCATGAGCAAGGAGTCCCGGTCCAGGAGTGGGCGCAACTGGCGGATCACCCGCAGTTGGGCGAAAGCCCTCCTGGTCACAGCCGCCACCTGTTCCTCTAGCAGTAGCCGTGAATCCAGGAGGACCCCCAAGTTGCGCACTGGGTCTGTCTGGGGCAAAATAGCCCCATCCAGAACCAACGATGGTAGCTCCCGGGTTAATGCAGAACCCCCTATCCATAGCCACTCAGTCTTGCTGGGATTCAGTTGTAGCCCGTTAGCCCCCATCCAGACCCCCACAGCTTCCAGGCATCTGGAAAGGACTTTGACGGCATCACTGGGGTCCCCATGGGCCGAGATGTACAACTGAGTGTCATCCGCGTACTGATGGTACCGCACCCCATGGGAACGAATGATCTCACCCAGCGGCTTCATGTAGATGTTAAATAGGAGAGGAGAGAGCACCGAGCCCTGAGGCACCCCCCATTTGAGGGGCCTAGGACTGGACCTCTCACTCTCCAACCACACCGACTGGGTACGACCCCTCAGAAATGAGGAAAACCAGGACCACACATTACCCTGGATTCCCAATCCTCGGAGCCGTCCCAGAAGGATACCGTGGTCAACGGTATCGAAAGCCGCTGAGAGGTCAAGAAGAGCAAGGACGGATGGGTGACCACCGTCCCGCTCCCGCCAGAGATCATCCATCAGTGCGACCAATGCCGTCTCGGTACCATATCCCGGCCTGAATCCTGACTGAAAGGGGTCCAGATAATCCGCTTCATCCAGCACCCCCTGCAGCCGACACGCCACTGCCTTCTCCAACACCTTCCCTAAAAAGGGGAGGTTAGAGACAGGCCTATAGTTGGTTAGGACAGCTGGGTCGAGGGAAGGTTTCTTCAGGAGGGGGCGCACCAAAGCATGTTTTAAAGGTGCAGGAAACACCCCCTCCCGCAATGATGCATTGATCACAGCCCCAACCCAGTCACCTGTCACCGCCTTGGAGGCTTTCACCAACCAGGTGGGACAGGGGTCCAATGGGCAGGTAGTGGCGCGCACAGCTGCAAGGAGCCTGTCCACTTCATCAGGGGCAACTGGATCAAACCGGTCCCAGATGGTATGGCAAGACTGTGCTCCAGCTCCCTCCGGACTCTCCCCAACCACGCCGGAATTAAACCCAGAGCGAATCCGATCGATTTTCTCCACTAGATGGTCAGCAAAGTCCTCAGCCGACCCCTGCCAACCAGGCACCGGGGTCCCCCTACCAAGGAGAGACCTGGTAACCCAGAACAGGGTGGCCGGGCGATTGTCAGCGGAGGCAATAAGGGTGGTGAAGTATTGCCGCCTCACCACCTCCATCGCCACTAGATAGGCCCTAATAGCGGCTCTAGCTAGTGTCCAATCGGAGTCTCTCTGGGTCTTCACCCAGCGGCGCTCTAGGCGTCTCTTTGCCCGTTTGAGCTCCCGCAGTTCATCTGTGAACCACGGAGATGACCTAGCTCGATGAGCTCTGAGAGGCCGTAGTGGTGCGATTTCATCCAAGGCCGCTGTTGTCATCCTGTTCCACAGGTCAACCAGCGCCTCGGGCGAATCGTGTTGCCGATCCAGAGGGAAATCCCCCAGTTCCCTCTGGAATCCATCAGGATCCATCAGTTGCCGGGGGCGGGCCATTCTAATAGGCCCTGCCTCCCTACGGTGAAGCGACGTACCCAGGAAGTCTAGAGCCACCAAATAATGATCTGACCATGGCACAGGTGTTATGTCTAGTTTCCGTAGTCTCAGATCACTCTGCCACTGCTCCGACAAAAAGATTAAATCTGGTGTGTGGCCACTGCCCCTGGTCGGGCCCTGAATTACCTGAATCAGGTCCATATCTGCCATGGAAGCCATGAACTCCTGAGCCACCCCGGAGCCAGTCCCCAGCGAGGGTAAATTGAAGTCCCCCAGAACCATCAATCTAGGGAACTCCAATGCCAACGCTGAGATGGCCTCGAGGAGCTCAGGCAGGGAGTCCCTTACCCTGCAAGGGGGCAGGTACAGGAGTAAGACTCCCAACTGACCCTTAAAGCCCAGACGCAGAAGCAGGGCCTCACAACCCAGAATTTGTGGAGCGGTGGCCCTGGTGACTCCCAGTGACTCCCTGGCTATGATGGCAACGCCACCGCCCTTACCCTCATCCCTAGGCTGGTGCCAAATACTGAACCCAGCTGGACACATTTCTGACAGAGAAACCCCATCCTCTGGTCTCAGCCAGGTCTCAGTGATACATGCCAGGTCGGCCCGCTCCCCCATAATGGAGTCTTGTATCAGGGGGGCCTTATTACATACCGACCTGGCATTCATCAGCAGCAGCCTAAGGGCAGGGTCACCCTGGGTCAGCTGCTCAGGACCTAGAGGTGTAACCGTGGGGCTGGAACGAGGGACAGCTACTAAGCATCTGCCCCGCGTTCCCCGGGTGCGGCCCGCCCCTCGGTACCCGCTATATCGCCCCATGCCCATCACAACCTCTATATTGGTCTCCGGAGCCTCCCTGCTTGCCCTGGACAGAATGCTGCCTCTCCTTCCTGGCTGGCCTGGCAATCTCTCCCTCCCTCCCTTCCACCCCAATATAAAACCGCCCCATTCACTCCCCCCACCACCCTCCGCACGGCTCCGGTGGTGATGGAAGTGGTGGGGCATTCTCCACAACTGTGTTGAACCCTCAACTGCCGGGCAGGGCCCGAAACGCCGGCCGATGGCGAGGCCAGCGAGCCTCTTCGCCCCCGCCGGGGCCGAACACAGCGGCGGTGATGTTTCGTCCGGCAGGCCCCCTCGCCTTTTGAGTCCTGGCGAGGGGCGGGGGGCGGGGCCCAAAACGCCGGCCAATGGTGAGGCCAGCGAGCCTCTTCGCCCCCGACGGGGCCGAACACAGCGGCGGTCCTTGGCGTTGGCCCCGCATTTGAGGCTGCCTGCCGAAACTCCCTCCAGCTGTACCTGTTCATCTCCCGCCGGTCTGGCCGGGAGGGAAAGAGAGCGCCCGGTGTCCTTGGCGTTGGCAGCGTCGGCCCCACTTTTGAGGCTGCCTGCCGAAACTCCCTCCAGCTGTGCCTGTTCATCTCCCGCCGGTCTGGCCGGGAGGGAAAGGGAGCGCCCGGTGTCCTTGGCGTTGGCAGCGTCGGCCCCACTTTTGAGGCTGCCTGCCGAAACTCCCTCCAGCTGTGCCTGTTCATCTCCCGCCGGTCTGGCCGGGAGGGAAAGGGAGCGCCCGGTGTCCTTGGCGTTGGCAGCGTCGGCCCCACTTTTGAGGCTGCCTGCCGAAACTCCCTCCAGCTGTGCCTGTTCATCTCCCGCCGGTCTGGCCGGGAGGGAAAGGGAGCGCCCGGTGTCCTTGGCATTGGCAGCGTCGGCCCCACTTTTGAGGCTGCCTGCCGAAACTCCCTCCAGCTGTGCCTGTTCATCTCCCGCCGGTCTGGCCGGGAGGGAAAGGGAGCGCCCGGTGTCCTTGGCATTGGCAGCGTCGGCCCCACTTTTGAGGCTGCCTGCCGAAACTCCCTCCAGCTGTGCCTGTTCATCTCCCGCCGGTCTGGCCGGGAGGGAAAGGGAGCGCCCGGTGTCCTTGGCGTTGGCAGCGTCGGCCCCACTTTTGAGGCTGCCTGCCGAAACTCCCTCCAGCTGTGCCTGTTCATCTCCCGCCGGTCTGACCGGGAGGGAAAGAGAGCGCCCGGTGTCCTTGGCGTTGGCAGCGTCGGCCCCACTTTTGAGGCTGCCTGCCGAAACTCCCTCCAGCTGTGCCTGTTCATCTCCCGCCGGTCTGGCCGGGAGGGAAAGAGAGCGCCCGGTGTCCTTAAAAAAAGAACAAAGGGTGATATACTTTCAAAAAAAATTATTTAACCAAATAATGTTTTAGTATGTATTTTTTTAATAGTTGTACCGTAGGTAATAATTTTAAAAATGTGAAACTACATGTTTTTTACAATAAATGTTTTTAAACTGTGTTTAGATGTTTTTGGTTTTTATTTGAGTTAAAATTCAGCACAGGATTTTTGAATAGTTTTTATTTTATTTTATTGATATATGTTTGTGATTTGTGCAAAATTGTGATTTTGTGTTATGTTTTTGATTTGTTTTTACTCTTAGGGCCTTTTGTGTGGGGCTGTTGTGTCTTTTTGAATTGTTTTTACTATTGTGGCCAGCAGGTGGCCAGTAGGGGTTATCTTGTATTTTGATTGCTTTTTCTCTCATGGCCTCTGGGTGGAGCTTCTTCCGGTAAGTAGTCTCTTTCTTTATTCATTTCTTTTCCGGTGGTCGTGGAGCGAGGTCGTGTGGTGGTGAGTTGGCTGTTTTTCTTTCTTTTTTTTCTCCCCAACCCAGACCCAGGAGAGCCATCAGAGAGGAGGATTCCCCCCTTCTCTTTAATATTGGGTGTGTGTGTGTGGAGGGGAATCCCCTCTCTGACGGGTCCCCTGGGATCAGGAGGGTTGGGGAGACAGACCCCTTTTGTCCCCCCAACCCTCCCAACCCCAGGGGAGGCAGTAGAGAGGGGGAGTGCAACCCCCCCACCCAGTGATATTAAAGGGGAAACTCCAATTGGGAGCTTCAGGCGCCGTTGGGGAGGGGGGCTTTGGTTCCCGTGGCTTAGCCTCGCTGAAAGCGAAACCCTTTTGCGGTAAGTAAAGTCAGTGGACGGAGCGCCATCCGATGGCTTTGCTTACCTGGGAATGGGTTCACTTTCAACGGGGGGCCAGTGCCTTTTCCCCCCTTGACCCCCCTGTTTTTATTCTGTGAGGCGCTGTGTCCGGCTGCGGCGGACTTGCGCTCCCGGTGTGGTTTTTTCTTTGCTTGCCAGCTTCCTCAGTGTTCTGCACACTCATGGCGTGTAGGACGCTGGGGCTTGTAGTTTGGGGCTTGTAGTTTTCGGCTTGTGCGTTGTTGTTTTTCTGCGGTTTTCTTTTGAACGTTCATTTCCGAACGTTCCTTTTGCTCGCGCCTCTCAGCCTGATTGGCTGTGGCATGGCGTGGTGCAAGGAACATTGGGAAATGAAGTTGTTTTCCTTTTTTTGCGTTTGTGGGGCTCTTGCCCCACTGGCACATTTTTCAATCCTTTGTTGACCTGCGGACCCAGTTCGGGCCTGTGCACGAATGGTCGTTGCGGGCTAGTAGGGCCTGCCTTAGGATTGTATCTGAAGTTCCAACGGTTAACGCTTGATTTTATAGGTTAAGATGATTCTTATTCATCAACACATGTTAATCATGGCCTCAGGCCACCTCATAGAATAAAGGATGGTACCTGCTAACCTAGGCCAGTTCTTCACACAACTTCATCTGCAAATTCAAGATCTGAAAGACAAACCCATTACCAATTGTGTAATACCACGATAATTATTTTGCATCTGTCTACTAACCATTTACTACATTGCAGAACCAATAAATCTGAATATCAATCAGGGATCTTCAGTTATTACCAGGTGTAAAAAGTCACACTGATTTGCACTTATATCTATTATACTATTATACTAACTAACCACTAGTTAGTATTACCATCACCTGATCATGGTCCATGTATAAATTATTGCCATGAATTCTCACTCCTCTCAGGCATGGGCTGGGCCACTGGGAAAGGGGAATTCATCCCAGAGTGCCCTCGCCTCTGGCGCCCTGGGGCACAAATAATAAATTTATTATTATTATATCTACCTGGTGCACTGCACTTTAGATTAAGCCATTGCTCCAAGCTCCTTCATCTTGGAACAATGGTTTATTCTAAAGTGCTGGACACCGGGCATAGCAAGTGAGGGCCGGTGACCAAGCAGTTCCCGGGGACAACCTTCCCATGGTCAGCACACCCCTGACTCTTCTTATGTCTGAAGAAATGAACTTTAACTCCTATATTTTAATATTAACTTTGATGGTTCAAGTTCACTTCTTGGTCCATTTATTAATGTGCCACAATGTTTCTATCTACATTTCTTTATTTTGTTTGGTTTTATTTACTGTCTGATTCCACTACAATTACAAAACTGTGCATTGTTATATATTGTTGGTGACTAGATTTGTGTTGATTTAAAAAAGTAATGCCACTCAAGATGCCATCTTTCTTTCATAATTGCCATTCTTCATAAGCATGAAGTTAGACTTCACAGTTCATTCACTTTAGGATTTTATGTGTATGTTCCTTCAATAATAATACTAATAATAAAATAAGAAACTTAATTCTTTATCTGATTCCAGCAGGTCTTGCATACCCATCAATTTGAGTACCAACTTCAAATCCTATGGCGTTGTTTTAAATCTATGGTTTTGCTTTTAGATATTTCTGGTGCTACTACTGCTTTTCACCTCCTTACCTCCCTATTCTAGCTCCAGCTAGGCTGGTCCTGAGGGCAGAGTCTTGGCAATCTGAGTCAAGAATAGAACAAATGAGAAGAGTCCAAAATCAGGACAAAGGAATAAAAAGATCTACCAAACAAAGGTGTGGATTCCGCGTACACAATTGGCACAGCTGTCCCTGACAGAACCGCAGTTATGGGAGAACACTCCTTCGAGCCGTTGGTTTTGAGGGGACAGAAATTGGGGAGCGGAATATAGATATAGTTTAATTCACCGATGCTGACCTGACAGGCAGCTAGGACAACAGAGGACAAAAGATCGCCAGATGGTTAACTCGACAGGCATGTAATGAGTAATCTCGCATCCGCAGAAGCTCTAAGCCTTAGAGTCAATTTCAGTCCCTGTTTGCTCCCGATAAACAGTAGACAATGCATGTCCCCGGTAGTAAATTAAATAGATAAGGAACTTCCCCCGGTGAAGTCACCCCTAATGAGTAATTTGTGTAATCTCAATGTGCAGACTCAGGGTTTTCCTGTAGCAATGCATGCACGCAGCCAAGGTATAAAGTATTTTGCTTTCTGATCAATAAACACTGGTCTTCGCTCAATCTTGCCTTGTGTGTCTTGCTTGACCAGTCTCCTCTGGGACCTTCCGGCCCACATCGGGCCCTGATCCAACATATGATAACCCCGACATGATCCTACTCATGAGTAGCGATACCCTTGGTCCGGTTCTATGCCAGAGCCGTGTCTAAGTTCTCCTGGAGGCAGCGCAGTGGTTCAGGTCGGAAAGCCATCTGATCTGGGTGACAGCTATGCTAAGAGGCATTCCAGAGGCAGAGCGCTCTCCAAAGCTCTGAGGCATATTGCGCATCGGAAACGCATTCCGAACGCTCAGGGTCGGCTGTGAACCCTGACGCCATCTCAGAGGCCACCAAGGGCCTGTGGCCGCAGTCCACATTCCGACTCCTTCCCAGAGGTCTGTTGTGCCGAATCCAGTTACCTAACCCAGACGCGTCAACTCGTCCCGCGGAGGCAACTTCAAAGGACCGGCAGGTAATATGGGGACTTGTCCACAGTGGCAACGTCCGACCGCTAACCAGAGAGTTCACATAATGGAACTAAAAGCCCTGGCCAGGGGAAACCGTACACGCATTCACAGTGCCCAGTTAGCGGATCTTTTGGTGTACTTGGGCGAGCACTGTCTGTTTTGTCCAGAAACGGGCATGCTTAGTCTCCAACTTTGGGATAGGACAGGGACCTGCATTAAGCAAGAGCCAAGACCCCCAGCTAAGGTGATTAGCACATGGAGCAAGTGTAGGAAGCTTATCACAGAGGTAGACCCAGTCCGGATAGAGACCGAGAACCCCCCAGCGCAGTCAGAGCCATCAGCCCCGATGGGTCTCTATCCGTCACTTCAGCTTAAGCAGGGAGGCTTAGGGAGCTTTCCCTCAGTGACAGCTGCAGACATCACTGAAGGAATGCAAGGGATGGCAAACGCTGGCAGTTCCCAGACAGTTAAAAGTTCCCAGATACCCAAAAGCTCCATTCAGCGCATGGTAGAGGAAGAAACCATCAAGGGGGAGTTGTCAGCGGAAGAACTAGCTGAACTTAGGCAGCTGTGCCCAGTCCGCATCGAGGGTCAGCAGCAAACGATCTATTCGCCGGTTCTGTACAAATTGTGGATGGCAATACGGAAGGCAATCACAGAGACAGGACTCCAGAGTCGTTTCACTAGGGGCACACGTCAGCAGGTTTGTGAAACAATGATGCTGATTCCATACAACTGGAAGACCGTCATGAGAATGATGCTCAACCCCAGCCAGTATTTGCTATGGGACAGCGAGTATCGACTTGAAGCATAGGTAAGGGCTGCCAGGATGGGAGGAGCAGTACTTCCTGACCAGCTGTATGGGTCAGGCCAGTTCGAACCCATCGATGCGCAGATTACCTTGCCACTCGCCACGCTTCGCCTGGCGACTGAGACAGCCTTTAGGGCATATCTCAATGTCCCGGCAACGGCAAAGCAGCCAAAAATTACACAGCAGTAAAACAGGGTGCCCAGGAGTCCTACATGGACTTTATTAACAGATTGGAGGAAGCGGTCAGTAGGCAGATAGACAACGAACAAGCCCAACAGGAGTTTATGATGCAGCTGGCGAAAGACAATGCCAACCTTGACTGCCATAAAATCTTGCAGTCATTGGGCAATCGTCCCAATCTGATGCTTACTGACATGATCAGGGCTTGTGCCGACGTTGGTACAGATTCCTACAAAATGGGTCTGTTAGCAGTGGTGGTGCAGGGCGGTAGGAAATTCAAAGGCAAGACCAAAGGAGCATGTCACAATTGTGGCAAGATCAGTCATTTCACTAGAGAATGCCGAGCCAAGAAGGGTAATGGCCAAAACACGGGTCGTCCCAAGGCTCCGACCACCCAATGCCCCCGATGTCACAATGGCTTCTACTTGGCCAGGAACTGTCCGAATTCGGGAAACCGGAGCGGGGGCACGTCTCTGGCCCCGGTCCAAACAGAGACCACATTCGCTCTGGGAGAGCCGGAGCTGGACTAGATTCTCAGCACATTCCACCCTGCATACCGGAGGCGCAGGCCAGACCTAAGGGCAGTGCGGGACTAAATTTGACTTGCCAGCCAGAAGTCACATGTGACTTGCCAGGCAGAGTCTATCTGGTTGATTCCCAATACATGGGACTCCTGCCTAAAGGTTATGTAGGTTTAGTTTTGCGCCGCAGCATCACAGGCATGCGAGGAATCCTTGTGATTCCTGGAGTCATTGACTCCAATTTTTCGGGTGTACTCCAGGTTCAACTTTGGACACACCTACCACAAACCATTCACAGAGGAGACATGTTAGCGCAACTGATCATGGTTCCTTGTCGCCTGCAAGCAGGCAGCCAGGAAAGGCTCAGGGACAGCTCAGAGTCCGGGTTGGCAGACCGCTTGAGCGCAGAAGGGGCAGTACAAGGATACCAGGTCTTAGCGACAGTGGAAACCAACATAGAGTGGAAGCGGCAGCCAGTCATAAAGGTATTTTTGAATAAAAAAACCTTTTGATGGGTTATTAGATACCGGAGCTGATGTCAGCGTGGTCAGCCAGAGTCAGTGGCCACGCGAGTGGGCTCTCGAGCCGGTCTCCGATGTGTGTGGGGTAGGCGGTGTCCAGGAAGCGTTTAGAAGCCAAGATTGGGTAGAAGTCACGATCCCTGAAGCTGACGGCACAGCGGTCATTCGGCCGCATATCTTGGATGTGCACGTCAACCTCTGGGGATGAGACATCTTGCAACAGTATCGTGCCACTCTTACCTTCGGGTAATGGCTTTACCGCTCAAATGGCTTACCAATATGCCTGTCTGGGTAGAGCAATGGCCGGTAGTAGGGGAAAAATTAGTCGCCCTAAAAGAGCTGGTTAAGGAACAGTTAGATGCAGGACACATAGAACGGTCCACCAGTCCCTGGAATTTGCCCATATTCGTCATTAAAAAGAAGTCAGGGAAGTGGCGACTCCTTCACGATCTAAGAGAAATCAATAAATGCATTCAGCCAATGCGGCATCCCAAATCCGAACATGATTCCCAAGGGTTGGGAGATCCTAGTCGTAGACTTGAAAGACTGTTTTTACACCATTCCTTTAGATGTAAGGGATCGGGAAAGATTCGCCTTTACGGTGCCAGTCATGAACCACAGAGAGCCTATGCAACGTTATGCGTGGAAATTTTTGCCACAGAGGATGCTCAATTGGCCCACCCTGTGCCAAATTTACGTTCACGACACACTGGAAAAGTTCCAAAACCTTCACCCAACAGTCTTAGTATGTCATTTTATGGATGATATTTTAATTGCAGTGCCACAACTCGGCAGCGAAATGTTTAAAGACCTCCTGACCATTCTGGGGGAGAAGGGGCTACTCATTGCCCCGGAGAAGGTTCAGAGAACTGAGCCTTTCTTATACTTGGGCCATCGGCTTCTCCGTTCTTTTGTGGCACCAGTTTTGCCACAAATTAACCTCAAAGACTCAGTCACCCCCGTAGAATTGCAACAGATTCTGGGGAATACCAATTGGGCTAGACCATATTTTAGGCTAGATACAGAACTCCTGAAGCTGCTCTTCTCGCTGCTAAGGCTAGGTAAGCAGCCAGCAGATCGGATACACATTCCTCAAGAGGCTTACTTGACTCTCGAAAAGGTCAACCAAGTTCTCAGCCAGAGATGGGTGGACAGGATGAGTCAGGGGCCATATGCTCCTGTTCTGAACTTGTACATAGTCTGGACTGGAACCATGTTCACCGGAGCCCTAGATGTAGACTCGGAGCGAGGGGCGAATATCATGGAATGGGTGTATTTACCACACACCTCTTCCTGGAACATTGTTCCTCCACAGGAACTGGTTTCCGCAATGATTTACCGAGGAAGGTTGAGAGCAAGGGACATCTCAGGGCACAATTTAGTGAAAATCGTTGTTCCATTCACAAAGGATCAGATCCAGCAGCTGATGCAGCTTGGTGACTCACTCCTGATTGCATTGGAAGGATTAACGGGATGTTTGGCATACCTTTTGCTGAAAGACCCCAGACTAGTCTCGCTTCAAACGCAGACAGTCAGTTTGTGTGAGTTATTGTCCCTGGTTCCGCTTCAGGGAGCCAAGACAGTATTCACTGATGGGAGTAGAACATATGGCGTTCTGACATGGCAAGAGAAACAGGCTTGGCGCACACTTCTGACTTCCACAGAAATCCGCTCAGTGGGCAGAATTGGCAGCAGTGAACCTCGCCTTGTGCACCTTTGCCAAGGAACGCTTGAATATCATTACTGACAGCCAGTATGTCCGGAATTTGCTTCACAGTCTACCGGGAGCGTACATCACTCCCGCGATAGACAAAAACTTGTTAGGTCTTTTCCTCACAACTCAATTTCATTTGCAGAACCGCACCGAAGTGCTCTATATCGCCCACATTAGAAGTCACCAGGATTTACCTGGCCCGATTTCCGCAGGCAATAGTAGAGCGGATGCAGCCACAAAGGAAATTCAGCAGAGGTCAGTTTTGGGAGTCTTCACGACTCCGATTCAAAGCCATGCATTTTTTCACCAAAATGGCAAAGCACTTGCACAGCAGTTCAACCTGCCACTTTCCCACGCTCAGGGCATAGTCCTTTCCTGCCCACAATGTGCAGGGGTGGGGGGGGGCCCTCGTGGGGTGTCAACCCATGAGGGAGAGAGGCCAACCAGGTGTGGCAGATAGATGTCACACACGTTCCGCAGTTTGGGAGATGGCAGTTCATGCACGTTTGCATAGACACGTTTTCACAGTTTGTCTGGGCTATGGCTCAAAAGGGAGAAACAGCTTCCCATGTGGAACAGCATATCATCTCCTGCTTTGCGGCCATGGGCAAACCTCGGCACGTGAAAACCGACAATGGTTCAGCTTATAGATCCAGGCAGCTGGCCACGTTTATGGCCACCTGGGACATTAAGCATACTTTTGGCGTTCCGTACAATCCGCAAGGGCAAGCGATTGTGGAGCGGGTGAATTGGACACTCAAGTCCTACATTGATAAACAAACAGAAAGGGGGGAACTAGCCCTCCCCACAAATCAGGGTCAGGCACAGCATTGTCTGAACAAGGTACTGTTTACGTAAAACGACCTCAATGTTTTTTTGGATTACACTCCACAGGAGAGGCACTTCCATTGCACGGAGGCTCTCCCACGCCCTATGGTGCGCTATCGAGTGCCACCGGGTCCTTCTTGGAGGGGCCCGGCACCACTCGTAATGTGGGGAAGAGAGTATGCTGCAATTATGTCTCCTTCAGGTTTCATCTGGATTCCAGCCCGGTGTGTGAAGCCGTATCTCGAGTCCAATGGCATGGAGCCAGGCATTCCCGGATCCGCTGCTGGAGGTGGAGGGATTGACCCTGACGGGGAAAACCAAGTGGAGGAGGTGACGACAGCAAATGCCAGCGCCAAAGATCACCTGGGGGATGGTCAAGTCCCTGGGCCAGGAGGCGACTGACATCGTGCGGCAGCAGAATGCAGAACCAACGCAGGAGAACATCATGGTTGCAGTTTTGTCCCAGATCACCTTCAACTCCTTGACAATCATCTTGATTGTCTTTGCTTATGGGGGGAGGGGTTCAAGCTGCTTCATTGGAAGCAGAAAACCTGATGCCAGGTGGAGATATTTCTGCCTGGCTGCACTACAACATCTGGGAAAGATTGACAAACCTCATCAATCAGTCCGATTTTTGCCAGAGGCAGACCACAGATTCTCTCTCTCTTCTTAGTACTTGTCTCATCCCAGTGTGTCATTTTCCAGGCGTGCACATCAGGAACGGTGACTGGCTGGTGAAGCGGATATTTGGCCCGTTTCACAAGGTCGCATATTCAACATATGCGCATTGGGGAACCCAAGTCACCAAGGTCCTACCGGCTGATGCGGCCACTCTGTACACTCCCCGAGTGGCGGTCAGCCCGAACTCAACTTGTGCTCGCATGACCGGCTGTTCCACGGACAAAGGGCCACATCACCGTTGGCTTGACCCCGGCAACAGCACTTGGACTTGCAATCATCCAGAGACTATTAACTCAATGTTTGTTCATGTCACTTTGCCTTCAGGCTGGTTTTTTACATGTAACCAACACACTTGGAACTATATTCCTGCAATGTATCTGATTCCTTCTGTTGTATCAGTCGTTTGACATTGTTGCTTCCCACTAAGGATATGGTTGTCCCAAGCACCGATGTATCTGCCCACACACGGCACACTCATGCCACCCAGTTAGATAGCTCATGTGACAGTAATATCAGGATTCTGAGCAAAGCTGAGTACGTCTCATTGACAGTCAGGTTGTTTGGCGTGCCAGGCTTAGCCGTAGGAAATGCGCACAGGATTGGTCAATTGGCTTGCGCTTTGGCAAAAGCCATTAATCATACCTCCTTGGTGATAGCGATGCTCAATCAAGAGCAGACAGAGCTTCATCATGCTATATTGGATAATCGAGCAGCTATCGATTACCTCCTACTCTTACACCATTTGGGTTGCGAGACAGTCCATGGCATGGGTTGTTTTAACCTCACGGATAACTCTCGCAAGGTACAAAGTCAGATCACAGATCTCCATACCCTGGCTAAGAATATCAAGGAAGATGCCGTGTGGGGGTGGTGGAATTCATTATGGTCCTGGTTTCCATGGGAATGGCTACAAACAACACTCAAGGTGGTTGTTGGTGTGGCAATCTTGGGGATAATGATTTGCTGTTTTGCGCAATGTATTATCTCATTGCTGTCAAGGTGTCCCCCATGGAGGAAACCCCAGGATGTCCTCACCCCACGTCAGCTGATGCCACTCTTGCGCCGAGCCGTCTGTCAGGTCCAATTAAACAAATAAAGGGGGAGTGTGGGTTCCGTGTACACAATTGGCACAGCTGTCTCTGACAGAACCGCAGTTTTGGGAGAACACTCCTTCGAGCCGTTGGTTTTGAGGGGACAGAAATTGGGGAGCAGAATATTAGATATAGTTTAATTCACCGATTGCTGACCTGACAGGCAGCTAGGACAATAGAGGGCAAAAGATCGCAAGATGGTTAACTCGACAGGCATGTAATGAGTAATTTGCATCCGCAGAAGCTCTAAGCCTTAGAGTCAACTTCAGCCCATTTGCTCCCGATAAACAGTAGACAATGCATGTCCCCGGTAGTAAATTAAATAGATAAGGAACTTCCCCCGGTGAAGTCACCTCTAAGGAGTAACTTGTGTAATCACAATGTGCAGACTCAGGGCTTTCCTGTAGCAACGCATGCATGCAGCCAAGGTATAAAGTCTTTTGCTTTCTGATCAATAAACACCGGTTTTCGCTCCATCTTGCCTTCTGTGTCTTGCTTGACCAGTCTCCTCCGGGACCCTCCGGCCCACATCGGGCCCCGATCCAACACAAAGTCCTTCTGCAGAGCTGGAGGTGGTGGTGGGAACAACTTGGTGAAGGATATCCAAAGGTGAATACAGCAGCAGTTGAGAGTTAAACTGGAAAAGAATAGTTTTTTATCCAAGCAGTTCAAAAGGTGCCTTCATTTTCGCAGTTTCACATCTGGCCTAGACACGGAAGAGAAGGAAGAAGAAGAGTAGGAGGTGGTGGTAGCAGTAGTAGTAATGTTGTTATACACAGCCAGGAAGTCAAAATAAAGGGTCAGGATACACAGCAAATAGAATCGAAATTGCACAGTGTCTAACAAAATCATACTCCCATGCCTAATGTTTACATAGCTGTGCTGTTGGAGGCCCCAAGGATCCCCACTCTTTACAGATGACCCCTTTACATGGAAGCTTCTAAACAGCCTCATAGCTTTGTTTTGTGTTTCTCAAGGGCTGCAGGTGGTAGAGTTTTGTTTTCCAGATACTTTTTTTCCTGAAAGTTCATCCTCTGGGATCTGGGGATTTAAATTCTGCATGATGAAACAGTTCTTATGTCATGTCAGATCTGAAAGGTAATGCTTAACCTTAATAAATGTAAAGGTTGCCCTTGCTCGAAAGCCAGTCGTATCCGACTCCTAGGGTTCAGTGCTCATCTCTGTTTATAGCCAAAGTACCAGTGCGGCCTGCGTCTGCAGACGTTTCCATGGACACATGGCAGGCATGCCTCAACACTGGAGTGCATGGAACGCTGTTTACCTTCCCACCAAAGTGGTCCTTATTTATCTACTTGCAATTTCTTGCTTTCAAACTGCTAGGTTGGCAGGAGCTGGGAGAAAGACAGGAGCTCATTCTGTCCTGCAGTACTCGAGAATCGAACTCCGACCTTCCAGTCTTTGAGTTCAGCATATTAACCACTTGAGCCATCACAGTCCCCATATGATTAACCTTACTAGAGGACTTATCCAGCAAGCTCTCTTTTTAAAAATGAATTATGTTATCTCCCATGTTTATTTTTTTTAAAAAAAGATATAATAGATATTTTTATTACAACAGGGAGCAGTGTTGTACTGCAGCAGGTTCTATATGGTTCTATAGAACCGGTAGCAGAACTGGTTGGCCATGCCCACCCTCCCACACCACACCCACCTCCTCCTCCCCTACCCCCGTACTCCAGGCACGCCCGGGGGCCAGGAGGAGGAGGAGGAGGAGGAGGAGGAAATGCATGCCCACCCACTGCTGGCTCTACCTCCGTCCTTCCTGCACCGTGGAGAGGGAGGAGGAGCCGCAACTTCACCCACCTGCTGCCACTGCTGCTTGCCCAGAGCTGTGGCGTGGCTGGAGGAACTCACCATGCTGGGTGCGCTTCCTCCTATGTACTTCCTGCGCACCTCTTGGGCGAGGCGCATGGGGGGACATTGCCGAAGTTGTGCAGGAAGTACATAGAAGGAAGCACGCCCAGCATGGTGAATTCCCCCAGCCACACCACAGCTCCGGGCAAGCAGCAGCGGGTGGGTAAAGCGGTGGCTCCTCTCCCCCCTCCCCGGCTCAGGAAGGATGGAGGTAGAGCCGGCGGCAGCCAAGGAGTAGCAGGGAAGGTGGCGGCGGACCTTCGGTGGCGGTGGTCGAGGCCTAGGCGCAGCTGGGCCTCGCATCATGGATGATGCTGGGGCGGCCGTGCCGGGATCTCCTATCTCTGAAGATGGAAGTCAGAGGAGCACCGACCCTGATTTTAGTAATTGTAGTAAAAAAAATATGTAGTTAGTCTTCACTAAATTTTTTGTTATTTTATTTTTACTATATTAGCTGTTTGGTGTGTTTAATAGTTATATTTTAATTTTTTTATTTATATTTTTTTGATTTATATGTTAGCCACGCCCACAGTTAACCATGCCCACAGTTAGCCACGCCCACAGAGTAGGTAGTAAAAAAAATTGCAGTGCATCACTGAACAGGAGTATGATCCAATTGAAGGAGAGAATCATCCAGCCCATCCTGAAAAAAGCCCAATTTGGTGGCTGATGATCCTAACAACTATCATCCGGACACCAATATTCCATTTTTGGGCAAGCTTGTTGAAAGCGTGGTAGCAGAACAGTAGGGGTCATTCCTGGAGAACACTAAATGCTGCATTCCGTTCCAGTCTGGGTTTGGGCCTCAACATGGGACTAAGATAGAATCGGTCACCCTGCTGGATGACCTTCTAAGAGGGGCTAACTGGGGGAATGCCTTGTTGTTGATCCTCTTGGATCTCTGTGGCCTTTGATACCGTTGACCACACTATCCTCCTGGACACACTCTTGGGATTTGGCATTGGGGTCACGGCTTTAACCTGGCTCCAGTCTTTTCTTGAGGAACATGTCCAGAGAGTGCAGCTGGGGGAAGAATGTTGGATCGGTGAGTAAAACAATATGGGATATCCCAGGGTCTGGCCATCTCCCCAATGTTGTTTAATATCTACAGGTACATAAGATCACAGGGTGAGGTCATCATATTTTGAATTCACTTTCATCAATATCCTGATGATAGGCTGCTCTCTCTCTCCTTTCCCACTTTGGCAGGGGATGCTGTTCTCACCTAGAGGCAGTTGTGGAATGGAGGATAATAAGCTGAGATTGAATCCAAATAAGAAGGTCTTGTTGGTTCAGGGTAACCAGTCTTAGGTTGGGAGAATCTCCCTCAATTTGAGGGGCGTTTCTCTCCCTCTAAAAGAGAATGTATGTAATCTTGGTGTGCTACATGATTCACTTCTCTCGGTGGGGCAGCAGATACTTTTGGTGGTCAGGTCCACTTTTTACCATCTACAGTGTGTTGCCAAGCTTTGCCCACTCCTGGATGGGAAATTACTAATAATGCTGACCTATGCTCTGGTAATCCCTAGAACTGACTATTGCAATGCTGCCTACGTAGGGTTGCTGTTGAGGTTGGTATGGAGGCTTCAACTGGTACAAAATGCAGCTGCTAGACTAGTGACAAGTATTGTTCTTTATGACCATAACACTCCAGTTCTGGCAAGTCTGTATTGACTGCCCATGTGCTGACCCACCTGAGAGGGCATGGTCGCCACATGGTGGCACTACACAGAGAGTCTATTTGAGGAGAGTCCAGATATCAAAGTCCAAAAGGCAAGCTGAAGTCTGTTTACTGGTAGTCCAAGCAAGTGTCTAATCCAAAGGGTGCTCTAAAGCATCATAAAGGTTGGCAGAGAAATCAAGGTCAGGGTCTACACAGGCAGACTGGAGTCGAGCAGGGTGTCAGTCTTCGCACAAGAGTTTTACTGACGCTGGCAGGCTGCAACAAGCTTGCTTATAAGCCTCCCAGATAATTGGTATCAGCTGGGAGCCTTCTTTGGTACTTGGCTCTAGCCTGCCTGCATCTCAGGTGCAGCTCCTTTCTGGACCTTTCCCTGATTGAGGGCTGATCACTGTCAGAGCCAGAGCCCTGATCTGACAGGCTGAGATCCCTGGCTCAGGACATCCTCAGGCTTGGGTGCAGGCAGAACTGGGCTGGGCATAGGGAGTGCCCCCTGATCCAGGCCATCCTCAGAGTCTGACGAGGAATGGATCACAACAGCCCATTGTATACCGATCTAAATTAAAGTTGCTAATATTATCATACAAAGCCCTTAAGGATTTTGGATCATGTTATCCGCAGGTGTTCCTTTTCCTGAGAAATTTTACTCTCGGCTCCCAGATGCTCAAATTGCATTCTGTCATCTCCAAAGAAATAAACTGGTGGTGACGAGGTCAAGAGCATTCTCTGCTGTGGTTCCATTAATGTGGAACGAGCTGCCTGTGAAAATCAGATCTGCTTCCATTTTGATGGGTTATCAGAAACAACTAAAGACGTTCCTGTTGAAACAAGCATTTTCCTCTGTCTATCTGATCACTGAACTACAAGGAAGCTTTTAAAAATTTGTTCTGCTTCATAATAGGAACTACTGTACATGAAATGTTATGGTCATCATCTAAATTTGTTGATTTATGGATTTCATCACACTGGTAATTTTGTTTTATTTGTAGTGGTATTGTTTATCGATGGATGTCGTTGGTGGATTGTTATAACGTTTATATTATGTTTTTATTTATTTTGTCAATTGATATAGTTAGTCACCTAACACCTAGAATAGTGTGTGCTTTAGTTGTGGCAAGCAAGCAATGGTAACAAAGGTCTTAACTGTATAATGGACAGAATGGGCAGGCTTTGAAATGGCAAAATGGTGAAATATGGTAAGTATACATCCAGTAACAAACAGCAATTAGGGATTCATAATTCATCCATTTCCACATTGTCTGAACCGAGACAGACTATGATAAAGGTAAAGGTCACCATTGCTCGAAAACCAGTCGTATCCAACTCTAGGGTTCAGTGCTCATCTCTGCTTATAGCCAAAGAGCCAGCGCTGTCTGCATCTGCAGATGTTTCTGTGGACATGTGACAGGCATGCCTCAACACTAGAGTGCACGGAATGCTATTTACCTTCCTACCAAAGTGGTCCTTATTTATTTTCTTGCAATTTCTTGCTTTCAAACTGGTTGGCAGGAGCTGGGACAGAGATGGGAGCTCACTCCATCCTGCAGTACTTGGGATTCGAACTCTGACCTTCCAGTCAGCGTCTTAACCACCAGAGCCACTGTAATGCCTATAGACTAGGGATTCTCAACCTACGGCTCGCTGCACCATTTCATGTGGCCGCCCTCACCGCCTCCTGTGGGATCCGCGCACACTAGATTGGTCAACTGTCCCTGACAGAACCCCGGTAATGGGTGATCACCTCGTTGCCAGGGGTTCCTGAGGGGACAGAAATTGGGGGAGCAGAATATTAGATGGAGTTTAATTCATCAATAGCTGATCGGACAGGCAGCTCGGACAATGGAGAGCTAATGACTAACTCGCTAGGCACGTAATAGGTAATTTCGCGTCTGCGGACTCCTTTAAGCCCTAGAGCCAATACTAGCCACTTGTTTACCCCGGATAACACGGAACAATGTATTTCCCCTGCCGTTAATTAAGTTGGTTAATTAACTTCCCCTGTGTAGACTTCCCCAATTAACTTGTGTAAACATGGTGTGTTAAGCCTGCCATCACAATAGATCGCTACGTTTTTGCATGCAGCCAGAACAGGATAAATACTGATGATTTGTCTCCATTAAATTACTGGTCATCGCTCCATCTTGCCTCGTGTGTCGTTACTTGACCAGTCTCCTCCGGGACCCAACAGCCGCTTCGAGGTTCCAATCAAGCTTGCGCAACCCGCTTCACGGCCCAGATCCAACAGCCTCCACCACACCAGGAAGTGCAATGTGGTGGAGGAAGGGCAAAATGGCCGTCCAGCCCCTGAAGCTGTCTTAACCTGGCCCCCTGCTTATAAAGGTTGAACTCCTGCTATAGACTATGATAAGGAGGAACCAAAAATACCTCCAATTCTTCATACTACAAGAAATGCAAAATAATTACAAGTGCTCACCAATTTAACTACTGTTTTGTAAAACAACAATACACAAGTTAGTAAAGAAATGGGATTGCCTGTTTAGTTGCTTCTTAACAGGAAGCATCACTTACAAAGCAATTGACTTTAGTATTCTGTCTTGCCTGTAAGTGCTTCACACAGACCTCTGAAGTCACTTTTCAAATCCCCCTTGGGTCAGTGCATACAGACATGAGAAGAAAAACAACGTTGTAGTGAAATGACAGTTTGCATTACATTTGCACCTTTAGCAGCTGTCTGGAATAAAACAGCAACGTGTGAATGCAGAGAGTACTGACTTTGTATATGTGGAAAGTGTCTGATCAAGGTCACAGAGGAAATCAAACTTTTAATTGACCAGTTAAATGTATACACATCTTCTTTATACTTGAGGCTTAGTTGCCTCTTTTTAAATATTAGAAGGGATGACGTTTGCATACATCTACATCTGTGTATTTCAAAAATATTTCTTTAGAATTTGTATGCATGTTTATATAAGCCAAAGTTTCTAGAGAGCTACAATATCTTTTAACACAAACTTGACCCTCCTAGACATGCACATAACTTTTTGCAACTATACTCTATACACCAGGGGTGCCCAAACTACGTCCCATATGGGCACAATTTACTTCTGTTTCTGGGAGCAATGAGGGCGGTGTGGGCCAGATGAATTGGCATTGGGGGTCAGATGTGGCCTATGGGCTGTAGTTTGGGCACCCCTGGTTTAAGCAGAGAAAATGACAGCTTAAAATCCATCTCATCCTGTTGCAAAACAGATTTCAAGTCATGTTTTACTTCCGCTTCTGGTGGGAGGAACCACATGACTCGCCCGCTGAACGTGACCAGGCCACGGGCCAAAAGGTTTGGACACCCCTGCTATACACAGACAAAAGAAGTTACGGTTTTGATGTAATTGTTGATCAAAAAGCCAAAGTAGCAGATGGCCAAATCCCCAATGTGAGACACTGGACACAGCCTGTTATTAAGAGTCAGCTTTTATATTAAGGCAAAACTCATTTTCTCCTCTAACAATGGTATTCTTCCATGCAACCCAACTGCCATATGTCATTCTAAACATTCCAACTTGTCTTTGAACCTCAATCAGTTTGTCTTTTTGTGAGATGGATATTATCTGACTGGCTGCACCTACGCTGACATCCATGTTGTGTTCAAGACTGTGACTGCTGTACATTAGAAATCTGTTTGTTGGCCCAAGAAGGGAGAGCCCATTTTCCATCCTGACCTTGTCACACATATATCTACATCTCAGAACACAGCAAGTTGATCAGCACAAATTCCCTCCAGTCTTTGAGGATCCTTTGAAGCAAAAAAGACATGCTGTCTGATCAGGTTCCATCTAATGGAAGTCTGGAACCAACTTGGTAGGATGTTTCCTCCTAATGATGCTGTCTTCTCCCATTATAGGGACTGATTCACAATGTGGATATCTTGTTCAGCGAGAGACAAAGAAAACAGTCAGAGGCTCAGAAAACAATTGGTGTGAAGAAAGGTCGAAGGGACTGAGCATATTTCTTCTGGGAAGAGAGAAAACTGAAGGTTGCAGTCTTTGAAAACATGGGGAGAAGGTGGTTAAGTGTTGTCCTCTGCTGTTGTTGCAGAGCACAAGACTAGATGTAATAGGCTTCAGTTACAGGCTGGACGTTTGTTTGAACATTAGTAGAAATCTATTGGTGGAAGGAGCAGCTCAATGGAAGATCCAATTAGTGTGAGGATTGGTGGAGATCTCTCTCACATTTACTCTGTGAAAAAGTCTTGAAGCAGAGGCTGAGAAGCCACCCCTTCAGAACACACTACATCTAATTCTCTTGCATGGCGTTAGCGTCAAATGTTTTTAGCAGGGAACAGCAATTTAGTTTCCTACAGATATTGAGACTGCGATTTTCAGTGATCAAGGATGATGAGACTTGTGTTCAAACTTCTGGAAGGGTTCACTACATTCCTCAATCCTGGTTAACAGTATTTTGAAGATTTCATGTTTTCATCATCTGCTCCTGTAATTGTAGTCAGGTGATATATTTGTTACCAGAAAAATGGATACTGGATACAGTTACAACTTCGGTTCGAGTCGCTGGTGGAGCCCTTCTCCCAAGAACGAGGAGGCGTTTAATTTAGGCAAAATTAAAATTGGTTTATTGAAAAGGGGTTTAAGCGTCACTGGCCGGGTGCCGGGAAAAGCCCTATTCTCAACCTTATGCCTATTAAAGTCCCTTAAGTGAGCAGCTTTTTGGTTCCAATGTCTTGCGTGCAAATGTGCTGAGAGCGCTGATGACATTTTCTATCAGGAGATTTTTATACCCTTCACCTAAGGGAGCTCAACTAGTTCTACTGCTAGCTAACAAGTTTACAAAATAAGAGATTTACAATGGTGAACAAAAACCCGGCACCAGACTCTTGTTACATTAAAAGGTCAATCATATAGAGACAAAACAGGTCAAATACATAGAACAAAAGGTGATGGGTAGAGCAATTGCCCTGGAAATGACAGAGTTCATAGTTTAGCAAATGCAGGTTGTGACATAATTCAGGTGACACCCAATGGGCGCCAGGATTGTAATTTGGCACAAATAAAAAAGTCCAGATTTGAGTCCAGGATGCAAAAGGACCAATGACGAAGATGGGCATCCTTCAGACTCTCCTGAGGAGGAGCATTGCTTGAGGCTCTTGGCAAAATTCCTTTCCCACCCAGCAATTAATCTATCCTGAGTCAGCCCAAGCACTATCTACAATTGAATACAGGAGAGATCCCAAAAACAATGAGCATGCCAGGTGCAAGAGTAAACAAAGCAATACAACAAGTAAACAGAGGAATCAAGGTGGCTTTTCTTGGGGCAAAATGTTAAGTGATGGCTTCCTGTGGCATTGAGCCTTCCTGGATGCTTGCAGGAGGTAGGCTGAGGTGCAAGAAAAGATCCTGATTTGAGATACAAACAGAGCATTTTAAAATCAAATCTAAAATATTTTAGATTCTTTTTTGGGGGACATAATCTATACAGAGCAAAGGAAATATGCTATCTTGAATAGAACAGTTCCAGGTATTCGAAGACATTTTTATTAAGTTATCTGACATCCCAGGTATAACTGCCAATGAAATAATATTTATTAGGAGTGAAAGGGGCCATGTCTGTTGTGTCAACCCTTGCAGTATATACCTTCAAGCGTGTGTGAATAGGTGCATGGTCAGAATGGTGCTTGTGTACACATAAACCTAATCCATCCTAAACATGTGTGGCAGAATAAAGTGAGTGAAATAAGTTTATTTGAGAGGAATAAAACGGAATAACTTTATTAAAAGGGGATAGAAAGATAGAAATAAAAGACTGGGGGGTGCATTTAATGAAAATGGGGTTACATATTCATGACATGATTTATCAAAACAAGAATCTGGAGAGACAGGGTACAGAGGATTTACTGAGTAACATGACAAGGATCAAAAGAAACACAACCCTATGGAAGCACTAAAGTATCACTGATGGCATGTGCCTATTGTGGGGTGGCCCGAGGATGATTTCTAAAGAATGCACTTTCAAATATTTCTCTTATCATAAGACCCAACATTAACTCATTTAATCTTTTTGCACTTTTTAAGAACAATGACCGATCTATTCCACATAACTTTATGCCATCTTCAGTTCATGCACGGGATTCACTGCCCCAGAATAATTTGAAGTTTTGTTTGTATTTTCCCTTTCCCAGCCATATGATTTGAATAGATGTGTTGCCAACAGTACATATTCTCTATCACTGCATTAAGTAAATCTGGCAGTGGAATTAAGATAGTTGTTTATTTTTTGAGGATATGGAAAGTTAATGTGTTATGTTGTTTGTAATGGTTAAGTGAACTCAGGACCGTTCTTGAAGCCAGTTTTTAAAATTACATCATGCACAGGAAAAGTCTTGATCAAGTGATGGTGAAAACCTGGAGATTTTTGGACAATGATTTGGCTCAATCTTGCCTCACTTTACCTATCACAACTTTACAGTTGTTCAGCCAAGGCAACTTGCTATGCTTGATAAGAGTTTTAGTCATTGTGCATGTGTATGTTGTGTATTCCCCTAAAACAAATTGAGAAATGTGAACACTTGAATCCATTATGAATTCCAACACGCAAGTGCTTAGCCATTCCAGTTAAGACTTCTTTAGACTTCTATGGTCTCTTTAGACTTCTACTAGCAGAGGTTGCCCGGAGTTGCTGGGCTGTTTTAAATTTTGTTGGAAGGTTAAATTGTGTTAATGTTTGTTAAAAATTGCTTAGTCTGTAATTTTTAAAATGTTTATTTATACAAATTCTTTTTGGCTTGGCTGGCTGTTTTATGTAACTGAATAATGTTTTAGTTTTTTTTAAAAATAGTTGCACCGTAGGTAATAATTTTAATAATGTGAAAGTAAATGTTTTTTACATTCAATGTTTTTAAAATGTGTTTAGTTGTTTTGGGTTTTTATTTGAGTTAGAACTGAGCACAGGATTTTAATAAATTTTTTATTTTATTTTATTGACATAGGTTTGTGATTTGTGTTAAATTGTGTTTTCGTGTATTTTTTTTTGACTTGTGACCTTTGTAAAATTGTGATTTTGTGTTATTGTTTTGATTTGTTTTTACTGTTGTGGCCTTTTGTTTTGGGCTGTTGTGTGTTTTTGAATTGTTTTTACTATTGTGGCCAGCAGGTGGTGCTAGTAGGGGTTTTCTTGTATTTTGACTGTTTTTTCTCTCCTGGCCTCTGGGTGGAGCTTCTTCCGGTAAGTAGTCTCTTTCTTTATTCATTTCATTTCCGGTCTTTGTGCAGGTAGGACATGTGCTGGTGAGTTGGCTTGTTTTCTTTATTTTGTGGGGTGGGGGTGGTTGTATTTTTTTGACTGTTTGTTTTCTTTTTGATTGTTTTTGTTTATGTTGTATTGTTTTTTGGTGTTGTTTTTGTTTGTTTTTGTGTATTTTTGGATGTTTTTGATTGTGTTTTAAGGTATTTTTTGAAAATTATTTAATTTTTAATTTTTGTTGTTATTGTGGCTTTGGGGGGGGGGTATTTCCATGGGCCGGCCTGGCTGGCCGGACCGTGGGAATTCCAACGCCGCTTTATGCGGCTTTGGGGGGGTTTATTTCCACGGGCCGGCTTTGTTGGCCAGACCGCAGGCGTTGGGGAGGGGGGCTTTATTGTCTTATGGTGCTTTGTGTGGAGTCGTGAAAGTAGATTGGGGTTTCCCCTTTAATATCAGTGGGTGAGAGGTTGCGATCCCCCTCTCTGCTGGTTCCCCGGGGGTTGGGAGGTTTGTGGGGACAAAAGGGGTATGTCCCCCCAACCCTTCTGGACCCAGGAGACCAGGGAGAGAGGATTGATTCCCCCCTTCCTAAAAAAAACCCTCCGTTTTTAAAGAGAAGAAACCGCTTGGTTTCTTCTCTTTAAAGAGTTTTTTTGGGGTGGTGGTGGTGGATTCGATCCCCTCTCCCTGGTCTACTGGGTCCAGAAGGGTTGGGGGGACAGATCCCCTTTGTCCCCACAAACCTCCCAACCCCAGGTGAGCCAGCGGAGAGGGGGATCGCCACCCCCACTTACTGATATTAAAGGGGAAACTCCGATCGGACATTCCCTTTTAATATCAGGGGGTTGGGTTGTAATCAATCTCCTCTCTCGGGTCCCGTGGGTCCGTGAGGGCTGGTGTTTGCGTGGCTGTGAGGTGGTGAGTTTTTTAAAAAATTCGGGCGCCGGCTTCATCAGCATTCTGTGCGCTCATGTCGCGCAGGACTCTGGGGCTTGTAGTTATGGGTTTGTGATCTGTGGTTGTGGTGCGGTTTTTTTTCCTGCGGCTCGATTTTGATTGGCCACGGTGCATTTCTCAATGTTCTTTGTGGTCACGCCTCTCAGCCTGATTGGCTGTGGTGCGGCGCAAAGATCGTTGGGAAATGAAGTTGTTTCCCTTTTTTCGCGTTTGTGGGGCTGTTGCCCCACTGGCGCATTTCTCAATCCTTCGTTGACCTGCGGACCCAGTTCGGCCGTGTGCACGAAGGGTGGGTGCGGGCTAGTAGGGTCAGGCTTAGGAACCTATGTGAAGTTCAAATGGTTAAAGCTTGGTTTTATAGGTTAAGATGGTCTCTCTTCACCTTTCTCCTAGACATTCATTGATCCTTGAGTTGCATAGTCCCATATGGTTGGCATTTTGCATTGGACTCATAAACTCCAGCTCGGAACATACCTTTCAGATATCCCTAGAATCTATCAGCTTTTTGGTGACACAAGCTTTCTAGTTGAATATATTTAGCACTAGCTGATTTTTAGCACTAGCTGATTACCCAGTCTTGCTCGGGTTTTTCTTTCTTTAAAGGAAGTATAGTTCTGCCGGCATGTCCTGCCTTGTAGTTCCAATTTCTTCATCACTGCCTCTGCCATCATTGCCTGCACTGTTGTCACTGGCTGCATTATCATTCTGCTGCCTGTTGACACCTCTGATGTCACCTCCTGTGTTATTGCTGTGTGTCTTGTGATTTTGCTGCCTGTATTGTTTTGTGTGTATTTACTCCCAGGCCAAACCCATTGCAAGGGACATCTCTATTGTATTGTATGCCTGGTTTTTGAGGATTTCTTTCTCGCGCATGAGGTAATTCACTCCTTTTAAGCAACTGAGATGTCCCCAGCGAATCTCATTGAGTTTTACTCCAAGGCCAAACACGTTGCAAAGGGGTGTACACTTCCACCATGAGAAGAACAATATCCTAAAAGGGTGAGGGGATGAAGGGGGCAATCCCAAAGTGACCAGCCTCACTCTTCAACTGTCGCCCTCTTCTGAGGGCTCAAACAGGCTCCAGCGGTTTTTACCCCCTCCCCAACCGCTGGAGGAGAGCGGGCCATTCCATTGTACCACACCACAGGGGTACCACTATTCCATTTTGTCCCCCATTTCCCTCCCTTCTCAGTTCCACAATATCCCAACACCATCCTGATACTTTAATAATAATAACCTGTCGAAGGAAATAATAAAAACAGGTTTATTTCCTTTTTAAATACTTTTTTATTCTTCAGCTCTGGGAAAGGATCCCCTTTTTAGTGTTGGTAGTGCTTTCTCTCCCATCGGTGGGGGTGTCCCCTTTGCATCCCAATTTGTGGGGCATAAACCCCCAAATGGGTTTCAAGACCCCCACAGTGCTGATCTTGCTAGCCCAAGATAGGTGTGTGCCAATTTTCAGCGAGATTGGTCCAGGGGTGTGGGTTCCTTTAGAGCACATACAAGACCACACCTGTTTTATAGATATAGATTGCAGTCTTAACTGTGCCTGAAAGAGATTCAGCCTGCTTTGAATAAATCATCACAAGGTCCCCAAAATCTGCCTTCAGATCAAATTAAGCTCCATGGAAGCTTGGGATCTGAATGGCAGCCGAAGTTTTAAGTACTTGGAAGTTGTAGTAAACATCCCATCGTTCATATTGTAAATGTTGTGATGTTTAACAAAGAAAGAGGTAGAGCACAGAACTTATGCTTCTGTGGGCCAGCTTTAGAATTGCACATTAAACAGACACCACTAGTCTAGTTATATTTCTGCCTTAAGGACACTAGTTTGTAACTGCCAAGGAAGTTGTAGGCCATTAAATGAAGTAAGATTTTATTATATGCAAAGTTAAGACAGACACGGCTTCTTCTTATATTATGAACTTATTCAGCCAGAAATATTGATGCCTTAGGAGCTTCACAGCCTAGTTAAGTCACTGTAGTGTTTTACAGAAATGAAACAGATAATTAAGCAACACGTTTTTACTTGCCATCCCAGAGGGCAATGCTCGGTGAGATTCAGATTGTGACAAAATTCAGCAAACAAGCTTTTACACCAAAGGTGCTAGTTCCAAATATGGACAACTGACTGATATATTATGGACAATGGTTTTAATTCAAATGCTATGAGCATAAAAATAGCAAGAACAGAGCAGAAGATAAAAATTTTCTGAAGGTCCTCATTGGTCCCCCTATAGCTCATCTAGGAAATCACGACCAATTCTCAGCCATCATTTCGCAGTTGAGACATATTTGAGTTCTATTGGCCTGACAACTTACTTGATATCTGTAGTGAAATTAAGCTAATTATTTTCAGGCTATAAAAAGCTAGAAAATATATATCTGTGATCACTACACTAGATTTAGCATTGCAAATTAATAAAAGCTCAAGTTAATAATGCCATCTTTTGAAGACATTGGGGCACCATAGCATCCAATATTCAACAAAGTAGAAATATGGTGCTACTTACTATTATTATTATTATTATTATTATTATTATTATTATTATTATTATTATTATTATTATTATTATTATTATTATTATTATTATTATTATTATTATTATTATTATTATTATATTTACATTTGTATGTCACTCACTCGACAACGCGACTCAGGGAAGCTCATACCAGTTAATAAAATAATAAAAAAGTCATTATGGAGATACTGTATAAGAATCATGAGGCATAGAATTATTGAATAGCAGATTTGGAAGGGACCCATAAGGTCAGTAAGTCCAACACCTCCTCAATGTCTCCTCATCTAACACTTGATTATTTCCACCTATGTCCTACTCAGTTCAAAGAGCTTATTTCTGTTGGATAATCTTTGCAGGGTGGTGCAGGGGAATACTTTGAAATGCAAGCCCTCCTCAAGTCCCCTTTTCTTTTCTCTTAGTTCAAATACCCCTGATCTAGAATACAGAAATTGGCATTGATGGGAAAACTCACTGCATACTCACAATTAATGTATCACAATGCCAGCACAGACTCACTTTGTAAAACATGGCACACTTTTATTATTTTAACAATTACAGTAAAATCCATACTTACGGGGAAAAAAAATGTGTTCCGAAGGCTTTTGCTTAAATCGATTTGTTTTGTAACTCAAAACAAACCCATTTGAAAAAAGTTTTTTACGTAACTCGAAGCAAACCCATAGGAAAAATTATTTTTTACGTAACCCAAAGCAAACCCATAGGGAAATGAATTTTTACGTAACTCAAAGCAAACCCATAGGAAAAAGAATCTTTATGTAACTCGAAGCAAACCCATAGGAATTTGTGTAAACCGGGACATGGTTTTAACACAAAATTATGTAAGTCAAGTTTAATGTAACTCGAGGCATTTGTAAGTCGGGTTTTACTATATACTGATTCCTTTAGCATTCTCCCCAGTCTCCCATGTTGATTTATGGAAAGATGTGTTAATTTAACTTAGTAATACCATCTAATGCTCCTGCTGTATGTTATTTTGGAGAACTGTAGTTTTTCTTGTCATTTTGTGTATTCTTATTTAAACTTTTAAAAAAATCTGACCCAAAATGCAAACATAATAACAGTGTATAATTTTATTTGTGAAATTCTGATACATACATGATTTTACAGCACCTGTAAACAAGTCAGTGAAGTATACTGCTTGAAATAACTTGCATTCTTTGGAATGTTTGCACCCTTTCCCCTATTTCCCATTACACAACATTAATTTAAGACAGATATATTAGGCAGGTGTTTATTGCTAAAAACACTCATAGCAGCAACTTTCAGAAGATTTGTTAATTAAATTGTCCTTGCACATGGTCATTTATTGCTCCAGCAAAAAAGGCCATTTAATAATTAACACTTCCAATTTAACTGATTGTCTTGTCTTATTCCTCTGCTATAAGCTTTAAGGCAGACGAAGCTGTCATACAGCAATTTCTCAGTAATATTTTGCTGTGCACTCTCTCGCTGGATCACAGTGAAAATAATATACAAGAAGTTTCCTTTTACTAACCTCATTCTTGTTTTGCATAATCAGAGAAGAATTTAAACGAGTTAATGTCAGGGAGGAAGAGTTCTTTTGCTGCTCATTTTTTTTCCCCCAAGGCAGTACAGAGGCAATTTGTAAGATGAGTGGTGCAGGTGATCTACAAGCACACAACAAATCCACCTGCATTCTTGCTTGCAAGGTGAGTGTTTCACCCTGTCAGACGTGCATCTGTGCTACCACCATACGACTGGCATTCTGTGGGAGAAGCCACTTTGCACCTATTGAAGATGTCAATAGGTCTCCAGGGAAGGAAGGAAGGAAAACCATTTTCGCCTCCGTAATATCTTGCAGAAAACAAAACCAGAAACCATGCCTTGGTGTTCTCTAGAAAGCAGGCAATTTCCGGTTCAGCTCTTGTAAGAAGCAAGAAGGAAGTGCTACTGATGGAACATGCTCCAAAAGCCCAATTTGCAGCAACTCCTCAGGCCACGGAGGAAGATTGGACTGGCTTCAAGTTAGAAACAGCTGCTCCTTTTTCACTGGGATGTTTTCAGGGGGGTGGCAGGTAAGAGGTAGAATGAAAACAAGCCTGATGCTTCCCCTGCAGAAGTTCAGCTTTGTGGGATACAAGCACTACTTCATTCTCTCTACAAAGAAGAAGGCAGGGGCATTGCTCTGTGCCTTCTCAAATGGTTACAGGAGGCGGAGGTGGCAGCAGCAGCGAGGGTCTACTTGCCTTTCCCCCAAAAGGCCAGTCCCAAAGGTGAGCAAGCTTTGGTTCCCCAGGCTTTCTATCCAGGCCTTGGGATTCAGGGCCAGGAAGAGTCAAGACTAATGCCATTAATAGATTTGGTTAGTAAGCCAGAAGTGCTGGGTCAGTGACAATTACAAATCAGTAGCTGGTGTGACACTTTTTCCGCAAAAAGTTAATCTAAGATACATCTGTTATTATTCAAATTACTTCTGGTAACAAAAGTCAATCATTAAGCAACCCAGCAATTTGTTATTAGTTATGTACCAATTGTAAGCAAACTAAGCTTCATGACTTCATACACCCCATTTCTTCATTTACACATTGTAAACTACTAATTTGCAGCTCATTTATTTGCAAGGACAAACACATTTTTTACTTGTGAACAAATACCAGTTGGCTTTTTTAAAAATAATAATAATAAATTTTTGAGTTATACTACATGTTCTGTTGAACACATAGCTAAGTTGTAGCCTGAATTATTTTTTTACACTCATAGGTAAGTGCAGGAACCCTTGACTGAGACCAGGCTCACTGTACACATGTAGAAAAGGCTTTAATGAAGTTCTCAACCTTTTAAAGCCAGGGCTGGGTCACACTCCCTCAGACAGCTTTGGGGGCTGGACAGCCATTTTGCTCTTCCTCCACCACATGGCATTTCCTGGTGTGGTGGAGGGCCACATGAAATGGTGCCGCGGGCTGCTTCCAGCCCACAGGTTGAGAATCCCTATTTTATTGCATTCCCTCCAAACCTGCTAAAGGTAAAGGTTTGCCTTGCTCGAAAACCAGTCATATCCAGCTCTAGGGTGCAGTGCTCTTCTGTTTCAAAGCCGAAGAGCCAGCGCTGTCTGCTTCCGCAGACGTTTCCGTGGTCATGTGGCAGGCATGACTAGACACCGGAGCACATGGAACGCTGTTTACCTTCCCACCGAAGTCCCACTTTATCTACTTGCAATTTCTTGCTTTCGAACTGCTAGGTTGGCAGGAGCTGGGACAAAGACGGAAGCTCATTTGGTCCTGCAGTACTCGGGAATCGAATAGCTGACCTCCCGCCTCCCAGTCAGCATCTTAGCCAATTGAGCCAAAAAAAAATCTCTTCAATAGGCGCAAAGTGACTAATTTTATAAACAACAACAGAACACCTGTGCATAGGAGGGACCACAAATTTGGGGAGAAGGCACAACTGGGATGGGGAAATTTGAACTCTAGTCACCAAGACACAGACTCTTGTGCATAAAAGCAGAATCTAAATTCATTTGTATTTTAATCTTAAACCATGCACCCACCAGAGGAGGGCAGGAGATGATTATCAAGAGCTTTCCATTAATACAACAAAGATTAGGATTTCCTTTTCATTTAATACAAATGATTTTAAAACCATTATGAAATTATTTCCTCTTTTCATAATGATTTAGAAGACATGAGAGAAGATGAGCTCACATTTTTAGCCATGGCATGAGTACAATGCATGGCACTGTAAATGTTTAGTCTTCTCTATCATGGTAACAACTAAGTCAGGAAGGAAATAAGAACACACACAAGAAATACTTTAAAAAAAAACACACACATTACTACAACAAGCTAAACATTTCACCTTCTAGAGATTGCTGGAATACTATTGTATGCATAGTCAACTATTTTTCTAACAATCAGTTTGGAGCTTACTTAGCAGTTTTGTGGGTCATATATGTCATTTTAAGATTGCATGTATTTAATAGAGTAGCTGTAAAACATTTCATTTTCATATGACATTTTTAACATCATCATAATTTGTGCTAAAAAATTTAAAGCTGCAGGATACATTTGTGAAAGCAAAGAGAGTTTAACACTTGGAAAATCCTTACCATGACAAAGTCTGTAATATTTAGGCACAAAAGGTTAAAATTGTAAGGGTATTTCAATCTTACATACAGATTTCTTGCATTTAAAAGCATTCATCTTGGTATGCTTTTTTCCTATACATCCCTTTCATGAATCGTACAGTGCAAGCGATAATTATACTCTTCTCCATTTAAGATATATTTTATATGTTGTACTGCTTAGGTCTGCTGACTCATCTATTCCATAGGGAGAACAAACATGGTATAGTTGTGTACTATAAAACAGTACAGTAGAACCTCGGATAAAGTGCAAACTCCGTTCCACAAGTTTGGACTTTATCCGAGTTTGGACTTTATCCGAATCAAATGGGCTATGCATCAGATAATGTCTAAAAATGGACTTAATCTGAGGTTCCTATACCAAATACCTTGGATAACGTCCATTTTTAAAGTGGTTTTGGACATTATGCGATGAATCACGTGCATGAAAACCGCGACTTTATCCGAATCGGACTTTATCCGAGGTACCACTGTATATTATAAATACTCTCACCGTAGACAGACACAACAGTGTAGCTCCAGGCAGGAAAGTAAATATTATAAAAATATACAAACATCATATTTCTTTTAGCATGGTGAAAAAAGTAGTGACTCTAATAATTGCAAGACTATACCATGTGCCTTTTTATAGACCTTTTTACAGATTATTTTGCAAAGATATATTGCCTTGTTTATCATACAGGTGTCTTAAAAATTAGACTATAGATATTCAATAATAAACTATTCAGATCCCCCTCTTTTATATATATATATATTTATATACAGATTCAGTAGTATTTCCAAGCAAACCAAATATATATAAAGGTTTACTCTTCAGCACAATAAGAAATAAGGCCTCTTCTATATTGGCAAGAAACAAAAAAGTATCCATCTTATTCTCTTAGCTCGCTGAATATAAGAATCATATATTCATTTTTTTTTAAAAATGGAATGCAACAATGAATTGTCAAAGTAAAAAAAACAAAAAACAGCAACAATAAACACATGACTTCATTGGGGTTTTTTGACTTTGAATTCCTGACACAACAGAGGACCCCATAGTTTATGGCTCTTTCAATGAACTTCCAACAGCTCTCTTGAGCTTTTCTATTTCCACCTGTGGATAACAAACACTGAGACATTAAGAATGCAATAAATATATATGTTTATTCTATATGCAACCAAATCTATATGTGCTCCAAGATTCAGTAATATAGTCTACTCAAACTAAAATTTAACCAATAGTGTGAGATACTGGTACTGCTTACGTAGTCCCTCTCCTGCCAACATGCACATGGACACATGCACAGCACAGCCCTATATAAATGTTAGGTGGAACCTTTTTCAAGAGTAGATCTTTTTGTGAGGAAGCTGATCAGAAACTGACCAAGGTCCTTTTCCTCCCTTGGAGTTAGTCTGCAGCTTCCTTCAATGTGACCACTCTGGCTAGTCAAACAAACCCCTCTCTATCTCATTGTGGCTGTTTTAAAATATTCAGAATGTTGAACTTACTTTTAAGCTGAACACGTGTGTGGTGTGCTGTCATATCACAGCTTAGAGCAGGGGTACAGCCCATGGGCTGTTTCCGGCACACAGCGCTAATTAAACCAGCCAGCACTGCTCCTGGAAACGGAAGTAAAATGCACATGCCCAGAACACTGCCATATATGATCCGTGACTGTCATAAACACAGGTCATTTACAGCAGTGTTGCTCATAGGCAGGTATGTTCTGCGCATGCACATCTTACTTCTGCTTCCGGGTGGGAGGAACCATGTGACCGGCACGCTCGACCACGTGACCAGCCTGCAGCCTGAAAAGTTTGGGCTGCCCTGGCTTAGAGAAAGGTCGTCCAGGTGGACTGACCAAGGCCTTGTGGTTCTTGTACATGTGTGCCTGCAGCCACTCACACGGAGAAGCAGTGGGAGCTTGGCCTACCATGATTCTATCTCCCTGGCTATATGGGTTGTTATTTTAAAAATGTTTTAATTACTTTCCTATTCTATTCAAAGTCACTCTGAATCCCATTCCTTGGAGAAAGCGGGGGTATAAACTGAATAAATAATAGTCTCTTGACCATTGCCCATGAAGTGATCAGATTCAGTGAGTTAGATCCAAAAAGCAGCCTTCCATTTAAAGGAAGGGTTTGGTGTTCCTTGGAAGCATTTGGCTGTGGATTTGGGTTTTGTGTGTGTGTGTGTGTGTGTGTGTTTAATTTTAATTCATTATTTCAGAGGATCCCCAAACCCTTCTCAGAAGATGGAGATACAAGAGAAACTAATTATTAAGAACATCATACCTTTGACAATATGTTAGCTGGGGGTGGGGGTATGGATCTGAAAAAGTAAGGTATTCTATCATTGCTCCCACTATCTTACTGAAATACCTTACCTCTAAGTTGTTCCGCAACTGTTTCTCTTCCTCCAACTCTGTTTTCAGTTTTTCCAGTTCTTTCCTTTAAAATTAAACATTTATTAATGTTGTCATTTAGGTATTTTGTTAGGCCAGGCTGCCAAACAAAAGAAATCTACAATTTACAAATACGCTTGGATCGAAAATGACAAGAGTGCACAAAAGTAGGGGCTGGAGTGAGCAACTGAACCAGTTTAGGAGCAGGCTCCACACTCCTGTGCTCTCACGCTGACCTCTGAAGTGAGCTGAAAAGATCCTTCTCTAACTCTAGTGCAGGATCTCCAGGATCCAGAAAGAAGAAACCCCACAATCCTTTCTCTGCTGAAATGAATAGTGCTGAAAAGTGAATCTGGCAGTAATTTTACAACTAACCACAGAGGTATGTTAAGATCTCTAAATAAAAGCTCAGGGATAAGAACATAAGAACAGCCTTGCTGGAACAGGCCACAGCAGCCCATCCAGTCCAGCATTCTGTCTCACACAGTGGCTCACCATTTCCTTCAGGGTATTATTCCCAAGCAGATGCCTTCACCTGCTTAGGATTCCCTGGAAATGGCAATGAGAGATATCCTGCCTATCTCTCCAACCCGGAGAGTTGATAATAATAATTTCATGTCAGAAATTATTCTGGTTTGAAAGGATTTTTTTGCGGGAGAAACTCTGCTCAGGGAATGCCCAAATGAGGCTTCTTTCATGTCCCCAAGAGCTGGGACAGAGATGGATGCTCAATCCATCATGCAGTACCCGAGTTTCGAACTGCTGACTTTCCAGCCTTCCGGCTAGCAAGACGAGCTTCTTACCCACTGAGCCACCGCAACCCCTTATGATACTGATGAAAGCTATATTTTTTAAAAATCTAATCTATGAAGGTATAACTTATATCTTAGATCCTATAAAGTTAGGTGAAACGTGAGCTGTTCTTACCCGTGCTCCCTTTTCAGTCGTTCCACAACAGTTAGCAGTTCAAAGACCTGAGATTTGAGCTCTTCCAAAGAAGGTTTTTCCTTTTCATCAGTTTCTTGTTTAAGCTTTATTTCCACAGCAGCAGCATTTAGTACAACAGAACTTGGTCTTGGTGATGAAGATAGAAAAGGTGAAGTAAATGCAGATGGCTGAAATAAGAAGAGCAAAATTTAACTTGTTATGTGCAGGAAAGTTGCCTCTGACTTATGTCTCTCACTGCAGCAGCAGAAGCAGCAATAACAGGGCAACCTTTTTGAGAAACTGTCTTGACAAGCATGGAAGGGGACTGCCTCCCCTTCCCAGAAAAAGGACAAGGCAAAGGCAGAGGGTGATATGCAGGAGACCTGCAAACCCAAACAGACCCATCTCTTTTCTTACTGGGCTAGAGAAGGGGTCTGTTTGGAGAGGTCTGGCCATGATGACTGTCTTGCTATTAACTAATGTGCCCCGTGGGCAGGAGACATTGTCAATCTGTACCATTAACATATGGAATCTGGAGTGATAGGAAAACCAATTTTCCTACCATTGCTGGGCTGCCTTCGAGTCCCCATTAAGAGAGAATGACACACTCGTGATTCAATCTGCTGCCCCGTCCTTCTGTCTCTTTCATTCTTCCTACTGATGCTCCAAGATTATGCCCATTCAGTCAACTGTTCTTTGCCCCATGCTGTTAGTGAAGTTCCCAACCACCATAGGCTATTTTCTGTTCCAGTCTGCCTGCCAGAGTTGCCCAGGATACTTGCCCACTCCCCAGTGCAACCTGTCCTTTGCTTCCCCAATATTGCTGGCACTTCTTTCCAGCATTCTCACCTTCCAGGGTTCAACCAGCATGCCCATTACAATTGTTTCCTAATACCTTGGCACCGCTGGCTATTGGCACTGGGATCTTTGTTTTATTTTGCCTATTTGTGTTTTATAGTAGGAGAAAGCAATGACTATAAAGTATTCATATTGACTGTAATGGGGTTTCATATATCTTGCAATTCAATTTTTTAAAAAATTCTGGATCTAAAGTGCTGTAATTCTGAATTCCAAAAGCAAAATTTGTTGTTAAGTGCATTTTTCTACTTAAAATATTTTGTTTATCTAGATATTTAGTAGCTCTATTACAGTTTAAAACACATCCATTTCAATGACCATGAAGCAACAGATCAGAATTCACTGTTTATTCATATGACAATTACTCCTTTTTCTATAACTGAAGAAAACACTATTTTGTTTTGATAAAAAATTATTCTTGTAATGTTTCTCTTGAATAATAATACAGTAAAACCCTGATTTACGTAAAAAGTCAATTCTGTAGCCTTTTACATAAATAGGGGTTTTACGTAAATCGATGCATCCCCATAGGGATGCATTGAAAAATATAACTGGGCTTGAAATTGGTTTTCAATGCATCCCTATGGAAAATTGCGCTTTGCGCCCCTAGTGGCCATCTCTGGTAATGACAGGCAATCTCCCCCCCCCCCACGCACACACCTTTTAAACTCTTCTCCAAGCCACGTTCACAAAGCGCACCCTGGAGAAACCTCACAGCAAAAGCGGGTGGGAGCGGATATTCCCCCCTGCACTCTCCCAGTCCCGGCAGAAGCAAGTGGGGACTGCAGAAAATCATTGCCACCGCCTCCTCCTCCTCCATGGCAAGTGATGTCTTGCAACTTTCAGTGGTGGGGGCGGGTGGTGTGGGGTGGAATTTTAGATTTTAAAATAGTACCGCCACCATTTTAAAATCTAAACACACCAGGAAACCCCTTACGTAACTCAATTTTTTTGCATAAATTGGGACATGATTTACCGGGGGGGTGGGGTGGGGGGGAGACAGACGGACACCTTATGTCAGTCAAATTTTATGTAAGCAGAAAGTTAGGTTGCACTTACCAGTGATAACTTTCGTTCTTCGAGTATATAGTTTGTGAATACACACTATTGGGTTATGCGCCTCCGCAGAACATCGATCGGAGGCTTAAAAGCTAATTGGCTAAAAGTTTTGCCGGTAAGACCACCCACCGCGCCGCCCACCCTTAGGAACCAGTCTGCCATTTTACCTCAGTTCCATACTTAACATAGCACAGGATAAACCAAATGATCTCATCCGTGCAGCTCAAGAGGGGAGGTAGGGTGGGTAGTGTGTATTCACAAATTATATACTCGAAGAACGAAAGTTATCACTGGTAAGTGAAACCGAACTTTCTCCTTCATATAGTTTGTGAATCCCCACTATTGGGAGATTAGCAAACTCACACTTACTTGGTCGGTGGGCAGTCGGATGAGATGATCCCACGATGAAGATGACAGTCAGGTAGGATGGATCCTCAAAGATGAGGCGCCTGGAGTCCCCTGGCAAGGACGACACGACCAAGTCTGGCGTCTGCAGTGGATCTAGTATCCATCCTGTAGTGCTGGACAAATGTAGGTCTGGACCAGGTGGCAGCCTTACAAATGTCCTCAAGCGGAGTACCCTCCAAAAAGGCAGTGGAGGTGGCAACCGCCCTTGTAGAATGTGCCCTGACATGTGGTGGAGGTGGCAATGAGGCAGACTCGTAGGCCAGGTAGATGGTCGACGTAATCCATTTGGAAAACCTCTGGACAGAGATGGATTCACCTTTAGACTTTCCCCCATAGGCAACAAGCAGACGCTGTGATTTCCTGAATTCACGTGTCCTGCTGGTGTAAAACAATAAAGCTCGCTTCACATCCAGCGTGTGCCAAGTCCTTTCTTGGGCGTTGCTGGGGTTCTGGAAGAAGGTTGGCAACGAAATAGTTTGCGCCATATGAAACTGGGAGACTACCTTTGGCAGAAAGGTGATGTCTGCGTGGAGCACCACGCGGTCATTGAAAAATGTGAGAAATGGAGCATCTGCCCGCAGAGCAGCCAGTTCACCAGCTCATCGAGCAGACGTGATGGCCACCAGAAATGCAGTCTTCCAAGTGAGGAGATGAACATCCGCGGTAGCCATAGGCTCGAAAGGAGTCCTGGTGAGCACATTTAAAACGGTAGACAATGACCATTGCACAGTTGGAGTCTTGACCGGCGGAAAGGCGTTCCGTAATCCTTTGAGGAAATGCTTTACCGTTTGGTCACGGAAGGCACCAGATGCAGGTGACCCAGCCGGAGAGTGAGCCACCACCGCTGCCAGATGGACCCGTATAGAGATGATGCTAAGGCCTGACTCCGCCAAATGGAGGAGGTAGGCCATGATGTCCTGCAGTCCCACCTGCGGAGAAGACCCTTGCTGGGATTCTAGGAAGGAATGAAAGCGCCTGTATTTGGAGGCACAGGACTTCCTCGAGGAGGGTTGTCGTGCTAACTCCAAGATCCTGGATAGTCTGGGATTATCCTCCATGCGGTGAGGTGGAGGCTGGGCAGATCCGAATGGTGGAGTTGACCGTGCTCTATTTGGAGGAGAGTTGGCGAGTCTGGCAGTGTGCGAGACTGCGACAACATGTGTAACAGAAGGACACCAGGGTTGACGAGGCCACGCCGGAGCAATGAGGATTGCGTTGCCCTGTTGCTGTTACATCCTGGTGAGGACCTTCTGAACCAGAGGAAACGGGGGAAAGGTGTACAGGTAGTCCTGATCCCACCATTTCATGAAGGCATCACCCTCGGAGTGTAGTCCGATGCTCGCCCTGGAAGAGAACCTGTGGCATTTCTTGTTGGACTCCGCCGCAAAGAGATTGATGGCCGGGGTCCCCCATGCCCTGCAAAGGGACTGAAACACAATGTCGCCCAGCTCCTACTCGTGGGTGGTCGAGGTGAGGCGGCTGAGGTGGTTGGCCAGCACATTCAACTTGCCCTGGATGTGTACTCCAATTGGGAAGATGTGTCTCTCCAGGCACCATTCCCAAAGTTGCACTGCCAGATAGAGCAATGTTGTGGACCTTGCCCCTCCTTGTTTGTTGAGATATGCCACCGCTGTAGTATTGTCGGATGCTATCTGAACCACATTGCCTGTGAGTAGAGCCTCGAAGGAACGTAGGGCCTTCCAAATGGCCAGCAGTTCCAGATAGTTGATATGGTGCACCATCTCATGAGGAGACCACACGTTGTTGACCATCAGAGTCCCGCAAGCAGCTCCCCAGCTGAGGTTGCTTGCGTCGGTCAGAACTTGAAAGAATGGCTGCAGGGGGTAAAAGTTCTTCCCCATGGCCACATTCAGGGGTGTCGTCCACCACACCAGCTGGTCCACCAGTTCTGGAGACGGAGTGAACCATTTGTACTGGCTCTCCATGAGTGGATCGAACTTGTGGAAGAGCCACAATTGTAAGGACCGGAACTTCAACTTGGCATGAGGGATCACCGCAGTTGTTGAGGCCTTCAAGCCCAGCAGTCTCTGAGCTTTATTTGCTCTGATGAAGGGCTTGTGCTTGAAGTCACGTACATTTCAGGAGTATTAAAACTTCATTGACTACATTATCTTCAGTATAAAAGCAGGACAATGTGTTGACTCAGTTACATTCATTCAACATCAACCAAAGGGAAGAGTTTATGTTATCCTTCTATATAAGCAGGCAAAATACAATTGTGACTGCTAATCACAACCCTGGGCATTGTCCATAGTCTTTTTAGTACTGTAATACTAAAATTCAGCCTATCAAAAAGGTACTTCTGAATAACCAGGTTAATGGCAGAACATCTTAATTTCCATTTATACACTTTCAACACATGTCTTCCAAAATCATGTATCTATGTGGGAATTCTGGTGGAATGTCAGAAATAAAACCACCATATTCCAAATGTATATTAACTTTGTAAGCCTGGGCATAATTGGAATGTCTAGTAAGCATTTCTGAGGGGCAAAAGCTCTGGTTGCTAGCGAATCCAGTACCGCTCCAATGTACTCCACTCGCTGTGAAGGTTCCAACTTTGACTTGGTAAAGTTGATCCTGAGGCCAAGACTCTCCATGAGATGTACGGTGAATGCCGTGTCCCGAACGGCTGACGATCTGGTGGGGGAGACTATCAGCCAGTCGTCGATGTATGGGAAGGCCCTGATTCCCTTCTGATGAAGGAAGGCAGCCACTGGAGCCATGCATTTGGTGAAAGCCCTGGGTGCTGTGGCCAGACTGTACGGTAGGCAACAGTATTGATAGACAGAGTCTCTTATCCTGAAACGCAGGAATCGTCTGTGGTCCTCGAGGATGCTGATATGGAAATAAGCGTCCTTGAGGTCTATCACCGTAAACCAGTCCCGTTTGTTGATGTGGTAGGACGGTCTGGAGGGTCACCATCTGGAACTTCTTGGTGTGGATGCACTTGTTGAGGCGACGTAAGTCCAGAATCGGGTGGAGGTCTCCGTCCTTCTTCTGGACAACGAAGTACCTCGAGTAGAAACCGTTGTCCCAATCAGTGACTGGTACCATCTCGATGGCACCCTTGGAGAGAAGGGTTGCAACTTCTTCCTCCAGATGGTGGGACAAGGTGGTGAAACGGTGTCTTCCTACCCGAGGCATCTGATCGAACTCGATGGAGTAGCCAGCGGACAAGATCTTCAAGACCCACCAGTCGTTCGTGACATCGGACCACACCTGGAGGAAGTTCCGGAGGGGGAGGTACAGGAGTTGGAGTGAGAGAGCCTTGGCTTGCATGACTTCAAACCCGGGACTTGGATTTGGAGTCGGTACGTTTACCTTGGCCATAGGGCTGGTAACCCTGCTTGTGTTGGCGCCTTTGCTTATGGAAGGTAGTGCTGGGTTGATCACCCGATCCACCTTGTTGTTTTTGTGGATTCCCCCCGATACCGCTGAGTAAAAGGCTGGAATCTTGGTTTCGTTGGCTGAGCAGGTGTGGCGAGCCCCAGAAATTTGGCCGTTGAGTTGGTCTGCCTCAACTTGTTGAGCACCTTGTCAGTGTCTTGGCCAAAAAGGCCTTGGCCATCGAAAGGGAACTCCTCGATGAGCTTCTTCATCGAGTCGTCGAGGGAGGTTCCCCTGAGCCAGGCATGGCACCGCAGGAGGATGGCGGAGGACATATCCTTGGCAGCATAGTCATTGATATGCCTCGCCGTCCTCATCTGTTGTTCCGCCAGAAAGTCCCCTCCCTCGGCCAGTAAGTCGAGTTCTTTCTAGAGATCAGTCGGCAGTCTTGCGGTGAGGGTCTTTGCATGCTCCCACAGATGAGACTGATACAAGCCCATGGCAGTAGAGTAGTTCGCAGCTCTGAGGAAGAGTGAACCGGTGGCGTAGAACTTGCACCCCACTGAGTCCAACTTCTTCCCCTCCGGAGTCGAAGGTACCGGAAACCCACTAACGACTGTCTTATGTTGGAAAGCCTTCACAACGAGAGAGTTCGGTAGTGGGTGCACCTGGAGAAACTCGACGTTCTTTGTCCAAGACTCTGTACATTCCGTCGAACCTGGACGAAATGGAGTGGGCTGAAACGGGCTTTTTCCATGTTGCCTTCACTGAGCATAGTGATGTGGACTGGACGGATGGCCTTCTTGTCCAGTTTGGCCGTCATCTGGTCCTCACCCTCCAGAGGCAGTTGGTCCACGCGCAGGTTGAACACCGTGCCCAGCCAGGTCAGCATAGCAGTAAGGGATCTTTGATCATCACCACACGGTGGGTCGACCACCCCGATAGCCTGGTCGGGTGTCTTCTCCGCATCGACATTCCCCTCCTCCTCCTCCTCCAAGGATGCACTGGAATCATCGGAGGATGAGGGGGGACTCTCGAAGCCACATTGGGACCGCGCCAGTACGGCCTGGGCGTGTCGATGGGCTGAGCGCTCGTCACATCAACATCTGGACCGCGCCAAGATGATATGGGCAGGCCAGCGGAGTGACTGCTCAACCCTTGAGAGGGTGGCAGAGCAACAGCAGGGCCAGGGTCCCTGGGGCTTATGGTGGTCAGTCCTGGAGCCACAGAGGCTGCAGGAACCGTGGCCTTAAACTGTTGGATGAAGGATTTCACCATGGCCTCGAACATCCCTCTGAACAGGTCCATCTGGGCCGCATGGACACCTGCTGGCTGAGGCGAAACGATGGGAGACGAAACGGTGGCAGGTAGAACTGGAGACGAAATGGTGGCCGGGATGGGGACCGCCGGCTCGCAATGGACGGAGTCCGAGGTCTTGGTGAGACCGAGAGTTGTCAAGCGGGGAGATGTCCCCTTTCATGAGGTGGTGGAGGCAAGCCCAAGGGGCGAGCTGGAGCCCCAGCCCTGCGGCCCTTGTTCGGGGATTCGGACAACGAACTGCCATCCCAGGCAGAAGACTCTGGCGAGAGACATCTCGTGACGGAGAAAGGTGGTGAGGGCCCGGGAGATACTGGAGGCCGAGGAGTCGGCGGAAGTGACCGGCGCTCGTCCGTTTTGTGCTTCCTTTTCTTGTCACCATTCTTGTCCTTCTTCTTTTTCTTGCGAAGAAGAAGAGAGGACAAAGACGATTGAATAGCCCGTTCAGGGGGAGGCGCACACATCGCGGTGGAAGTTGAAGGCGCACCAGCCAGAGCGAGGGCAAGTTCCATCAAGTGCACTTTCAGTCGGTTACTGCAATTTTGAACAGCTAGTCAGGTGAAATTTTTGCAATGGACGCAAGACTGGCTTTGGTGCGCTTCTCCGAGACAAAAGAGGCACTGACTGTGCCCGTCCGATGCCGGAAATTTCTTCAAGCAGGTACAGCACTGCTTGAAGGCCGTAGCCATGAAAAAAATCTTCCAAAGGAAGGGAGTTCAAGCTGTAGAACGTTCGTGAAGGTGAAGAGAACCCCGAAGGGCCGGCCAGCCACCACCCCCTTGAGGACCGAGCTGAGTCCTCAAAGGAAGAAGAAACAGCACCAGGGTGGCAATCCTGCCCGGAGGACAAGATTGCCGGCAAAAATTGAGATAATTAGTTTCTTTTCACAACAAATCGACCAAAAAATTGAGGAATCTCTCAACGATCATCCTGCTGCTGAGGCGGAAAGAAGAGAACTGAGGTAAAATGGCAGACTGGCGCCTAAGGGTGAGTGGTGCGATGGGCGGTCTTACCGCCAAAACTTTTAGCCAATCAGCTTTAAAGCCTCCGATCGATGTTCTGCGCAGGCGCATAACCCAATAGTGGGGATTCACAAACTATACGAAGGAGAAGTATACGTAAATCGGGGTTTTACTGTAAAATGGCTCTTGAAATTTTACAACACCAAATAATACTGATGGAGGCTGCTAGAAGGGCCAGAGCAAGAACCTTACATTTCCCTCGACACCCGATGTGGTAAAAGGAAGAAAAGAAGAACAAAATGTATGATATTATTCTATGATGCTTTGTTTTTACTCAGGATGCTGGAAGAAAATTTACACTCAATAAAAAGCACTGAACTACTCAAGATAAGAAGTCCAACGTGAAATCCACATACAGTATTAACATGTAATTATCCTAAAAAGCAACGTCAACATTGTACCTTTTTCACTTCAGATGACTTTGGTTTGGCACTATCCACCACAACTTCCTCCTCCTCATTAAGCACCTTCACACTTTTCTCAATGGTCTGAGCTTGAGTAGCCTAGATTGGGGGGAAAAGAAACACAAACTAGAAAGCAGAAATCTTTGAGAATCTATAGGCCATTTAATCAACATGTTCAAAAATATTAGTTGTGATACTCTAAATCAGGATTCTCAACCTGCAGCCTGTGGCCCGGATGAGGCCCCCAACACCATTTCATGTGGCCCTCACTGCCTACACCACACCAGGAAGTGCCATGTGGTGGGAGAAGGGCAAAATGGCCATCCGGCCCCCAAAGCTGAGGGAGCATGACTCGGCCCCTGGTTGAAAAAGGTTGAGAACTCCTGCTCTAAATACAGTACACTGTACCTGTTTCTAATAAACATTTATTTTCCACATAGTTGACTGAATGTTTATAAGTGGAGAAATTGTTCAATTGATATACCTGTATTACAGTATTTACAAATATAAAAAAGAAGAATGGGCCATCTAAGCAATTGTGTACTTAATGTACAAAACCTTTAGGCAACAGATTTGTGCACTCCGAGGTCCTTGCTGTCCCAGGAAGACAAGTGTACCTTTCCCAAGAAAGGGGAAAACCCAGGCAATATGGAAACCGTATCTTGTATTCTTTTAGTTTTTCAATGATATTCCTCTTCTTTCATCTCCCAATACCACCAGCATTCATTCAACACTACCTGTTCTCCTTCATATAGTTTGTGAATCCCCACTATTGGGTTATGCGCATGCGCAGAACACTGATCGGAGGCTTAAAAGCTTATTGGTCAAAAGTTTTGGCGGTATGATCGCCCATCGTACTGCCCACCCTGAGGCGCTAGTCCGCCATTTTACCTCAGTTCTCTTCTTTCTGCCTCAGCAGCAGGACGATCGTTGAGAGCTTCCTCAATTTTTTCGTCTTTTCTAAGGAAAAGTCTTCGACGAACTTTACAATTTTTTCCGGCAATCTTGTCTTCCGGGCAGGATTGCCACCTCGGTGCTGTTTCTTCTTTCTTGTGGACTCAGTTACCAACTTCGCTCCGGTCACCATTTCCCCCCTAAAGGGGGTGGCGGCTGGCCTGCCCTTCGGGGTGTTCGCATTCTCGAACCTTCTGTCGGGAAAAAATTTTCATGCCTGCAGCTTTCAAGCAGTGTTCTTCTTGCTTGAAGAAGTTTCCTGCCTCCGACGGGCATAGCCTCTGTCTTTTCTGCCTGGGAGAATCGCACCAGAGCCAATCCTGTGTGCACTGCAAGAACTTTACTCGGCTTGCAGTTCAGAACCGGAGCAACCGGTTAAAAGCGCACCTTATGGAGCTCGCCTTGGCTCCCACCGCGGCTGCATTTATTTATTTGAAAATTTCTATCCCGCCCTTCTGATGAAAAACATCACACAGGGCGGCTAACAGCATATAGAAAATACAGTAAAAACACAAGTAAGACAATAACATTAAAAACCCCAGCTCAACACACTAAAAAACAGCCTAAAATACATAAAAAAACTACACAAGTTATAGCTAATAAGCACCCACCCCACCCCACCCAGCATAAAATGACAAAAACAATCCACAGACAGTGAAAGAACTGGATCCCTTAGAATGCTAAATAAGCCAGCGGGCTTGTGCAAAGGAGTCACACATACCCCAAGCCCCCTGACAGCCAGGTCGTCAACATTTTTCTAAAGGGGAGAAGATCCGACTGGAGATGCAATTCTGGTGGTAAGAGGTTCCACAGGGCAGGGGCAGACACGGAGAAGGCTCTCTTCCTGGCCCCACTGAGGTGGACTTGCTTCACAGATGGGACCACCACTGAGCCCCTCCTGTCTGCCCCAGTAGGACGGGCTGACCACCTAGGGGTAACGCGGTCTCTTAAGTACCCCGGCCCAATGCCATGTAGGGCTTTAAAGGTCAAAACCAGCACCTTGAATTGCACCCGGAGGCAAACCGGAAGCCAGTGCAACTCCCGAAGCAGCGTCTGCATCCACGTCTGCTGGTGCCTCTCAGCCTATTCGGCCTCTGCCTCTACCATCTTCTTCTTCCACCCTCTCTATCAGGAAGAAGAAAAAGGATAAAAATGGGGAAAAGAAAAAGAAGCATAGGTTGGAGGAAAGACGCTCACTCCCACCTACGCCTCGCCCTCCTGTTTCTCTGGGGCCCTCACCTCCCTTTTCGGTTGCGAGATGTCCTTCACCCGGGTCCTCAGTGTGGTCTTCTTCGGGATCGCCTGCTAAAGGACGCAGGGCTGGGGCTCCAGCTCGCCCACTGCAGGTGGTCACTTCTCCACCTCGAGAGAGGGGCCGTCCCACCACGAGGCAGGAATCTGTCTCTCCGAGGCCTAGAACTCCAAGGATAGACCAACTGCCAACCACCATTCCGGCCACCATTTCGTCTCCGATCATAACGGCCACCGTTTTGCCTGCCACTGTTCCGTCCCAGCCGTCTGCGGTGGTTGCGACCCAGTTGGACTTTTTCAAGGGCATGTTTGACTTTTTCAAGGGCATGTTTGAGGCCATGGCAAAGTTGTTCCCCCAACAATTTAAGGCCACCATCCCTGCGGCCTCTGCGGCTCTGGTACCGACCACCGCAAACCCCAGGGATGCTGGCCTTGCTGCCGCTCCGCCGCCCTCTCAAGGGTCAAGCATTCGCTCCGCTGGTCCACCCATATCGTCTTGGTGTGGTCCAGACGTCGATGCGGTGAGCTCCCAGCCCGTCGACCCGCCCAGGCCGTACTGGCGCGGTCCCGACGTGGACTCCAGGATTCCTCCCTCGTCCTCCGATGATTCCAGCGCGTCTTCGGAGGACGAGGGAGACGTCGATGCTGGCAAGGCGCCGGACCAGGCGATCGGCGCAGTTGACCCACCGTGTGGTGAGGATCAACGCTCCCTCACGGCGATGCTCACGTTTGGGTACCGCTCTGAATCTGAAGGTGGACCAAGCGCCGCTGGAGGGCGAGGACCAAATGACCGCCAAGCTGGACAAAAAGGCGATTCGTCCGGTCCACATCACCATGCTTCCTTCCATGTTGACGTCAGCAAAGGCAACATGGAAGAAGCCGGTGTCATCTCACTCCGTTTCGTCCAGGCTCGACGGAATGTTTGGAATCTTGGACGAGAACATCGAGTTTCTTAAGGCACACCCTTTGCCGAACTCTTTGGTGGTTAAGGCCTTCCAGCATAAAACGGCCATCAGCGGTTTTCCGTTACCTTCGACTCCGGAAGGGAAGAAGCTGGACGTGGTGGGCCGTAAGTTTTACGCCACCGGTTCTCTCTTCCTGAGGACTGCGAACTACTCAGCGGCCATGGGCCTCTATCAGTCCCATCTCTGGGAGCAAGTGAAGACCCTTGCTGCGAAACTGCCTGCCGACGTCCAGAAAGGATTCGACTCTCTGGCTGCGGAAGGAGACTTTCTGGCAGAGCAACAGATACGGACTGTCAGGCACATTAATGATTATGCGGACAAGGACATGTCCTCTGCCATCTTGCTCCATAGCCACGTTTGGCTCAGGGGCACCTCTCTCGATGATGCCATGAAGAAGCTCATCGAAGAGTTTCCATTCCATGGACAAGGCCTGTTTGGACAAGACACCGATAAGGTGCTTAACGAACTGCGACAGACGAATTCGACGGCTAAGTTCCTGGGTCTCACCATGCCGTCTCAGCCTACCAAGCTGAGGCCTTTACTCAACGGTATCGGGGAAACCCCCAGCAACAGGGTGGCTCCGCCGACCAGCCCAGGGCCAATTTCTATAAACAGAGGCGCCAACACAAGCATTGTTACCAACCATACGGACAGGGCAAGCGGACTGACGCAAAATCCAAGTCCCGGGTTTGAAGTCACGAAGGCCAAGGCTCTCTCGCTCCACCTCCCGTACCTCCCCCTCCGGAACTTCTTCCAGGTGTGGTCCGGCGTCACGAACGACCGGTGGGTCTTGAAGATCTTATCCGCTGTTTACGCCATTGAGTTCGTACGGATGCCTCGGGTAGGAAAACACCGTTTCTCCACCTCGTCCCCCCATTTGGAAGAAGAAATATCAACTCTTCTGTCTAACGGAGCCATCGAGCGGGTAACACCGACCGATTGGGACAACAGTTTCTACTCGAGGTACTTCGTGGTTCAGAAGAAAGATGGAGGACTTTGGCCAATTCTGAACCTGCACCGCCTAAACAAGTGCATCCACACCGGGAAGTTCCGGATGGTGACCCTCCAGACCGTCCTCCCTCTCATCAACAAGGGGGACTGGTTCACAGTGATAGACCTCAAGGACGCTTACTTCCACGTCGGCATCCTCGGGGGACACAGGGCATCCTCGAGGGACACAGACGGTTCCTCCGGTTCAGAATGGGAAACTCCAGGCACCTCGCCCTTGACGGTCCATCTTACCTGACCATCATACTCATCGTGGGATCATCTCATCCGACTGCCCACCGACCAAGTAAGTGTGAGCTTGCTAATCTCCCAATAGTGGGGATTCACAAACTATACGAAGGAGAAAGTTCGGTTTCACTTACCAGTGATAACTTTCGTTCTTCGAGTATATAGTTTGTGAATACACACTACAAACCCTGCCTCCCCTCTTGAGCTGCACGGATGAGATCAGTTATTTTATCCTGTGCTTATGCTTAAGTATGGAACTGAGGTAAAATGGCAGACTAGCGCCTCAGGGTGGGCGGTATGGTGGGCAGTCTTACCGCCAAAACCTTTGACCAATAAGCTTTTAAGCCTCCAATCAGTGTTCTGCACAGGCGCATAACCCAATAGTGTGTATTCACAAACTATATACTCGAAGAACGAAAGTTATCACTGGTAAGTGAAACTTTGATCTTTCCATAAATCAGGTTACTGGAGTTTTCCTTTTGAGTGTGTACACCGATGCACGCATACACATCTGTATATACACACAGAGACGTGCACATACACAAACACATACGAGGTTATCACATATAAACTTGGAATCAGAGACAGGGAAAAAAGGCAGAGATTAAGATTTAAATAGCCTCATTTTCCAGAGTCCCACTCAAGGCTTCTGACTTCCTGAGGAGCATTCTGCTTTTAAGAATTTCTCAAACGTTCGTCTAAGGAACCTGCTAACTCACATACAGTGGACCCAACCTAGTACTACAAGCTTTTATATTTAAATAGATTACAATTAATTAATGTGTCTTTTACCCATTTAAAAATTGAAATAATCCTATGAAGGACATTCCAAGGTTCCCTTAATATGCATGCCATGTTTCTTGTCATTGGGGCAACAAGTCCTGGCCAGACCAATACATGTGCAGACTCTTTATTATGGATGTACTCACAGAATGATTGCCATTGAATCGAGCAGGAAGCCTCCTGCCATGCAGCTTTGGCCTGTTTGTTGTGGGATGTGATAAATTATCTGAGGTAGATTTAATGTCATCAAAACTTAAAAGGTCTAGAAAAGAATCGAGAGAGAAAGGCATAAATAAAATGTTGAACGTTTCCAGAAGGGATTACTTTAGAATTAACTATAATTCTAAATTAAGTTAATTTAAAAAGCCAACAATATGCTATTGTCTTCTACATGTCTTTAGAAACAAGACGTAGAGCGGATGCTAGTAAGCTAAAAAGGTATTAACATTTTAAGCAGAAATAAAAACTAGGAGCTATACAAGCTACATTTTCAATGCAGAAGTAGAACTGAATGTATAACAAGTTGCTCTCTCTCAGAATGTGCTTGCAATTAAACACTTAAGCAAAGCATACAACTGAAGTACGTATATCTGATCTATCTCTAGTATGACCTAGAATAGTGATAGCCAACCTTAGCACTCCAGGTGTTTTTGGAGTTCCATTACCAGAACCCCAGGTTAGCACTCCTGCTGATCAGGGCCAGTGCCGGCCCGAGGCAAGTTTTAGGATGGAGCGAGATGCAACTATGGTGCCCCCTTGGTCACCCCTAATATATGGGGTTAAATTAATTTAAGTGGCACTGGTGTCCCGCCCGGCGCCTGCACACTCAACTCGCATGCGTCTCAACAAATAAGGTCATTAACATACATGCCATATGCTCGCAATCAAAATATCGAAAACCCCAAAAAATATTTTTTTCCTTTACCACTGCAGCGCCCGCTCGGAGTGGGCGCCTGGAGCGACAGCTCTGTTCGCCTTATGGTAGGGCCGGCCCTGATTCTTCAGGGAATTGAAGTCCAAGAACACCTGCAATGCCAAGGTTGGTCATCACTGACCTAGAAGGTAGTTGCACAATATTGAAATCTTCAAGGGCCAGAATGATATTGGGATTTTACTCAAGACTGAAACCTTGTAAGTCTCAGCAGCAAATTGCAGCTGATTAAGAACTGCTGGTTACATGTTACATTAATATTTTCATGTCAGAAATTATTCTGGGTTGGAAGGACTTTTGCTGGAGAAACTCTGCTTAGGGGATGCCTGAAACAGGCTCCTTTCATGTTCCATATGTCACATTGTCTCCAAGTAAGTCAGATCACATACATTATGTTGGCAAATGACAGCTAATATACCAGTGTATTTGTGTAATGTGGAAACCTGCTCAACAGCAGTGATGGGCAAGAGTATTGCAAAACAGTCAGTTCATAAAAGTGAGCTCCGTAATGATGTATAGATGATAGAATTATAGTTAATTGTAGATTATACATGGAATTGCAAAGGTTTTGCAATTGCAAAGGTTTCGGTCATCTTTCTTACATCAGTCAAATAATACACAAGTTATCTGTACATTGTTTAAGTTGCTCTGTCCCTCCCCAATTATGCACTCATCCTTTCATCCCGCTCACAAAACAAAATTATCTACCGCACCCTTCCTTATGCAAAACTCACCCAACCTTACTGTTCTAACAATACATTTCCCACAATCTGTTCTGTATATCCATTCCCGCCAGTACTGTATCTTCTTAAATATTCTAAGCAGTAGAATATCCAATTTAAAAGATCACACATTGCTAAAATGATCTCAGTCAGAAGACCTGAGCCTGGTGGCGCAGTGTTTAAACTGTTGTCCTGCAACCAGAAGGTTGTGAGTTTGATCCTGACCAGAGATCAAGGTTGACTCAGCCTTCCATTCTTCTGAGTTCGGTAAAATGAGTACCCAGCATGTTGGGGACAAAATGCTAATTAACTTGTGAACTGCCCTGAGAGGCACTTAGTGTTATGGGGCAGTATATAAGCTTTGCTTTAAATTCTCATCTTCCATGTAATGTTGCTAGGATTCATCTCTCTTCTACCCAAAGCAAAGCAATCACACATATACCATCCCATAGAGCAGGGATTCCCAACCTGTGGCCTGTGGGCTGACCGTGGCCCGCAGCACCATTTCATGTGGCCCACCACCAGCTCCACCACACCAGGAAGTGCCATGTGGTATAGGAAGGGCAAAATGGTCGTCCTACCTTCGAAGCTGTCTGAGAGAGCATGACCCGGCCCCCGGCTTAAAAAGGTTGAGAACTCCTGCGATAGAGCTTAGTACACTCTCTGGGCGGTTCAAAAGTCAATTTGCATTTTGCCCCCAACATGCTGGATATACATGAAGCCGATTGGCTCATTGACTTCCCTTTACCACCCTCTTTCCCAGGAGAGATGGCTTCAAGTATATTTTCATACAATATAAACAGGATACTTTCATGGTTTTCTCTTAAACACAGAGTTTTAAAAAATGAAATTGAGGCACAAAACACTAAGACAGTAGACAATTAACTGATTAAAGTGTAAAAAACAGTTCCATGAAAAATCACCATAATATGAAATGCAGTAGAATAGGGGAAAATTTAGAATAGAATTATTGCAGTAAGCCTGGCTTGCTGACTGCCTTTTTCCCTGTGAGGGGAAGCAGTCATGCCTATGGGGTGGTTCTTCCTCCACCAGGAGAACTCAACATTCCTCTGTGGCTCCTCCTCTTCTAGGCTCTTGGATGTGCCTAGATTTTGGGGAGGAGGGGCATGGCCTGGGAGAGAAGGGTGTGGCCTAAAATTTCCCTTTTCATGTCCAAAACTTGACAGGTATGAGCAGAAATGTTAGACCAGTGTGGTATGATCTGTAATGCACTAGAATTGTCACTGCTACTGATCACAAAAGCAAAGCAGCATGGGAAATGGAGTTCCACAACATCTGTAGAACTACAGGTTTCCTATTAACGTTCTGGAGCAGTTTACATATTCTTCCCTTTTGAGGTGGCTTCAGTGTTATGCTGCCATAGATGTTACTATGGCTTTGTCTTCCTAGCAATCTTCTTCGTTTTCCGTGTCTAGGCTAGACGTGAAAATGCCAAAATGAAGGCACCTTTCAGTGAAATTCCTTTTGCCAGTACCTTGGTAAGGTTGCCATTAACAGGGTATGCCCGATTGTGTTTAAAAAATACCACAATCTTCGAGGAGGCTCTTTCTGCGTACCCTAGCAATCTTATAAAAGCAAACTCACATTTTTGTGCCCTGCCTAATTTAAAATGAGAGGGTAATAAATTACAATTTATCAGAATGGTCTACTGGGCTTAAAAACAGATTGCAATAGAGAAATAACTATGAAACATCAGAGAACGTTTATGTTTGCCAGGTGTCTGACAATTGAGTTGAGTGAAAAACATTAAAAAAACAGAAACAAAGGAAAAACCTACTAAGAGGGAAAGCCTGTTTAATAACTGAATTGTAAGCAAGTCAGCTTTCAGTTTTCTTTCTACTAGTCACAATAATTTCAGTTAATATACTTTTAGTATAACATAAACTTTTAGTTAATAATTATTTTAAATACATGTGATTTATCTGTGTGAGAAAACAGCATGATAAATTCTAGTTTAGAAACCAACAGACTGAGAAATATTCTCATTTTAATTGTAAGAATAGAAAGTCTAAAGGAAACTCCAGTACTTAAATATCACCCAAAGAAGGGATCAGCAGGCTTTAGGTGCAGTGTTTTTATTTTGCTAATGTGAACATTGCTTCTTTTATCTATTCCCAGTGAAGTCCCAATCTATTTAACCAGATACTAGCTGCCGGGGGGGTGAGGAGGAGAGCAAGCCAGCCGGGCGAGCGAGCGGCGGAAGGGACAGCCGCGGCCGCCGGCGGACAATCCACCCCCAGCCGGGGGGTGAGGAGGAGAGCCAGCCAGCCGGGCAAGCGAGCGGCAGAAGGGCCAGCCGCGGCGGCCGCCGGACAACCACCCCCAGCCGGGGGGTGAGGAGGAGAGCCAGCCAGCCGGGCAAGCGAGCGGCGGAAGGGCCAGCCGCGGCCGCCGCCGGACAACCACCCCCAGCCGGGGGGTGAGGAGGAGAGCCAGCCAGCCGGGCAAGCGAGCGGCGGAAGGGCCAGCCGCGGCCGCCGCCGGACAATCCACCCCCAGCCAGGGGGTGAGGAAGAGGAGGAGGAGGAGAGCCGGTGGAGCAGCGGAAAGGCCAAGAGAAGACCAACTGAAAGGCGGGAAGAGGGCAGAGGATAAGTACCTGATATGCAGATGTAGAAGACTTAATATAGAAACTGACATAGAGACTTTATACTAACTAAATACAGAAATTGACATAGAGACTGTGTATAAAGTGTGATAATATGCATGATAATTGTTGTGTTAAATGTTTTGAACTTTAAAAACTGTGATAAAATGTATGAGGAGAGAAAAATGGCGTAGACACCAGCAAACCACGCCACAAAGCTTGCCAAGAGAACCCTATGGACCAAAACAAAAGGCAAAACAAAGGAGCAGGCTAGATGATACAGGATGCTTAACACCACAGAGTGGAGGAAGGGGAGGGACAGGAAAGGGGGAGGGGAAATGCAATGTTGTAAGGAGCAATACTGCATAGGGACATGGAATGTGAGATCAATGAACCAAGGTAAACTGGAAGTGGTAAAAAATGAGATGGAAAGAATAAGCATTGATATCATAGGCATCAGTGAGCTCAAATGGACAGGGATGGGGGAATTCAGCTCTGGAAACCATCATATATACTACTGTGGGCAAGAAAACCTTAGAAGAAATAGAGTAGCCATAATTGTCAATAAAAGAGTGAGAAAAGCAGTAATGGGATACAACCTTAAAAATGACAGAATGATGTCAGTCAGATTTCAAGGCAAACCTTTCAATGTCACTGTGATCCAAATATACGCACCAACCACTGGTGCAGATGAAGCCACAATGGACCAGTTCTATGAGGACTTACAACACCTCATAGAACAGACACCAAGAAATGATGTCCAAATTATATTAGGAGACTGGAATGCCAAAGTAGGAAATCAAAAAGTGGAGGGAATAACAGGCAAATTTGGTCTTGGAGTACAGAATGAAGCAGGGCAAAGATTGATAGAGTTCTGCCAAGAGAACGCACTGGTCATAGCAAACACTCTCTTCCAGCAACACAAGAGGCGACTTTACACATGGACATCACCAGATGGCCAACACCGAAACCAGATTGACTACATACTCTGCAGCCAAAGATGGAGAACCTCCATACAGTCAGCAAAAACAAGACCTGGAGCAGACTGCGGCTCAGATCACAACCTACTGATCGCAAAATTCAGGCTTAGACTAAAGAAAATAGGGAAAACACGGAGACCAGAAAGATATCACCTAGACAGCATCCCTAAAGAATACACGGTGGAGGTGATGAACAGATTTAATGGCTTAGACTCGGTAGACAGAGTACCAGAAGAATTATGGACGCAGATGAGGGACATCATGCAGGAAGCAGCAAAGAAAACCATACCAAAAGAAGAGTAAGAAAGCAAAGTGGTTGTCTGATGAGGCTCTTAAAATAGCAGAGGAAAGAAGGAACGCCAAAGTTAAAGGAGAAAGGAAAAACTACAATCATTTGAACACAGAATTTCAAAGAAAAGCAAGGAGAGATAAGGAAAACTACCCAAAAGAACAGTGCAGAGAAATGGAGGAAAACAACAAAAGAGGCAGAACCAGAGATCTTTTCAAAAAAATCGGTGAAATCAAGGGAACATTTAAAGCAAAAATGACCATGATAAGGGACAAAGACGGAAAGGAGCTAGCTGATGCAGAAGAAATTAAGAAAAGATGGAAAGAGTACACAGAGGAACTTTACAAAAAGGACCTCAACACTCCTGACAATTACAATGAGGAAGAAGTAGAACTTGAGCCAGACATCCTGGAGAGCGAAGTCATAAAGGCCCTAAAGAGCACTGCAAACAATAAAGCTAGTGGAGATGATGGTATCCCAGTTGAATTTTTCAAAGCGCTAAAAGATGACGGCGTCAAATTACTGCATTCAATATGCCAGCAGATTTGGAAAACAAAACAGTGGCCACAGGATTGGAAAAGATCAGTATACGTCCCAATCCCAAAAAAGGGCAATGCCAAAGAATGTTCAAATTATCGAACCATCGCGCTCATCCCACATGCCAGCAAGGTGATGCTCAAGATAATACAGGATAGACTTCAGCAACATGTGGAGAGAGAATTACCAGAGGTGCAGGCTGGTTTCAGAAGAGGCAGGGGGACTAGAGACCACATCGCCAACATACGCTGGATCATGGAGAAAACAAAGGAATACCAGAAACAAGTTTACTTTTGTTTTATTGACTACACCAAGGCATTTGACTGTGTGGACCACAACAAGATGTGGCAAGTAATTAAAGAGATGGGAATACCAGAGCACCTCATATGCCTCCTGAGAAATCTGTACATGAACCAAGAAGCAACAGTTAGGACAGAACACGGAATGACAGAGTGGTTTGGAATAGGAAAAGGAGTAAGACAAGGCTGCATTTTGTCACCATGCTTATTCAACCTATACACAGAGCACATAATGCGCAGTGCAGGGATGGAGGAATCACAATATGGGATTAAAATCGCTGGGAGAAACATCAACAATCTGAGATATGCAGACGATACCACCCTAATGGCAGAAAGTGAGGAAGACCTAAAGAATCTCTTGATTGGGCTGAAGGAGGAGAGTGCAAAAGCTGGCTTGAGACTCAATATCAAGAAAACCAAGATAATGGCAACAGGCCCCATCAGTTCCTGGAAAATAGACAGGGAAGAAGTAGAAGCAGTGACAGATTTTACTTTCTTAGGATCAAAGATCACTGCAGATGGGGATTGTAGCCATGAAATAAAAAGGCGACTGATTCTTGGGAGACAAGCGATGAGAAACCTGGGGAACATAGTGAAAAGCAGAGACATCACATTGCAAACAAAAATTAGAATAGTCAAAGCAATGGTTTTCCCAGTGGTAATGTATGGATGCGAGAGCTGGACAATTAGGAAGGCTGAACGCAGAAGAATAGATGCCTTTGAAATGTGGTGTTGGAGGAGGGTTTTGAGAGTCCCCTGGACAGCGAGGAGAACAAATAGATCAATCTTAGAAGAAATTAACCCTGACTGCTCATTGGAAGGTCAAATAGTAAAGATGAAGCTAAAGTACTTTGGACATCAAATGAGAAGGGAGGATTCACTTGAGAAGGCATTGATGTTGGGAAAGGTGGAGGGCAAAAGAAGAAGGGGGAGGCCAAGGATGAGATGGCTAGATGGCATAGTAGACACAATGGGCATAGAGCTGGGAGGGCTGAGGGGGATGGTGGAGGACAGAGGCGCCTGGAGGAAAATGGTCCATGGGGTCGCAAAGGGTCGGAGTCGACTGTGCGACTGAACAACAACAAAGCTGTCTCACTTCTGCAGAATGTTTTTGATGTCTTGATAGATCAGCACACATTGTATAAAACAATCATAGAAATAAGTTGAAGCATTCCTGCTTTTCTTGTCAAAGAGCTTTTGTTGGAAGAGCACCATATGAGAAGGAAAAACAAGCTTATTTTTAAAGGGTTAATTAAATCAGCATTTCTAATATTGTGATGTAATGAGTATTCTATACAACAACTGTAAGGTAATTGCCAGGGAGGTCAAGGTTTGGGAGCCTGAGTAACAAAAAGCCCAACGGTCAGATAAACAGAGGGGAAAAATAAGGACAAGGGAGTAGGTTGAACTGATTGGGGATGGTGGGTTGAGATTCATAAAGTACCTTGCTTATGAGTAGCCTATTTATGACAGGATCTGGAGGATAAGCAATAAATAAGGAAGGGGGATGAATTTCAAGGTTTTGAGCCAAAAGAACAAATGTGTAACAAAAACAAACCAAAGCAAAGAAAGAAAAATAACACGATTGTGGCACCTTAAGGACTGACTCACACTTATGGTGTACACTTTCATAAATTACAAACTCCTTCCTCAAACACATGGAATAAAGTATTAGCCACAGGTTTACATACAGTATACATTGTGGGTGTGAAGAGACAGTGAAGATGGCTATCGGGACAGTATAGGAAAGAGACTTAAAGTTTGCAAACTTTTCTCTACTTGCATTAAATAGCATCTGCTTTACACCTGACTCAATGGCAGGCCAAATGAAGCAATTCTTGCATGAGTTCAGTGTTGACAAATTTCACAATCTCCACATAGTTCAAACAAATGTAAGCTAAATCACTGCCCAAACTCTATCCAATGAACTTTGATGACATCATCAGCTTGCACTGATAACATTTATTTTATATTACTGAAATACTCCCTTTTCTCCTCGGTAAGTCTTTGGAAGCCGGGGGGGGGGGGCTTTAATTGCCCAAAACCGCTACCACTGAGATTAGGACCATGATAGTGGCAGTGTGTGTGTGTGTGTGTGGGGGGGGAAGCATTTAATTAATTTAAAACAAAATTTACTGAACTGATGACATCATCAACCTTACATCATAGAAAGTTATAGAAATAAAATTCTAGCCAAAGATTTTAAAAATTGTTGGGGAGTGGAGGGAGAGAGGGAGAGACATAAAAATTTGATCATATAATCATAAAAATATAGAGAAAAAATATAGAAATATTTATCAGGAAGATAGTTTTATGTTTTTTCCTATCAAGGATCCTATGTTGTTTTTTTTTTAAAAAAACACATTTTTATTGTGCATGTTTGCATTTTCACTATATTATATTATGTGATTGCTGTTTAGCACCAATGTTTAGTAAATATGTGTGTCCTCAGTAGCATGCATCTTTTGTTCAAATCTCTAGTTGTGGCTGCCCAAATGTTGGAGTAGTTCCAAAACCTTCAATGATTCCAGATGTCCACAGGGTGGTGTACATTGAAGAATTTTATTTCAGTAATTTCAGACAGGTAGTAATACTGAAAAAAAGGATTCTAGAAAAACTTGTCCCATAATACTGCCTTGTAGAAAAACCAGATTTTTCAACGTATCTATTTTCCCCCACCTACCTGTTTCTTTCAAGTTCTTTATTACAATGGAATCTACCTCTACTGATTTAGGTCTCAATGGTAACTGCTCAGAATCTAACTTTGGTTTTGCTGCAGGTTCAATTTCAGATTTTGGTCTCCAGGAAGCAATTTCCCCATTTGTCCTGTGTTTGAAAAAGAAACAATTTAAGTTATCAGCTATTTAAGCAGAAACAAGGCAGCTTCATAATATTATATTCATACTTAAAAAGTGTTCTTTATAGCGGTTTACACAAAAACCAAACCCAATATAGGTATGATGATCCTTAGTTTGAGGTCTCCATAGTGCAAAGTTTTCCTGCTGACATGTAGGTTCCCTTGCTTGCTGACTGGCTTTTCTCTAACTTGAGCTTCCCATGATAAGCAGATCAGCCCATCGTGGTTAAGGTATCAACTAGGAACCATGATTTTCACATTCCCTTCAAACTATAGTTTAAAGCAGGGGTGCCCAACCTTTTCGGGCCATGGTTCAGCGGGCCGGTTACATGGTTCCTCCCACAAGAAGCAGAAGTAAAATGTGCCTTGCAATCTGTTTTGCAACAGGATGAGATAGATTTTTAGGCTGCCATTTTCTCTGCTTAAACCAAGGGTGTCCAAACTACAGCCTGTTGGCTGGATCCGGCCCCCGACGCCAATTCATACAGCCTGTGCCACCCTTGTTACTCCTGGAAGTGGAAGTAAAATGCGCCCGTACGGGTGCATTTTACTTCAGCTTCCAGGAGTGGCACGGGCGGCATGGACAATATGAATTGGTGTCAGGGGGCCGGATCCAGCCCATGGGCCATAGTTTGGGCACCCTTGGTTTAAAGCCAAAATTTGAGAGCAAATAAGGAGAAGAGGGAAGCCAGCTTTGAGAAGAGCAGTACAAGCAGCATTCTGTTGCTGCAAGCTGCCAAGCTGAACGATTTAATGCAGAAGAAACAGATATACTTACTTAGATATTGATGGCTGCAAAATGGGTTTATCTGGCCATTTTTGATGCAAAATTCCACTTCTTAATATGCTATTGGATTTATTTGGAGGGATAGGTTTTTTGGGTGGTACTTGAGGGGCTAATGGCTTAGTAGAAGTTTTTAGATCCAAAGCTGCTTTTTCATCTAACAAATCAAACATACAAAAAATTGTGAGTACTATTAAGGTGGTTGGAACTGTTTTCACTTTAAAACTACAGCAAACTATTTCCACATCTTGATATCATGCAAGTTGTACAAATGCAATTTAGTCAGGAGGTTCTCCTGCAGATGCGGGTTGCTCTGTACTCTGTATAAATCACCCAGCAGGGATTCTGGCACTTATTGCAAATTTGACAGTATGTCTACAAAATATCTCTACCTTAATAAATAAAATGTTAAATATCGTTCACATTTTCAATGGATTACATGTTGTTCTTTCAACAAGTGGTTTTCTCCAGCTTTTGTCATAAGAGTAGTGTATCTGTTGAATAAAGTTTTTTCCTTTCTTAGAAATGTCCAACACTCTGAAGGAAATATTCTGCAGACTTTATTGAAAACACAGATGTTATATATAATCCAAATGTGATGAAAATGAATTATCTTAAATAAACATACAAGAAATTCCTCTACTTCCAAAGGAGCAATCCAACATTAGGCTACTGGTTTACCCAAACTCTTTCCTAGCTGATCCTATTCTACATAACATAAATCTATGAAGACATGATCAATCTAAGAAACAAGTTATATTTTACTGATAGAAAGGAAACATTTTTCCATTATGTATTCTACGGATAGTAGAGCATTTTTCAAATGAAGTACAGTGGTACCTCGCTTAAAGAGCATAATGTGTTCCACAGGATTGCTCTTTAAGCGAGTTTGCTTTTTAAGTGAGACACCATTGTAAGTGACCAATTGTGACTTCTGGTGGTGGTAGGGGGGGGGAGATTGCGAATCCCGATTTAGTTGTTAAGTGAGTTTTTAGTTGGTTTTAGTTGTTACGCAAGGCGGCCATTCAGAGAAAATTCTGCTCTTTAAGAGAATTAGTCTCGAAGTGAGGCGCTCTTTATGTGAGGCTTTACTGTATAATGTTTAAATACACGGTCATCACACAGAATTCCCATATATTTTATCCATAACAGAACCTGTAGCTTCAGCTGAAATCTTCTATTGCTTTCTGTGTCTCAAACATCTGTTTTTAGCCAATGTGAGAAATCTGAGTCATAATATAGAAGCCTCCCTTTCTTACTTGCACACTCAAGTTTTCTCAGTCCTTGGCTTCATTTTTCCTATTTCCCTACCCCCAGAAGTATATAAGCAGATGCTACCATTTTTTTTAAAATGAATTTTATCTGTATTCCTTGGTGCAGTTTTTGTGTGTACAAAACTATACTTTAGAATACTTAGGTACTGTGTTCATTGGGGGTGGGGGGAGATTAGGAAGGCCACCAGTCCTCTGGTAGTTGCCCTGCTTTAGATACTAATGCACCAAATACTCTATAGAACAGAAATTAGAGTACCTAACATGTCCATAGAGCAACCAGGGCTGTACATGCACCCCTTTTTAGAAAGCTGGCAAAGTGACAGATGGTTGGCAGAAACAAGGGACTAATTCCATTCCCCTGCTCTACGTCTTCAGCATTTGATCAAGATGTCTACAAAAGGTTTTGTGTCTACAATCCAGATATTAGATTGATCTGAAGAGTTGTGTGTGCAATTTCCTATTTAACTAGGGACACTGAAGTCTGCTGATGTATACATGGACCTCTTACTGTTCTATGGTAAGAACTGCAACGTAAAGTCAGTGAAATTAAATGTTGCTGGCTGGAGTTGTCATCTCGTTTTTATTCATGTTTTATTCATGTTCCCAAACTAAGGCATGCAGACCACTGGTAGAAAGACTGCTGAACAGTTAAGAATAATTTTATTCTTGAAATATCTTCCTTACGCTTGAGATCAAGGCTAGATTATCAAACATGTGAATAAAACATCCATAGTCTTGACGCAATCGAACAGATCAGTTTGCTGATTAACAAGTTTCTGAACACAAAATAAATAAATAAATAAAATATGAGCTAAGTGTGTGGTGGCCTGGGGATAGCAACAATCTTTAGTGGACCATGGGGACAGGACAGTTTGAGAACTGTTCCATTTATTGCATTCCCGAGATGATTCTTAGGCTTATTGTTTAGTCTTCCACACAGTGTCTCACAGTCACACTGGAGGGGGATTATTTAAATGGCCTAAATACAGCAAAATCTTATCAAAGTGAGTATCTGCACTAAATTCCACAAATGTACTACTTCTGCAAATATGGGGTATGCTCCAGGCTCAGTGCAGTACTCCAGCATTCTTATGTCTATTTTTTTAAAAAATAACCTCCTGTAAGCTGTATGTAGAGATAATTTTGCAAACATTGGAATGAGGGAGAAGGGCTGTTTTAGGCCTGAGAAACCTTTTTTTAAAAAAAGAAACTGAGTTTACTTCCAATTTTCTAAAAAGGCTTTTCCTGGCTCAAGAGATCAGAAAACCTGGCTAGACTGTCTCCCTGCGCTATCTATAGAATGTAAGAATCCTTTCAGAAGTGTGTAGGGGGGGAAGAGGGCTTTGTGGCCTTCTGGGTTTATGGGCCTTGGAGTTTAAAGCCCCCCCAGACCTCTGGAAGCTGCCACTCTTGAACTAATACAACACACTGAACAGTTTTTGCAATACAGTAATACACCAGATAACGCCAGCATCTGATAACTCCAAAATCAGATAATGACATGCAATTTTTTGGGGGGAAATTGCACCGGATAACACTATTTTAGCGTTATCCGATGCATCATTTTTCTGCATTCACCTGCCACCACTGGCGGGCAGGGATCTGGTCAAGCACCTGAACGGCTCCCTGCCCGCAGTGGCAGCGGGTGAGCACAGCTCAGCAGCTCAGCAGCTCGGACCACTGGTTTGTTTGGGGAGAGTGGGCAAGCGCTCCCTCTCTCCAAACAAACCAGCGCTCAGACCATGGCTTTGTTTGGGGGGAGAGCAGGCAAGTGCGCGCTCTCCCCAAACAAACTGGTGCTCGGACCATGGCTTTGTTTGGGAGGAGAGCAGGCAAGCGTGCGATCTCCCCACACAAACCGGTGCTCAGACCGTGGATTTGTTTGGGGGGAGAGCAGGCCAGCGTGCGATCTCCCCAAACAAACCAGTGCTCAGACCGTGGATTTGTTTGGGGGGAGAGCAGGCAAGCGTGCGATCTCCCCAAACAAACCGCGCTCGGGCGGCTTTGTTTGGGGGGGTGGCAAGTGCACAGATCCACCTGCCAGTGCTGTGGGCAGGGAGCCGGTCAAATACCTGACCGGCTCCCTGCCGGCAGTGGTGGCAGGTGAGCACAGATCCACCCGCCACCGCTGCCAGCAGGGAGCCGGCCAAGGCGAGCAGGGTGGGCGTGTGGGCTTAGCCCGGCTCACCTTGGATCTCCTCTCACCTGCCTCCCTTTCCGAGGAGGCAGACGAGAGGAGATCCAAGCCCCCAAGCCGGCAGGGCTGTTCTCCGCCTTGGAAGCATCTGATCCCCAGCTTGGTTTGGGGGAAAGTGGACTGGCACACTTGCTCCCGGCTTCACCCATAGGAAGCCAGCTTTTTTTTTGTGTGTGTGATATCCGATGCATGCACTGGATAACACTAAAACCGGATAATACTAAGACTTGTGGAACCAAATTTTGGCGTTATCCAGAGTATTACTATACTGCTTATCTTAAGCAGTCAATCACCATTTTGTAATATATTGGAGCTGAGCAAAACTTCAATCTGAAGCAGTATTTTAGCCATTTATAATTCAATTAAAGGCAGCAATCTGTTTTCCATTAATTTGAATTATTTGATAACTGACGAGATGCATGTTATGCAATGATCCCTGAGTCTTGGGAAAACTAAGAGCAATTTCCCACCAGCAAGTTATATAACTGACCTCGCTTAAGTCACTGTTGCTATCAGATTATCAAAGTATATCCCCCCCTCAGATCTCTGCATTGTTCCCATTTTATTCCCTACAGACTCCTCCATTTCTCCACACCTCACAACTCCACATTAAACTAATTCTCCAACACTCCCTTACCATTTTCAATCATGCCAATTACTCTGTGATTGTCTAAGAACAATATGGCAAACCATCTAACTCTCTTGCCATAACATAGTGCTTTGATTAGTTTTTTAACTGGACTCAAAACATATCTATATAGTATAAAGCAAACTGGGTCTCATTATGTAGTTTTAAATTAATGCAGTTCTTAGTTGTGAGAACCACTGTAATTGTTAAGAGGCATAAATATAACCCTAGGCATACATCACGAGTGCTAACACAATTAGCCATGGGACAGGAACAATGCCCTTCTAGGCAGAACTAACCAGTGTATCTGTTTGTGTCTAGCCAGCTAATTAGAAAAACCCATGTCCTCCCACTACAAGAGTTACCTAACCCTATTTGCATGTATTGTGAACTTTCTTTGTTCTAGTCACCAGTTGTCTGTTTGCCTTGAAAGAGAGCAGATTTTTCTGATTGTTTCTATCTTTTTCAGCGCCATGGCTGAAAAGTAAAGGCCATCCTTGCCTACCTTTTAACTACATCATTTGAATATCCCTACATGCACTACTAAACTGATAACACCCTAAGAGACTTCTGAGCATTTTTGTGAGTATATACTATTTTCTTTTTACTTTAAACATTTTTCTGTGTAATCATTGGAGCTTGGATGCTGTTTGGGAGGAAGTACAGTAATACCCCGCATAACGAATGCTTTTCATAGCGAAAAATTCGCATAACAAAGCGTTCGTTATGCAAGGGCGATATCCCGCATAACAAAAAAAAAACCATTTGTTATGCGGGGTTTTTGGTAGTCGGGGTATACCCGGTCAATGGGAATCCTGGATAACGAACATTTTTGTTCGTTATCCGGGGTATCTCCCATAGGCTTTGTATAACGGGGAAAACCGCATAGCGAAGCAACTCGCAGAATGGAGTTTTTTCGTTATGCAGGGTTCTACTGTATAATGTTATTAAAAAGGGGACCTTGCTTTAACGCGAAGCCTAACTTTGACTCATTTTTTGTCACACAACTATCAAATAATCAGAAATACCCAATAATAATAAAATTCAACATATTAATTGATGGAGTGGATCTGCAGAACTGCAACAGCTCATGGTTCTTACCAAGTTTGGGGTGACTATTATTCAAAAGAGACGCTCCAAAGTGGGCACTGGAGCCCATTTCATGATATTATTAACTAACCTAATTTGGTCTGGCAAAAGATGGTTAATAAGTGCACAGAATTTATCTTGTTTTGCAGACTTGTAACTTTTCACACTAGTCTTCTAGTGTAACAGCCTTGTGTACTTTCCTTCTCCATTCAACTGATGGATGCCTACAATTTCTAGTATGTATGACTCAAAGAGGCCCTGGTGGTACAGTGGGTAAACTGATGTCCTGCAACCAAAAGGTTGGAAGTTCAATTCTGACCAGGGCTCAAAGTTGTCTCAGCCTTCCATCCTTCTGAGGTCAGTAAAATGAGTAACCAGCATGTTGGGGGCAAAATGCTAATTAACTTGTGAACCGCCCAGAGAGTGCACTGAGTGCCATGGGGTGGTATATAAGCATGGTTTCTTTGATTTCTCAGTTTACAAAGATTAAGAGTAGAATGAAGCAAAAGTCCAGTTCATTTTCACTTGTCTTCACTCTTCCAAGATTCTTATTTCATATGGCTTTAACATCATTTCTAACTTTTAGCTGCTCTTTGCCTGCTACAAATGGCTCTTATTTTAGGGCCATGCCCATCATAGTCTCATTGGTTGTGGTATTTATCAACTGGTGCTGATTTAAGACTGTCAGAGTTCAAAGACAGTTTGAGGACAATTACCAGCGTACTGTTTTGGCAACATGAATGCTGACCATATTTACAAAATAACTTAGTATAAACCATACTGGCCAAAGTAATTCATTATCTCTGAACCAGACAAACGATCCAGACTGCATAAAAACAATCTTGATAGGGAACATTTTGTATCTTGCAACTCCAATTTTGGAAACTGGGTGGGTTTTTGTTTTTGTGTTTTTTTTCTTACTATGCCACAATACATTATGATTTTATTGCAGGTCACTGGGGAAGTTGCACTGTCTGATCCTGATTTTTTAAAAAGTGGCCTATATTTATAGATATAAAGTTTATTATGCCATAGGTTCTTATTCAGGTTTCATGTCTCTTATATCAAATATTGGTTTATTTTGTAAAATGCATTTTATTTTTACTAAAATGGTTATCATATTATACACTTTTACTGAAGTTCTTTTTTTAAAAAAATGCTCAATGTTGACCTATTTTTGGAAAAGGTATTGCTTAAAGTGCATTTTTTAGGTACTGTATTTTGATGGGTTACTTTTTTGCAGTACTGTAACTGTTAACAAACAGCTCGGTTAACACAAAATTGCATAAAAAAAGGAAATCCATAGAAAATAGTGGCTTGGTTTATAGATTTTTCTCCTGGAATGGATTAATTGGTTTTCAATAGATTCCTATGGAAAACAGCAATTCGGTTAACATTTTTCGGTTTTCGATGCATTCCTATGGGAAACTGCATGCAATGCATTCCTATGGGAAATTTGGTTTAAGTAATTTTCACTTTAAGAAACCTCCTGGGGAACGCATTAATTATGTCAACCGAGGCTTTACTGTATTCTCAAATCACTCCCTGCAACTCCTTCTTCAGATATGAGCAAGTCTAGTTTGTCATGTACATCTTCCAGAACTGGATCTGAGTTGATCAAGAGATGAAATGATGCATGTGTCCCCCAAATAATCTTTTACAAACACACTTCTACCCTGTTTCTCTCATCAGATATGAACGTTTGGGGCAACCCCTGGCAATACATGGCTAACATGTATATTCCCACCATTTCTTGTGAATACCCCATGCTTTACGGAGATCTTGCACCTCAATGTGGAAACCAAACCACTATTCTAGTATTGTGCATCTCTTGCAAACACCCCCCTCCCGACAATATATCAACCTTCATTTTTTTCTTGCCTCAATGACTTTTTGGGGCTGAATCAAGCATTTACCTCCCAAGTATATAATTTTTAAAATCACATGTTACTGTCTAGAATCCTTTTGGCAATTGCTTTCAATAGTGTATCTTTATTCCACATTTAGCAGTATGCCGATCTGCCAACTTTATCTGACACAGTTCCAAATCTCGCGCATCTCTTTTATCGCATTTCCTAAGGCTGCTATATTTTCCAGAACTATAGGCTCCTTTTGCTTCTTGGGATGTGTGTTCTTGCATCAAAGTGTACTAACAAAGGAAATAGGTAGCCTTACATATAAGATTTGAGCTGCCTGATATTTCTCAGTTTTCGCTTTAAAAGGCTGCCTTTTCCATAACGTTTCTGAGCCCAGATGCTGGGAAATTGCTATTTTTTGTGTTGCTAACTTTAGGTTTGTTAAATGGTTTGAGTTCGTGGGATTTCAAGATGGCATCTTTTGTTATGAAACTGGCAAAGCACACAAACTACATGTATTTTTCCAGATTTAACTGCAATAACAGTTTTGATACTGTTACCTGTTTATTTTGGTATCAGCAATCTAAAGGCTCAAGCTTGGTTTGTGCACGGAACAAAAAACTCAGAAAAGAAGGAGCTCACGGGTTAACTCAAGAAAGTTATGGGCTTTCTACAATCCTGGCACTCTATGTTCTAAAACTTTAATTGCAATTCCAAGGTTGTTCTTTTAAATCTCTGGTTTTGGCCTATCCTCTCTGATACTCGGATCAAAGTTTTATTGGTTGTCTTCAGTATGTTTAAAAGCTTCTATGGTTAGGTCAGAGGTTTTGCTCTTTGATAACTGGCATTATTGACAAAGTCCATTGTTCTAATTCATTGGTCAACCTTGGGGGAAAATGTCTCTTTAATCTGCCATTCAAAAAAAAAAAAAGTCATTTTGTCACCTACATTCTTCAGCTTTTGTTAACCTACTGTGATCAGATGGCACAATTAGGGAGACTTCCTCCTCTTTAAAGGTAAAGGTTTCCCTTGCTCAAAAGGAAGTCATATCTGACTCTAGGGTTCAGTGCTCATCTCTGTTTCAAAGCCAAAGAGCCAGCGCTTCTGTGGTCATGTGGCAGGCACGGAGCGCTGTTACCTTCCCACCGAAGTGGTCCCTATTTATCTACTTGCAATTTCTTGTTTTCGGACTGCTAGGTTGGCAGGAGCTGGGACAAAGACGGGAGCTCGTTCCATCCTGCAGTACTTGGGAATCGAACTGCTGACCTTCCGCCGCCCAGTCGGCGTCTTAGCCACTTGAGCCACTGCAGTCCTCCTCTTTACAGGGTCTCAAATTAGCAACTGACAATTGCAACACCAATTACAATTTAAGGACTTGCTCAGTCCTAGCTTCCAAGGGTTTCTTAAATTTTGCTGCATGAACATTTGAATCAGAGGTATGAAGCAAAAGTGAAGAAGCTCTGGCAGCAGGCAAAAAAAAAAAAATAGAGTCTTGAACTTAGGCAGCAGGAGTGATGGGTCAGAGCTCCCACCAGAAAAACTAGCTCTAGAACAGTGTTTTCCAACGTGGGGGCCCCCCGCCTCCCAGGGGGAATTCAATTCTCAGAAGCCTAAGTCAGTACAGTGGCTGATCAGTACTTTGGGGAATTGACTTAGGCTTCTGGGAATTGAAGTCCAGAAACCACAAGTTAGGAAACACTGGTCTAGAAGATTCCAAACATGCCTCTGTGACGGCACAAGGCCTATCTGTGTGAATCAGAGACCAAATGGGGAAAAATGTCTCTTTAATCTGCCATTATCGTTCACTTACTCCCTGCAGAGTTCAATTCTTTGCACGTCTAAATAAAAATAACTTGTAAAGGTTATTGACAAATTCACTGTACTCCCTTGGTAAGGTCAGGATGGTTAATTGGCTATTTTTCAAATTAATTAATATGTTGCAAATGTCGATCCTATGCGACTTCTTTCCTAAATATAGACCTATCGATTTGAGTATCACCTCATGATGACACAGACACATGGCATTTTCTGTATCCTCCAATAATCCTGTGGTCATCCAACTATATATCTGCAACTACATATTAGGATGGGTGATATAAATACTGTACTGTACATTTCTTTTTTCAGATTTATTGGAAGCCCCAAAGGTGCATTCCACTTCCGAGTGGCACTAAAAGGACTAATTTTCTTATTATTTTTGTTATTGATAAATTTTACAGCCATGGCCATGTACAATAAAGGCTGCAATTGTGGTTTTCTTTTAACTAAAAATGCAATACATACATAAACTAACTTTAATTGAGAAAAAATAAATTTTTAACTGAAAAGTTCTCTTGTGCCCTCTAATGGCCAACAATATAATGAAATTTTTCCTCTGGCATATGGGAGTGGCTTTTCATTTCACAGGGTCTTTAGCTCAAGATAACAAACCAGACCAAGGGGGCAGGAGTGGGTCTAGTTACATTTAAATGCATCTATAAATTTCAGTATAAACACTGAGATTTGAAAAGCAACTTTCTCATACAGTATTCACCTCTTCCTTTCTAAATCGAGTGTTTCTGGCAGTTTTCAGACTTCTCGGAGTTGAAGAGGAACGATCAAGAATTCTGATACTATTAATAATTTACAAGAGACCAAAATCATAGTTTTAAAATACAAAATAAAATCATTACAGGCTCTTATTTATCTCATATGAACTTTTACCTTTTTCTTCATTCTTGGGAAGAGATTTCTTCTCTATAGACAGAAGCTCTGGCTTTGAACCTGAATGGAAAGCCAATAAATAATGCATGAAATAAATTATTAAATAAGCATACATCATCACCACCACCACCACCACCACCACCACTTCTGTCAACTATGGCAGGCAACAATCTATATATACAAATATGCATTAGTTAAATTGCATAAACTCTTTAAATGATTTAAGGGGCATGGAAATCCCCCTTTAGTTATGATGTGCCACAAAAATTTCCTCAATTAAAAGCCATGAAGTTCTATTACATATAAAACCACTCTTTGTAGCGCTGAAGTTGAAACTTGCCATTCATGATCTGATGATCTCCATCTAAAAACAAGACAGACCTCAAACCAATTAGATATAATATTGCTGGAGTTACAGTCAATTAAAAAGTGCTGGAAGTAGATAGTGATCCACCCCACCACCACCCGGTGTGGGAAGGCATCTGGTTTCCGTCTTCCTGTCTGCCTTCACATTGTGTAAACAAAAGTCCTCTTTGTCTGCATGAGAGATAACACTGGATTTTGGGCATGCATAGAATATGAGAAGATTTCTCCTTTCTTCTCCTTATTTGGGTTCTGACTTTCTGATTGGCTGTATGCCCTAAGTTTTGTTTCTGTTAAGTTTCGTTTCTGGGATATTCTGCTTGCTTAAGTTTCGTTTCTGAGGCACTCTGCTTGAATAAAGAGAAGCCATTAGTATCCTTTGTTCAGCCAAAGACTGGAGTCGCGTTTTCTGTCTGTCTCTGTCTTTCCTTACTCTGAGCCTAATGGAGCTGGACTTCGTGGACTATTAACTCCCTATCTTAAAAGATCTGATGATATAAACTGCTGCTTCATGAGACTGATTGAGACATGAATCAGATTTCTACAAGTGGCGCTCCGTGTGACGCTTTGAACTACAATGAGAGAGCCTTCTTTGAACTCTGCTTCAGCAATTAACACCTCATAATTGGCGACCAGGGACAAGGTCTTCACTCGCTTCGACCAGAGGAAAGGTCATAAATCGAGCGCTTGAGAATTACAACTAGGTGAGTGGAAAAGTGGAAAACACAATTTAATTATGGGGTGCATATTGACTTCGCAAGGGAATGAACTTTGTAAAGATATCTCAGATCTTTTGCATATGAATGGACGAAAGGCTGATGAGAAGCAGATACAAAAGCTAGTCAAAGCTATAGGGAAAATCAGTCCTTGGGTTAAATTTGATGAATGCTTGGACTTACAGCAGTGGAAACAGATTGGGAGAGAAATGCAGAAGCATAATGGAATTTCTGTATCAGTTCAATTTACGTGGGAGGAAGTTAGAGACTGCCTTCAGAGACTCACTCCAAAGAATATTCTGTTGTCTCAGGGGCTTGCTGGCCCCCTCCCACAGCTTTTGCCTCCAGCCAAAGGGGGGGGCTATGGCAACTGCCCTTCCATCATATGAGAAACAACAGCCCCCTGATGGGGGTGGAAGTGGAAATGGAGATGGGACATTATATCCTGCCTTGCAGCAATCAAGCACTTTTAGCCCTACAAAAGACCTGTTCTCTGCTGCAATACTGCCTGCCGAGTCTAAAAAACAACTAGTGCCAGCTGATGGGGAACAAATGGTGGGGACCTCATCACAGATTGAAGCTATTAATGCATGCAGAGTGGCAGGAAGCAAGGGGTGTTATTCAAAGAGCAGCATAGGGGATCTCAGCCCCCCCGCGAAGCAACCCTCATCACAAAAGCAGGAGAAGCTGAGTAGTAAACTTGATACCTCACGTTTGGGCAGAAAGATCCTGCAGAAGTGGAAGGATGGCCCAAAGGAGGAATGCACAAAACCCAAGACCAGAAAGGGGTGCAAGTACAAACTAACAGATGCAGTTTGTCATAAAGTTGAGATTCAGAAGCTGCAGATGAAAGAAATGCAGAGGAAAAGGGGCGTGGATCCGTCCTGTATGGACAGCAGGCTGTTGCAAAAATACAAGGAGGGAGAAGACATACAGTTTTTGGCTGATTTTGAACTGCCCAACCCTCAAACAAAGAGATCCAGAGTGAGCTGTCTCAAGTTTCAGCATCAGGATTGCAGGGAAAGCAACTTGGAATTCCCTGTGATTTTCTTCTGTGTAAAATTACTTGCAACTTCTGGAGAAGTCTTTGTGCCTTCACACCTCTTTGCCTGCCTTAATGCAGATGGGTGTGGCTGGAGCATAAAGGAATGTGTGTTTGCCAGAAAAGCTGAAAAGGGGGGTTGTGTGGGATTGTCTTGTGAAGTCAGTGAGACTTACTTTATGGCTTAATTTCAACCTTTGCCATGCCAAGAACTGTGCTGGAGAGAAGAGAGTGTTTAAGGAAGCTTCAATCAAGATTTGGACTTTTAATTTGGACATTTTAATTGGACTAAAAAGAAAAAAAGTTTGTGTGGACTTTAAAGAAGAATTGGCTTTGTTTGCATTATAAAACCTGACAGCCCTTTTTAAGAAATTGTCTACCTGCTCAGGCTATGAGTGTGAAATGCTTTAATGAGATTTGTACTGTATTTGAGTTACCATGCTATGCTGATTTTAAGTTATTGAATGCTTCTTTCATTTACACCAGTGGGAGAAGAAAAAATTTAATGCCTTACTCATGTACTTGGGGAGTGATAAATGCTTTCTAGAATGCAACAGAAACCTCCTTCATGTAAGGAAGAAGAGAACTGTTCATGTTTTGTTTATGCTTAAATGTTTGCTTATTCTCTTGCAGGAGAAAGACCTGTCTTTGCTTATGTTATGTATTGCCTTATGAAACTGCATATCTCAAGGTACCTTCAGAAGTACATGGCAGAGTTTTCAGTACCCTACACATGTAAATGGGTTTGTGATATTGCATTTGTGTTATATGTCACTCATGTTTCACGTTTAGTTACATGGTACTAGTAATAACAGGGCATGCTCCTGTTTCTTAGGGGAGTGTCTTCCTAAGCCATTGGTCGTTTATTGGCAACAAGGGAATCCTGAGTGGAAGGATTCCTGCTCGAGCGATCCGCCCATGGAGAGAGAAGAAGGTTACTCAGCTCCAGGACGGTGGTTCACCAGTAGACTAAATTTGCTGACATTTGTTCTTTTCTTTCTTACTGTGCTTCCAGCTGTAAGAACAATGACTCATGGGGGCAACCCCAACTTCTGGCTTCGTCATGCTAACTATATGTTTGAGGTTCATGGTAAGAATGCAACGTTATACTATGAGCATCCATTGGCAGTGTCTCAAATGGCCTTTCTTCCGGCATTGTTCAACACGCCAGAGTTGGTTATTGGACATTTGCAACATATTGATAGGTCTACACTCTTCTCTAATCCCCCAGAACAATTTAACGACACCCGCTGGCGAAGCATGACATTCAAGAAATACACTAAAGGACTTTGTTTCTGTTGTCATAGTTCTGGAGTCTGGAATAGTAAATGGAAGTACTGGACTCAAGCACAAAGGGTTTTGCGGAGTGTAGGCAATTATACGGGTTGTGATGATTATTTTTGGTTATGGGGTAGTTATAACAGTTCTTATAAGCTTAATTATACCTTGTTTAACACTACTATTGAAGATATATATGATGTGTTTCCTATGTTTACTCCTGATTATTCTGCTATAGATAGTGGTTCAATTTGCAATGGATGGCAAATCAAGGATCCTAACATGTGGTTCTTTTTTAATGGAGTTGCCACGAATTTCCATCCAGGACAATATCAATGTGCAGCATTGGGTTATTTTACCTTACCCGTACAAGTGCAAATGCCGCCTCAGGCAGATGCACGGCGCCGGAGAGCTGCTGCTGGCCCGATGGGTCATAGATTACCTGTTAGCAAAATCCGGAGGATTTTGTAAACTGGTCGGGAACCAGGGATGTCGGGTAAAATTCCAGGATCTGAATAATACTATTGAGACAGAACTTCAGAATTTACAGGAGAGTATTACTAACAATGTACGCACTGATGTTAATCTCTTTGATTGGGTGACTTCTTGGTTGCCTGATTTATCTGTCCTTAGACAAGTTTTCTTTTATGGGTTCATTATTATTATCTGCCTTATATCTTTGTGTTTTTGCATTAATAGTATTCCTAACCTTATTTCTATGTGTAACGCATGTCCACTGCGTAGAAGGGAGATATCGGGTTTTGCACGACGGCAATTGTACTCAATGAGGTATCATCCTCCGGAACAAGGTACCAGGAGTCAGGAGGGGTACGATGTCCAGGAGGACAGTGATGATGTATATGGAGGAGTAGTTATGGAGTATGATGACATGCAGGGGTATGATTAGCTGTCCCTCTCTCAAATTTTAATGAAAAAGGAGGACATGTGGGAAGGCATCTGGTTTCCGTCTTCCTGTCTGCCTTCACATTGTGTAAACAAAAGTCCTCTTTGTCTGCATGAGAGATAGCACTGGATTTTGGGCATGCGTAGAATATGAGAAGATTTCTCCTTTCTTCTCCTTATTTGGGTTCTGACTTTCTGATTGGCTGTATGCCCTAAGTTTTGTTTCTGTTAAGTTTCGTTTCTGGGATATTCTGCTTGCTTAAGTTTCGTTTCTGAGACACTCTGCTTGAATAAAGAGAAGCCATTAGTATCCTTTGTTCAGCCAAAGACTGGAGTCGTGTTTTCTGTCTGTCTCTGTCTTTCCTTACTCTGAGCCTAATGAAGCTGGACTTCGTGGACTCTTAATTCCCTATCTTAAAAGATCTGATGATATAAACTGCTGCTTCATGAGACTGATTGAGACATGAATCAGATTTCTACAACCCGGAAAGCATGATTAAGTATTCCAGATCTTAAATAAAAATTACCAATGCACTTTATCCAAGCCTGTTAGAGAATGAAATCCTTCACTGGTTTGGTGAAGTTTTGAGCAGTAGTTAAAACATTATTATGACCTGCATGATGCTCCATTAAAACCTGTGAGGTTATGTGTTAAAAAATAATCTCATGCAGTCTCAGTTCTTCATTTTAAGCTAGAGTCCTGCCAACATGCATAGTGATGACCACTGGAAATCAACAAACAAATAAATTTTGCTCTGATAGAAATGGAAAGGATTTTCAAACAGAGTAATCCATTGTTAAAACATAACCACAAACCATATTTATGATCACTACTGTTCAGGTTACTTTGAATTGTATTGACAAAGTCAGCTGTGTAAATATTTTATTTGGTACAGAAAAGTGATTTATATTGACCAATATGATAATAAGCTGCTGGAAGTTGCTAGAGAAAGTAGGCCTTCCTGCCTCACAGCACATTTTGGGTTATGAAAGTGCAGCAAATTGTTATTTACCAGAATCCTGTTACGTATGTATTTACACTGATAAAACTAAATTGGTGTAAATTTCAGTGGCAAATTGACACTGGTTAAGCAGTCAGCATAGGTTTATACTGCCAAATACAGAGAAACACAATTTTGACAGAGCAACAAATACCTATGCTGACTTTGTAGGTTGTGGCAATTCACCACTGAGATTCACAGTAACTCAGTAACATTGTTGGATATAAGGAATGGAATCCTGGCTATTGTTCTATTCTCTATGCTACAAATGGATTTGTTGCTCAGTTAAAAAAAATTGCACTCTGTATCACTGCTAACAACAACAAAAAACACTACCACTTGGTTGTGCGGTTTTTTTTATTTCTATTAGTGTACCACAGGCACCCCAAAATCCTTTCCCAGCCCAACCTAGCTCTTGAAGATGCAATTTTTAAACATTGATATTGATTCTACAGAGTGAAAAAATGTATGCACATTTTTAGAGATGTTATCTATGACTTACTTTTTGAAGTTGAATTGAATTATGGTACCAATTTGTAGTATGACTTTTGCTCAAAAGAATTAATGCTAGCATCACCATGTGACAGGCAGGACAGTTAAAGAAAATGGTGGAAGCATGGATGACATTCAAGAAGTGCAAGACCATTTTGAAGTTGTATTTGAAATTTGAGAATGATGTGGAAGTATGACAATGGAGGCATGAGTATGCAACATAACCTCTAACATGCCTAACAACTGCTCACATTCATAATAAGTTTGAGAACAATGGTACTATATGTGATGTGCACAAGGGAAGCCTTGCACAGTAATAAGTCCTGCTTTGTCTGCTATGGCATTGGAAAAATTTACACTCTCGCCATAGAAGTCTACCAAACAATGTGCATGTGAGACAGGAGTTAGCAGAACTTCCTACAAGATGGTGCCTTACCACACTTCCACCAAGACATGAGAGCTTACCTTGATGAGAATTTCCCAGGACAATGAATAGAACTACGATGTGTGATTGAGTTTCCTTCACGTTCTCCTGATTTAACATCCCCTGACTTCTACCTATGGAGGACTTTAAAGAATGTGGTGTACCTCAGAAAACTAGCTACACTGGTGGTACTTCAGGAAGGAATTGAAATGGCATGCAAAGTGATACAAGTGGACACGTTGGTCAACGTTGCTCAAGCAGTAGTTTGCCGTAATCAGAAGTGTCTGGACGCTGATGGTAACCACTTTGAACACCTCTTGTAATTACATAAGTCAAACACGACTTGTATTCATCTTTTGTTATCAGTATATATCGAGTATTGTTGTTGTTCAGTCACACAGACGATTCTGACCCTTTGCGACCCTATGGACCATAGACCTCCAGGCACCTCTGTCCTCCACCATCCTCCTCAGCCCACCCAGCTCTGTGCCCACTATGTCCACGATGCCATCTAACCATCTCATCTTTGGTTGCCCCCTTCTTATTTTGCCCTCCCCCTTTCCCAGTATCAAGGCCTTCTCAAGTGAATTCTCCCTTCTCATTTGATGTCCAAAGTACTTAAGCTTCATATTCACTATTTGACCTTCCAATGCGCAGTCAGGGTTGATTTCTTCTAAGATTGACCTATTTGTTCTCTTTGCTGTTCAAGGGGACTCTCAAAACTCTCCTCCAGCACCACATCTCAAAGGCATCTATTCTTCTGCACTGAGCCTTCCTGATGGTTCAGCTCTCACACCCGTACATTACCACCGGGAATACCATTGCTCTGACTGCGAATTTTTGTTTTTAAGGTGATGTCTCTACTTTTCACTATGTTCCCCAGGTTTCTCATTGCTTGTCTCCCCAGAGTTAATCATCTTTTTATTTCATGGCTGCAGTCACCATCTGCAGTGATCTTAGCTCCTAAGAAGGTAAAATCTGACACTGCTTCTACTTCTTCCCCATCTATTTTCCAGGTACTGATAGGGCCTGTTGCCATTATTTTTTTATATTGAGTCTCAAGCCAGCTTTTGCATTCTCTTCTTTCAGCCCAATCAATAGATTCTTTAGGTCTTCCACACTTTCTGCCATTAAGGTGGTATCGTCTGCATATCCCAAATTGTTGATGTTCCTCCCAGCAATTTTGATCCCATATTGTGATTCCTCCATCCCTGCATTGCGCATGTGTTCTGTGTATAGGTTGAATAAGTAGGGTGACAAAATGCAAAATGTCTTACTCCTTTTCCTATTCCAAACTCCTTTGTCATTCCGTATTCTGTCCTAACTGTTGCTTCTTGGTTCGTGTTCAGATTTCTCATGAGGCATATGAGGTGTTCTGTTATTCCCATCTCTTTAATTACTAGCCACATTTTTGTTGTGGTCCACACAGCCAAATGCCTTGGTGTAGTCAATAAAACAGAAGTAGACTTGTTTCTGATATTCCTTTGTTTTCTCCATGATCCAACGTATGTTTGCAATGTGGTCTCTAGTCCCCCTGCTTCTTCTGAACCCAGCCTGCACCTCTGGTAGTTCTCTCTCTACATGCTGCTGAAGTCTATCTTGTATTATCTTGAGCATCACCTTGCTGGCGTGTGGGATGAACGCAATTGTTCGATAATTTGAGCATTCTTTTGGCACTGTCCTTTTTTGGGATTGGAACTTATACTGATCTTTTCCACTCATGTGGCCATTGTTTTGTTCTCCAAATCTGCTGGCATATTGTATGCAGTAATTTGATTCCATCATCTTTTAGGGCTTTGAAGAATTCAACTGGTATACCATCATTTCCACTAGCTTTGTTGTTTGCAGTGCTTTTTAGTGCCTTTCTGACTTCACTCTCCAGAATATCAGGCTCAAGTTCAATTTCCTCCTCATTTTTATTATAAGGGGTGCTGAGGTCCTTTTTGTAGAGTTCCTCTGTGTACTCTTGCCATCTTTTCTTTATCTTTTCTGCATCAGCTAACTCCTTCCCATCTTTGTCCTTTATCATGGTCATTTTTGCTTTAAATGTTCCCTTGGTTTCTCCAATTTTTAAAAAAAGATCTCTAGTCCTGCTTCTTGTGTTGTTTTCCTCTATTTCTTTGCACTGTTCATTTAGGTAGCTCTCCTTATCTCTCCTTGCTTTTCTCTGAAATTCTGTATTCAAGTGATTTTATTTTTTCCTTTCTCCTGTGACTTTTGTGTTCCTTCTTTCCTCTGCTATCTTTAGAGCCTCATCCAACAACCACTTTGCTTTCTTACGCTTTTCTTTTGGTGTGGTTTTCCTTGCTGCCTCGTGTATGACGTCCCACATTTCTGTACATAATTCTTCTGGCACTCTGTCTAGAATGTCCAAGCCATTAAACCTGTTCCTCACCTCCACCGTGTATTCTTTAGGGATATTGTCTAGGTCATATCTTTCTGGCCTGGTTGTTTCCCCTATTTTCTTTAGTCTGAGCCTGAATTTTGCTAGCAGTAGGTTGTGATCTGAGCCACAGTCTGCTCCAGGTCTTGTTTTTGTTGCCTGTATGGAGGTTCTCCATCTTTGACTGCAGAGTATGTAGTCAATCTGGTTCCGATGTTGTCCATATGGTGATGTCCATGTGTACAGTCGCCTCTTGTGTTGCTGGCAGAGGGTGTTTGCTATGGCCAGTGCGATATCCTGGCAGAATTCTATCAATCTTTGCCCTGCTTCATTTCGTGTTCCAAGACCAAACTGGCCTGTTATTCCATTTACCTTTTGGTTTCCTACTTTGGCATTCCAATCTCCTAATATAATGTGTACATCATTTCTTGGTGTCTGTTCTATGAGGACATAGAACACCTCATAATCTCCTAACATAATCTCCTAATATAATGTGTACATCATTTCTTGGTGTCTGTTCTATGAGGTGTTCTAGGTCCTCATAGAACTGGTCAACTGTGGCTTCACCTGCACTAGTAGTTGGTGCGTATATTTGGATTACAGTGATATTGAATGGTTTGCCTTGGATTCTGACTGACATCATTATATCGTTTTTGAGATTGCATCCCATTACTGCTTTTCTCACTCTTTTATTTACAATTATGGCCACTCCATTTTTTCTGAGGTTTTCTTGTCCACAATAGTAAATGTGATGGTCTCCAGAGCTGAACTCGTCCATCCCTGTCCATTTTAGTTCGCTGATTCCCAAGATGTCAATGCTTATTCTTTCCATTTCCTTTTTTACCACTTCCAGTTTTCCTTGGTTCATCAATCTCACATTCCATGTCCCTATGTAGTATTGTTCCTTGCAATACTGTATTTCTCCTCCCCCTTTCCTGTCCATCCCCTTCTTCCTATGTGTGTTAAGCATCCTATTTCATCTAAATTGCCCCTTTGCTTTGCCTTTTGTTCTAGTCCATAGGGTTCTCTTGGCAAAAATGTACTGCCGTGGTTTGCTGGTTCCTACACCAGTATCCTCCCCTCATACATGTTATCACAGTTTGAAAAAAGTATTATCGTGCATATTATCACAGTTTAAAAGAGAAAGAAAAACAAGAACAACACAGTACAGTATCAAACTAAATGTTGAGTCGTTGGTCATCATCCTCGGTATGGGGAAATAAACATTGGTATGACTAGAAAAGTTCACTATATCAAGTCTCTATTGTCGGTTCACTATGTAATCAGTTACTTTTTAAAATTGCTTTATCAGTTACTATATTAGTTTAGCTACTGTACTGTGGATCAGCTGCTTATCCTGTGATCTGGCGCTGGCGCAGAAACTGCGGGGCAGGTCACGGCAGCGATGTCGGGCCTTGCGGGTCCTCCCTAGGCTCTCCCCCCACCCGGTGCCGGTTCAAGGCTCCGACCGGCAGCTTTTCCTTCTTCTTCTCCGCCTCCTTTCGGCTGCGTGGAGTTGGCCGAAGGGGCGCCGGTTCAAGGCTCCGACCAGTGGCTTCCCCTTCCTCTTCTCCGCCTCGCTTCGGCTGCGTGGAGTTGACCGAAGGGGTGCCAGTTCAAAGGCTCCGACCGGCAGCTTCCCCTTCCCTGCCTCCCTTCGGCCGTGTGGAGTTGGCTGAAGGGTCGCCGGTTCAAAGGCTTCGACCAGTGTAGACTTTTGTATTAAAATTTTTAATATTTTTCCTTCCTTAAAATGTGTATACCTTTTTTTGGGGGGGGGGGAGCACCCTCTATTCCTGTTAAATATATCCAGGGGAAATTCCAGGAAAACAGAATGATATGGAAAGGCATTTTGTTATGAGTTTCAATTATGTGTCTCCCTAAGTCTAATCAACATAGCAGCGGGGTTTGGGGACGGGAGTTCAATGCATCTAGAAAGAAAATGGCAGAGCTAATATTGTTCTGTATAGTCTCATGTCTTCTCATGTCTTTTCAGGGTGCAGTACCAGACCTAGCCACTAAAAGGAACTATCATTGCAGCCGCTGCCACACCAGACCTAGCCACTAAAAGGAACTTAAATATAAAACCACTAAGATGCAAATAACATGCAGTGTGTACTAATTTTCTTTCTGGTAAAGTAGTACTAACAATAATGATAAAGAGCATTCTAAGCTTTGGCATGGTATGTTCTCTTTGGTGATAAAAGATCTGCTCCAGCTTCTTTAGACTTTGTGACACTATTAAAATATGACAAAATTAACTTTTACCTACCTGGACATTTTGCTGGAGGTGGCGGCTTCTTTGGCTTCTGCAAAAAAAAAAAAAAGGACATTATAGTGACTTGGGCGGTTCAACAAAAAAAACCTGTACAGTTGGCTACTGTCTCAGGGAGTGCCAGCAACTCTATCCTATTTGCCGCAGGTTACTTGCACTAGGATTACAAGTGATTCTCTTTCTCTCTGTGTGTAGACTTTTGTTTCTGGATGTGCCTTGGGAAATGTGAAATTTCCTGGCTTTATTAACTGATGAGAGAGAAGAAATAGGGGCTGATCTTTACACATTATTAAGAAACAGCAGCTTTTATGCAAGTCAAAGGGTTGTGGGTTTCTCCACATCATAGACTTTGAACAGCTGTCGATTCTGTTTTAAGAAAGAGAAGAAAGAGGGCAGTCATTATCCTGTGGAAAGCCTCCCTCACTAACCAGGCAGGACCAACTTGTTAAACCTCCTTAGTAAGGCCAACAATCTCCTTCATTCTGACTAGGAGAATGGCAGCAACATTCTGGGAAAAGCAAGGCAGAACTCAACAAGGCAGTGTGCAAGTGGAAGTAAATGAGATGGTATCCCAGGAATCCCTCTCTATCTCTCTACATATCCAGAAGTATTAGAAGACTGCATTAGGAAGGGAAGAACAGCAATCATTGTGATGTAGATTGGTAGTATGAATTAGAATAAAATTAGAGGAGAGATGAACCTTCAGATCAAAATTTCTGTTGTCACAAAGCCCTTTAGATTTGCCATCTGACCACTGCATCTGTTGGTGCAAATATATTATGCAGAAAGCCATTTGTCTTCATGTAGCTGCTTTATAAATCTCATCTATAATAGTAGATCCCTGGAAGGCAGCACAGGGTACATACCTTTACAAAGAACCCACTACAATTCCTTAGGACTGCATCTGGTTCAGATTCCTATAGGGCAGGGTTTCTCAACCTTGGGCCCACAGGTGTTCTTGGACTTCAATTATCTGAAGCCCAAGTCAGCACACCTGCTATACCATGGGTGCCCAAACTATGGCCAGTGGGCTGGATCCAGTCCCTGATGCCAACTCATCTGGCCCACAAAGCCCTCGTCGCTCCCGGAAGCGGAAGTAAAACGTGCCCTTCCGGGTGCATTTTACTTCTGCTTCTGGGAGCGACAAGGGCTTCGTGGGCCAGATGAATTGGCATCGGGGTCCGGATCTGGTCCATGGACCAGTGACTGGCTACCTGAACCACATGATTAGCCCGCGGGCTGAAAAGTTTGGGCACCTTTACCGAAAAGATCAAAAGCGCCTTACTTGTTAAAATCCTCTATTTTGGGCGCCCAAGGTTGAGAAAGCTTGTATTGGGGAAATAAAGTACTGTATTTTCTGGCGTATAAGACTACTTTTTAACCCCGAAAAATCTGTGCCAAAGTCGGGGGTCGTCTTATAGGACAGGTACTTAACTGCAGCTTGTTTCCCCTTGCTTTATATGTTCGGCGCATATGGTGGGGGATGCCGCGGCCGAGTCCCTGCTCTGTGTGGGGAGTATGAAGCAAGGGGAAGCAAGCTGCACACATCTTCCTGTACCTCGAGGAGGAGCGTGGATTGGCTCTCCACCAGAACCTGCCCATTCGACTCGGAGGGCTGCGCGTCTTCGGGTTGAGTGTGGGTTAATTTTTATTTGGTGTGCATTGGAAGAGAGGTAGTCTTATACGGCAAGTATATTCCAAATTCTATATTTTAACTGGAAAAGTTGGGGGTCGTCTTATACGCCCAGTCGTCTTATACGCCAGAAAATACGGTAGGTGTCTAGCTATTATGACAAGGTGTCTTTAGATTTTTGGTCCTGAAGACTGAGTCCATAGGGACCTTCTGTTCTGGACAACAGAAAGTGTAGCACCTGATTTCTAACTTTGGCCTGCTTCTAGAAGTGAACAAGAAAAATGAAAGGAGAACTGACGTCTAGCATAAATGCAGGATCTGGACACAGAATTCATATACAGTATTGCCATGCTAATTCAGTGCTTTGGAAACAGAAGGCCCCAAGTTCAATGTTTGACATCTCCAGGTATAACCAGAAAACCTTGCCTAAAAACCTGGAAAATTATTGCCAAAGAGCACTGACAGTAGTGGGTCTTCAGATGCTATTAGTTAGCAGCTCCCATTAGTCCTAGCCAGTACAGTAATACCTCAGATAACGACCAGATCGCATAACACTAAAATTGGTTAACGACCCAATATTTTTCGGGGGGAGGGGGGGATTGCATCGGATAATGCAATTTTAGCATTATGCAATGCATCATTTTTCTGCACTCACCCGCTGCCTCTGTGCTGTTTCCAACATCCTCTGACGTTCTCAGGCGCTGCTGCAAGGCAAAACCTGCAGCTGACAAGGGACTTACCCCCCAGCGTTTTACTTTGCAGCAGCGCCTGGGTAGGTCGGAGGATGCCAGAATCAGCGCAGATCGGGTCCCCCGGCCTTCACAGAGGCAGAAGGGGTGTGTGGAGAGCCCAAAATGGGCTTAAGCTGTATGTTTGTTTCTCCAATCCACATGACCTGCTAGGAAAGCCAGAGTCTGCAGAGAAGGGAAACTCAATAATTGTGTTCTGAGGACCCATTTAGTTTGGCCAGACTCTGCTTTCTGCATCCAGTCAGGAAAATGTAAAAGATGATACAGTGGAACCTCAGTTAACAAATGGCTTGGTTAACATAAGAATCATGTAACAAAAGGAAACCCATAGAAAACAGTGGCTTGGTTTATGGATTTTTTTTCCGGAACAGATTAATTAGTTTTCAATCCGTTCCTACGGGAAACCACATTTCGGTTAAAGTATTTTGGTTTTCAATGCATTCCTATGGGAAATTGCATTCAATGCATTCCTATGGGAAATTTGGTTAAAGTAATTTTCGCTGTAAGAAACGTCCCGGAGAATGCATTAATTACGTTAACCGAGGTTCCACTGTAGCTGTGATGACAGGTGTTCTTGGACTTCAATTCCCAGAAGCCCAGGTACACACAGTAAACCCATTTGTATGGCTTCACAGAGACTTGGGCTTCTGGGAACTGAAGTCCAAGAACACCTGGAGGGCCAAGGTTTGCCATCAGTGGTATGGAGAAACTGAAGCCAGGAATGAAAAGCTTTTCTTTCAGAATAAACTTTTATTTTGCATTCCAGGAGACCCTGGAGTAAATGACAGGGCCTGTTCTTCCTTGGGATGGGTTATTAGAAGGTTCAATTTCCAACCTCCAGGATGAACATAATTGGCTTCTTTTAGGTCTGTTTTCTCAGGAGAAGACTGGCTGTTTTTCTTGTCTGGGCTCCACTTCTCACGGACTGGCTGAAATGCTTTGGCTCAGCATTGTAACTTGCAGTTCTGCAGGCCTACTGAACCAGAGGGGATTTGCCGGGTCAACTGAATTGTTAAATTCCTTTGGTTCGACAAGCCTAATCTAGTTGCAGCTAACTGGCTATAACAGGATTTCAGCCATTGATAAGACCAGCCATTTGCAGTTTCTGGAATTTGCTCCCCCGCACACACACACTTAAACTGAGGCTTCCTGGGATGAAAAACAAACAGGTTTTGGTAAGAGATCATCTCCTTCCAGTTTTTGGTGGGGAGCAGAACTTACTGAAATCCACCCCAACATTGAGAATGGACTATTTCTAGCCTTCAATTTTTATTTTTATTTTTTTGGGGGGTGGAGAACAGGTTTGTTTCCCCTTAGCAACGATATATGCCACTCTGCTGAGACAGTGTCCCTGGGGGCAGTTGGGGAGCTACCATGGAGTCAATCAATATTTGAGTCTTTCCTGCTTGCAAATGGCATGTGACCTCTCACAGTGTAATGCTGTAACTGCTCTTCTGCTACTGATACTGATGTGCAGAATCACTTCATTTTTTTAAAAAAAAAAACGTTTTAAAAATTATTTCCAGAAAGAATGATGTACTTCAGTGTCTTTGCTTTTCGTAATTTGAAAAGATAAATGAAAGGAAGAAGTGACAGAAAATGAATTCAAATAACTGTGAGACTCTGAAACCTGCAAGAAGAAATGGCACTAATTGAACACTGGCAGTAAAAGAATGAAAACAAATCCTAGGTATGTAAAGGAATGCCATATCCTCTAGACCAGGGATTCTCAACCTGCGGCCGATGGGCCGGATTTATTTTTATTTATTTAGCCCTGATGAGCAGGTGTACTGACTTGGGCTTCTGGGAATTGAAGTCCAAGAACAGTGGGAGGCCCAACGTTGGAAAAACCTGCTCTACATGGTGCTGTCTTTAAAGATTATTTAGTGATTTCAGCACTTACAACAGCAGTCAGAAGAGTTTGGTCACAGAAGTTTTCTCTGAGTTTTATTTCTTTGCCACTATGCTGACTTCACTGATAGCCATTCTGTTTCCAGGTTCTGACTGTTACCTGTTTAATTCTTGAACACCTTCAGATCAGGGCACCGTAAAGGAAGGACTATTCCTCCATAAGCCTGTATGTTCCTTGAAAAGGGCTTTCTTGTTGCAGAGTCTAGAGCAGGAGTTCTCATGGCCCAGGTCACGTTCCCTCAGACAGCTTCAGGGCTGGATGAATTGGCATTGGGGACCAGGGCCATAGGTTGTGAATGCCTGTAGTAGAGGATTCTATAGTTCTCCCACTGATATATAAGTAAGGCCTGCTGTCTGTGGCCAAGTTCTCCCTTCTTGTAAACTGACAGCATTGGTATACCACTCTGAAAAGCAGAGCACTATTGGCAAACTATGTGATCCCAGAGTATCTTGTAGAGGAAGGGAAGGTCAAACCACCTCTGAGTATATCTCAGAAACCTTGGAAAGGCAGGCATAAGTTAATATCACTTTGACCACATTTGATGATTTTCATATTTATTGTATGCATTTCCTAAATCAAAAGAACTTTGACTTTATCTGGAAAAATAAAAAAGAACTAAAGAGATTTCTAAAAATAAAACTAGAACCACATATTTGTCAAGTTGTAATGTACACCAGGCATTCTGAATTTCTATCTGCCTTTAAGTAAGTAAATGTCATTAATTTTTAAAAGCAATACCATGTGGAAACTTACAGGAAAATCTTTATCCGACTCATGAATCTGAAGTGCAAAGTTGTCTGGGAAAACTCCTCCTTTACCATTAAGTTCACCTTTCCACCACCCTGGTTCTCCAGTATCCTAGAATAAATAGTGCCTTTTTAAGTTAAAAAAAATTATTGCTGTATGAGCACTTAATACAGAGAACATCTTTCAGCTTTCATGTTCCAAAGAACAAATTTATGTTAAACCACTACAGCAACACACTCCTAAATTCTAAACTGTGCTGACACTTCGGTCATCAGTATAATAATAATAATAATAATAATAATAATAATAATAATAATAATAATAATAATAATAATAATAATAATAATAATAATAATAATAATAATAATAATAATAATAATAATAATAATAATAATAATAATAATAATAACAATAATAACAACAACAACAATAACAACAACAACAACAACAACAACAATAACAACAACAATAACAATAACAATAATAATAATAATAATAATAATAATAATAATAATAATAATAATAATAATAATAATAATAATAATAATAATAATAATAATAATAATAATAATAATAATAATAATAATAACAACTTCATGTCAACCTGGGTTGCAAGGATTTTTGCTGGAGAAACTCAACTTAGGGGCGCCTGAATGAGGCTCCTTTCATGTCCCCAAGATTTTTTCCCACTGAAGTGGTCCCTATTTATCTACTTGCAATTTCTTGCTTTCAATCTACTAGGTTGGCAGGAGCTGGGACAGAGACAGACACTCATTCAGTTATGCAGTACTCGGGTCTTGAACTGCTGAACTGCCAGCGACTTCCAGCTAACACGACAAACTTCTTAACCACTGAGCCACTGCAGTCCCATCCCATAACTGGTTACAAACATTAAATATAGACTATTCCCGATAACCAGCAAACACTAGACATAACCAAAAGCAAGTTGTTGGGGAGAGGGATGCTACAAGTCTAATGAGGAATACTTTAATTCTGAACATTTATACTATTACATTGGTTTGCAAAAATGCCATAATGCTCGTTGGACAGCTGAATGCCATGCTGGAGCACCTCTTATCTTAACTAATCCACACTCTAAAACAGGAGTGGCCACGTGTTTGAGCGGGCTAGTCACATGGTTCCTCCCGCTATAAACGCTGCCATAGAACACATCTTGCGGCTGTCATAAATGTGTTTACAATAGCCATGAGTGCATTTATACCAGTTTACGCATGCGTGAGGACGTTTCACAGCTGTCGTAAACATGCCCACTTCCACTTCCAGTAGTGGCGAGGGTAGCCAGGGGCTACATGAAATGGTGCCGCGGGCTGTAGTTTGGCCACCCCTGCACTAAAAGAATAATAAACCAATGCTTTTAGAATGGACCTAGTAATCTATTAAGTCCAAACCCCTGCTCAATGTAAGAATTTAAATCAAAGCAGATATGGCAGATGGTTGTATAATTTTCTATTGAATGTCTTCATATTCCAAGCAATAGTAGGATAATTGAAATCTCCCATTACAACTACATCATGTATCTCTGAAATTCCCCAAATTTATTTCATAAAAAGATTTCACCTGCAAGTTCTTGATAGGCTTTAACTATTATGATCCACTTCTTCTTCTTCCTCCATATCTGAATCCGAATATTGGTGATCTTCATGGCGAATCCGAATATTAGTGATCCTTATGGCGAATCTGAATCTTGGTGATCCTCATATTTCAGTTACAATCCCATGCAGTAGGAAATCTCCCACTACTCTCCCCTTCTTTTTCTAAGGAGTCAGTTAGTGACCCTGTTTGGATGAGCTTCAGCTCCTCTCATGTCCAGAATGCACCTTTGTGTGCTTCTGACAGGACACATGGGGTGTATTGTTTGTCTTCTTCTTCATGCTGTCTGCCAGACTCCTCTTCAAGAATCTAAAAGTGGTTTGCAGTTCCACTGGTGAAGAGGGTCTTCTTTTTCTTTTGCTTCTTGCTGTGGCTCTTTTCCATGGTTGTTCTTCCACTGCCTTTGTTTTCTCATCAAATTTCTCCTCCTTTGCTTCATTTTGATGTTCTTCCACCGCCAGCTCCTTCATTGAATGCTGCTTGTTTGAGTTCTGTCTATGTAATCTTTATTCTCTCTTATAGTCTTAAGCATGACCACACTACTTCAGTTCTCTCACTTTTTCTTCCAAGTTCCCTCACTTTTTCTTCCAACTGTGCCAGTATGCACTTGCTGTACGGATATACTGTGCTGCTCTCAAGCACCAATACAGTAGAACTCCGTTCTGCGGGGCTCTTCGCTATACAGTTTTTTTATTATATGAAGCACTATTGACTATTGGCGATAGTTAAGCGAGGGTCTATATAATGATTTTTTTTCTGTTATGAGGAGTATCACCAATAGTGCAAAAAACGCTTCGTTGTACAAAATTTTCGTTCTACGAAGCGTTCGTTACATGGGGTTCCACTGTACAAACATTGCACTTTGCAGGTCATCACCACTAAGGGTCTCTTCCTTCCATCATCCCTGTTCCTTTTCAACCCTTTTCTTATTTATTAGCTATGTTTGTAATACACAGCCATTTCTTCTCAATTACTAGTGCAATTAGCTGAACAAAGCCCTTGTCTGATGAGTTTTGCAATATTAATATGTGCTATGTTGGGCTTCTCTCACTAGTTATTTATATAACAGAGTAATTACAGATGCATATAAAAGCTCCCAAAGTAAGGCAAACAGCTGGAAAAAAAATTCTATTTCTGAATAATGCAGGACATATTCTAGAGTAAATGTCAGGAATTTTCCTAACGCTTAGTCTCAATTAAAATTCCCATCTAAGAGCTAAGAAGCAAAGATGTGTGTGATACTGCTTAACAGTGGAAATGTTTATTCCTCTTTAGTTTAGATAGTCTAATTCTAGTTTTACCTAATATAACCCATTAAATTTTTACTTGTGCCATGTTTCACTTTGGCAAGTCAAGACTTAAGAGAAAAAGACATACCATTTTAATCAGGGGCTAACTTCTTACCTTACTTATTAGTTGGATAATATCACCTTCTTTGAAACTAAGTTCATCCTCATTTGTACCTTCATAGGCATACAAGGTTTTACAATATTCCTTAGCTGAAAAGACAAGATATGTGTTAAGCCTGCTGAAGTATTCCTAAATATTGTATAAATACAAATATATAAAGTTTACCAATAAGTGATTTAAAAGAAAGACCAGTTAAAAATATTATTAATTTTACTTAATTTAACATAAAGTAATTTTTGAAAGCCCAGTTTATAGTTGGAGTAGTATTTACATACTAGTTACAGTATTTATTGCTCTATTGGAGAGACATTAATTGGCCTAATGGTGGAAAGGAAACAAATTTATTAGGAGTTCACATGAGACAGGAAGTCAGCAAATTGATACCAAGTAAATATTGGTTCAAAGGCTTCTCTGATGTTCAGTGTTAAGAACAGGAGAAAACTGGCATTAAATGGTGGAGAAAAAGACAGTTCTTGCAGGCATATACAGATACATCATGGGAATGAATAACTACATTATTACTACATGATTTATTTAACAGCTAAAAAGGCTGATCTTGGGAATTCTTATAAATCAGACAACCTGTAGGTTTTAAAAATGTAAATAAGTGATAAAACACTATGTTCAAAAACATTCAAATTGCCAAGTGAAAAGGTACCAGTAAAGCAATAGCAAAACATACAGATTGCAATAAGAAATGAGATATCATTTTATCTGAGAAAAATGCCTAGATGCAAGTGTATATAAATGCTATTTGAGGGACGCAAACACAAAAGCCAGAATGCTTGCCTTGGAGATATACTATTATATTGTTCAGTTTTTATATTACTGTGTTATTCAATTGTTCTATCCTTATGACTAAACAATGCAAATGCTTTAGAAATACATGTTTCAAAGCTCATCCATCCATCAATCCACCCATTCATCCATAATGGATGGATGGATGGATGGATGGAGGGGGCGAAGATACAAGAACTATAAAGGGAGACAAAGAAAGTTAGGTTGCACTTACCAGTGATAACTTTCGTTCTTCGAGTATATAGTTTGTGAATACACACTATTGGGTTATGCGCCTGCGCAGAACATCGATCGGAGGCTTAAAAGCTAATTGGCTAAAAGTTTTGCCGGTAAGATCACCCACCGCGCCGCCCACCCTTAGGCGCCAGTCTGCCATTTTACCTCAGTTCCATACTTAAGCATAGCACAGGATAAACCAAATGATCTCATCCGTGCAACTCAAGAGGGGAGGTAGGGTGGGTAATGTGTATTCACAAACTATATACTCGAAGAACGAAAGTTATCACTGGTAAGTGCAACCTAACTTTCTCCTTCATATAGTTTGTGAATCCCCACTATTGGGAGATTAGCAAGCTCACACTTACTTGGTCAGCGGGCAGTTGGATAAGATGAATCCATGATGAAGTACGTCAGTCAGTCAGGATGGACCCTCAAGGGCGAGGCGCCTGGAGCCCTCTGGCAAGGATGATATGACCAAGTCTGGCGTCCGCAGTGGCTCTGGTGTCCATCCGGTAGTGCTGGACAAACGTGGAAGGTCTGGACCAGGTGGCAGCCTTACAGATGTCCTCTAGCGGAGTGCCCACAAAAAAAGCAGTGGAGGTAGCAACCGCTCTGGTGGAATGCGCCCTGACATGTGGAGAAGGAAGCAAGGAGGCAGCCTCATAGGCGAGATAAATGGTTGATGTAATCCATTTGGAGAACCTATGAGAAGTGATGGGTTCACCTTTGGACTTTCCCCCATATGCCACAAAAAGACGTTGTGACTTCCGGAACTCACGGGTTCTGCTGATGTAAAACAATAAAGCTCGTTTCACATCAAGCGTGTGCCAAGTCCTTTCTTGATCAGTACTGGGGTTTTGAAAGAAAGTTGGTAAGGATATAGTCTGAACCATGTGAAACTTGGAGACAACCTTTGGTAAGAAAGTAATGTCAGCGTGGAGCACCACATGGCCATTGTAGAATTTGGTAAACGGGGCGTCAGCCCGAAGAGCAACCAGCTCACCAGCTTGTCTAGCAGACGTGATAGCCACAAGAAACGCAGTCTTCCAGGTGAGGAGACGGGCGTCCACGGTAGCCATCGACTCGAAAGTAGCTTTAGTGAGGGCATTCAAGACAGTAGATAACGACCATTGTGCGGTTGGAGTCTTAATGGGAGGGAAAGCGTTGTGGAGACCTTTGAGGAAACGCTTCACCGTTTGGTCGCGGAAGGCACCAGAGGCAGGTGATCCAGCTGGAGAGTGGGCTACTACTGCTGCCAGATGGACCCTGATGGAAGCAAGGCTTAGACCTGACTCCGCCAAATGGAGGAGGTATGCCATGATGTCTTGCAGACCAGCTCTGAGTGGAGACACCTGTTGAGTATCCAGGAAGGCACGAAATTGCCTGTACTTGTAGGTATAGGACTTCCTCATAGAGGGGCATCATGCTAGTTCCAAGATCCTGGATAATCTGGAATTATCCTCCACGCGGTGAGGTGAAGACTGGGTAAGTCCGAGTGGCGATGTTGCCCCTGCTCCATTTGTAGGAGAGTCAGAGAGTCTGGCAACGTGAGAGACTGCGACGACAGTTGCAACAGAAGTGGATACCAGGGCTGATGCGGCCACGCTGGAGCGATGAAAATCACGTGCGCCCGTTGCTGGTACATCCTCGTCAGAACCTTCTGAACCAGAGGAAATGGGGGAAAGGCATAGAGGTAGTCCAGATCCCACCATTTCATGAAGGCGTCACCCTCGGAGTTCTGTTCGATGCCCGCCCTGGAGCAGTACCTGGGACACTTGCGGTTGGACTCTGATTAAAAGAGGTCGATGCTTGGAGTCCCCCACGACTTGCAAAGGGAGTGAAAGACAACGTTGTCCAGTTCCCACTCATGAGTCGTCGAGGTGAGTTGACTCAGTCTGTCGGCTAGCACATTCAGTTTGCCATGGATGTGGACTCCGATTGGAAAGATGTGTCGTTCGAGACACTATTCCCAGAGTTGCAATGCGAGATAAAGCAATGATGTGGATCTTGTCCCCCCCCCCTTCACTTGTTCAGATATGCAATTGCAGTGGTATTGTCCGAAGCGATCTGGATCGCCTTGCCCGACAGCAATGTCTCAAAGGACCACATGGCCTCCCATATGGCAAGCAACTCCAGGTAGTTGATGTGGTGTACCATCTCGTCCTGTGACCAGGTGTTGTTGACCATCAGAGTCCCACAAGCAGCTCCCCATCCGAGGTTGCTTACATTGGTCAAAATTTGAAGAGACGGCTGCGGTGGATAGAAATTCTTGCCCGTAGCCACGTTGAGAGGTGTGGTCCACCACACCAGCTGGTCCACCAGTTCCGGAGATGGAAAAAACCATTTGGACTGACTCTCCGTGAGAGGATCGAACTCGTGGAGAAGCCAAGACTGCAGAGACTGGAACTTCAGTTTGGCGTGTGGGATCACTGCCATAGTGGACGCCATTAAGCCCAGGAGTTGTTGAGCCTTCTTCGCTCTGACAAAGGGTTTGGTACGGAAGTCGCTTACTACCTGTGCAATGTCCAGTAAGCGTTTTTGTGGGGCAAATGCCCTGACTGCAAGCGAGTCGAGAACCGCTCCAATGTAGTCCACTCGCTGTGAAGGATCCAACTTCAACTTGGTGAAGTTGATCCTGATGCCAAGACTCTCCATGAGATGAACGGTGTACTCCGTGTCCCGAATGGCCGACAACCTGGTGGGGGAGACTATCAACCAGTCATCGATGTACGGGAAGACCCTGATCCCCTTTTGGCGGAGGAAAGCAGCAACTGGAGCCATACACTTGGTGAACTCGTGCTGCTGTGGCCAGACCAAACAGTAGGCAACGGTGCTGGTACACAGAGTCCCCTATCCTGAAGCAGAGAAACCGTCTGTGCTTCTTGAGGATGCTGATGTGGAAATAAGCGTCCTTGAGGTCTATCACCGTAAACCAGTCCTGTTTGTTGATGAGGGGAAGGAGGGTCTGGAGTGTCACCATCTGGAACTTCCTGGTGTGGATGAACTTGTTGAGGCAACGCAAGTCCAGAATTGGGCGGAGGCCTCTGTCTTTCTTCTGGACAACGAAGTACCTCGAGTAGAAACTGTTGTTCCAATCGGTTGGTGGTACCAGCTCGATGGCCCCCTTGGGGAGAAGGGTTGCAACTTCTTCCTCCAGATAAAGAGACAGGGTGGTGAAGCGGAGTTTTCCTACCCGAGGCATCCGGTTGTACTCGATGGCGTAACCAGCGGACAAGATCTTCAAGACCCACCGGTCGTTTGAGATGTCGGACCACACCTTGTGGAAGTTCCAAAGGGGGAGGTACAGGAGATGGAGCGAGAGAGTCTTGGCCAGAGGGAAGTCAAACATGAGACTTTGACTTGCCCTCGTTGCGTTTACCTTGGCCATAAGGCTGGAAACGTTGCTTCCCTTGTTGTCGGGGACAATAAAACCCAGGCTTAGAGTAGTTGGCAGACCCACCTTGCTGCTGGTGTTGCTGCGGGTTGCCGCGATAGCGGTTGGTAAACGCCTGATATCTGGGCTTTGAAGGCTGAGATGAGGCAGTGAGGCTCAAGAACTTGGCAATCGAGTTGGTCTGCCTCAACTCGTTTAAAACCTTGTCCGTGTCTTGGCCAAACAGGCCCTGGCCATCAAATGGGAACTTCTCGATGAGCTTCTTCATGGAGTCATCTAGAGTAGTTCCCTGAAGCCAAGCATACCGTCGCAGGATTATTGCCAAAGACATGTCCTTGGCCACATAGTCGTTAATATGACACGCCATCCTTATTTGCTGCTCGACCAGGAAATCGCCCTCATCACACAGACTGTCGAGTTCCTTTTGGAGGTCCAACAGTAGCTTGGCGGCAAGCGTCTTGACTCGTTCTTAAAGATGGGACTGGTAGAGGCCCATAGCTGCTGAATAGTTCGCGGCCTGGAAGAACAGCGACCCATTGGCATAGAACTTCCGGCCCAACGTGTCGAGCTTCTTCCCCTCAGGCGTTGTTGGTACTGGGAAGCCGCTGACTGCCGTCTTATGCTGAAAGGCTTTCACTACCATGGAATTTCGTAGGAGTTGTGCCTATAAAAACTCTACGTCCTCATCCAAGACTCAGTACATCCCATCGAGCCTGGACGAAACAGAGTGGGTAGAAACGGGCTTTTTCCACGTAGCCTTGGCGGACATCAGCATGGAAGGAAGCATGGTGATACGGACGGGACGGATGGACTTCTTCTCCAGCTTGGCCGTCACCTGGTCCTCACCTTCCAACTGTGGCTGGTCGACCCTTGTATTAAGAGCAGTTCCTAAATGGGTGAGCATTGCTGTGAGGGATTTTTGGTCCTCCCCTCTCGGCAGATCGACAGCACCAATCACCTGGTCGGGTGTCTTATCCACATCCACATCCCCCTCCTCCTCAGATGAGCTAGAATCATTGGAAGATGAGAGGGGACTCTGGAAGTCACATCGGGACTGCGCCAGTATGGCCTGGGCGGGTCAATGGACTGGGCGCTCATCACTGCAGCTTCCGGGCCATGCCAATCTGGTATGGCCGAGCCAACGGAGTGACTGCTCAACCCTTGAGAGTGTGGCGGAGCGACAGCAGGGTCAGAATCCCTGGGGCGTCCCGAAGCTGCAGGCACCGCAGGAACGGTGGCCTTATACTGTTCGGCAAAGGATTTTGCCATGACCTCGAACATTGTCTTGAAGAGGTTCATCGGGCCAGCAGAGACAGTAGCTGTAGGCGACAAAAGGGTGGGAGGAGATACGGTGGCTGAAATGGCAGGAGGCGAAACGGTGGCTGAAACAGTGGCTGCAGGGGCATCAACCATAGGAGTTCATGGTGTTGGAGACACTGGAACCTGCCGTGTTGTGGTGCAGCCCCTCTCACCCGAAGGAGGTGATGGTGAAAGATGCAAGGGGCGCACGGTTGCACCAGCCCGGTGTGCCTTGTTCGGTGACTCCAAAAAGGAGCGGCCACCCCAGATGGAGGACCCTGGAGAGGGACACCTCGCCACGGAGAAAGGTGGAGAAGGCCGGGGAGAAATTGGCGGGCGAGGGATAGAGGGCAAAGAACGGCGAGCCTCACCCCTGTGCTTTTTCTTCTTCTCCCAGTTTTTGTCCTTCTTCTTCTTCTTGTGGATCAGAGTTGAAGAAGAAGACTTGGGAGCCCTCTCGGGCGCAAGGCCACTCGTAGAAGTGGACACAGAAGCTGCTTGAGCGGGAGCCAGGGCGAGCTCCACGAGGTGTGCCTTGAGTCGGTTGCTCCTGTTTTGAACCGCAATGCGCGTAAAATTTTTGCAGTGCGCACAAGACTGGCTCTGGTGCGACTCTCCTAAGCAATACAGGCACTGTCTGTGTCCGTCCGAAGCCGGGAACATCTTGTGGCAAGAAGTACACTGCTTGAAAGCCGTTGTGGCCATGAAAAATTCCTCCAAGGAAGGTAACTAGAATAGAGAAGGTTCGAGAAGAATGCCCCGAAGGGCAGGCCTACCGCCACCCCCTTGGGGGGGGGGGACTGCGACCTGAGCGAAAAGTGACTTGAGTCCTACGAGAAGAAACAGCACTGGGGTGGCAATCCTGCCCTAGGGACAAGATCGCCAGAATTTTTTCCCCGTAAATTAGTCTTTTCCAAGGAATTGACAAGAAAAAATTGAGAAAGCTCTCAACGGTCATCCTGCTGCTGAGGCGGAAAGAAGAGAACTGAGGTACAATGGCGAACTGGCGCCTAAGGGTGGGTGGTACGGTGGGCAGTCTTACCGCCAAAACTTTTGACCAATCAGCTTTAAAGCCTCCGATCCATGTTCTGCGCAGGCGCATTACCCAATAGTGGGGATTCACAAACTATACGAAGGAGAATAAGAGTTGTTCATCTTATTGGATGGTAACAATAAGATGAACAGAGGCAGAATTGAAACAATAGCCAAATATGATAAATAATTATTGTAATGGAGATAAGAAATTGAGAATAAATAAACAATTATGGTAAGTATCCCAGAATGAAGAAGGATTGGGCATCCCAAATTTTAAAAAATTATGTGGCCAGATCAAGGAGATTATTAACATTTTAACAAAAAAATTAAAAGGTCACTATGGAGATATATTTACTCCTGTGATCTGTAGGGTATATATAAGAATTGTTTTTAAAACTATATAGATATAAAGATAATAAAAGGGATTCAAAATCCTTTTTGCAAGAACAGTTTAGAAATCTGGCAGAAAATTTAAAAAGTTCTTAGTCCCGGAATCTCACCATTAACTCATAAATGTGACTTAGAGAAGTTTCCTGACAATTTTAAGAAAGAAGTGATAAAGGAAGGAGAAAAGAACTGGATTGGTAAAATTAAGGGATTAACTAGATAAGGTTTTGAATAGGAAAGAAAGGGAGAAGATATTTGAAGATATGAAATTGATGTGGTTTAATAGACTACAGTTGGAGAAATGGACTAAATACTGGATGAAATATCATGGAATTTGTATAAAGTTAGCTAGGTGTGAAGAACTGATAATGCAGTTAGAACAAAAAGAATTATCAACAAAGGGGCTAGTCAGCAAGATAATATTAATGGAGAATGATGACACACAGAAAGCTTTAAAATTAACTTGGGAAACCCAAGATCTAGGTGTAGAAATTAAGGAAGAGTGGGATAGGAAAAAAATATGTCAGTTAGAATTAAAGAGCATTGTTATAAAACAATATGGAGATGGTATACGACTCTGGTGTGGTTAAGCTACTATGACTCTAAATACTAGAAGAACTACTGGAGATCAAGGGATGGGATCGGGACATATTTCTATTTATGGTGAGATTGTAAGGTTGTTAAGAGAACTTGAAAAAAAAGTCTTTGAAGAATTAAATCAAATATTGTCTTTAAAATTAGAGATATGTCCAAAATAGTATTATTAATGGATTTTGGAAATAAAATGTTAGAAAGAAATAAGAAAGATTAAGAGCTAAGAGGTTGCTTATTATTTTAAAAAATAGAAAATATATTGTGAATTTGTGTTGGAGGATTGGTATAAAGAGCTATGGAATACAGCAATAAATGATAGATTGACATGTAAATTGAAGTCAAAGAAGGGATTGGTTTTTAAAAAAACAATTTTAAAGAGATTTGGGGACAGTTTGTTAAATATGTTTTAGTTAAATCAAAACGAATAAAACTGGGACAAGAACATATGTTCTTGTTGTGTTCTAATAATAGGTTGAAGGTGTATAATGTCCCAATAGTGGTGTGCACACATACATGTTAATGTATCAGTGTATAAGACGCACACACACCCTTAAAATACACCAGAAATACAATACAATACAGTAATTGTGTTGTTTTTTAATTGCTTTTATTTTCAGTTTTTTCTTTTAGATATTTTTTATTTTAGTTGTCATTATTGTTAGTTTTATTATTGTTAGCCTTTATGAAAAGTATGTTTATCCATACTTTGTATTTTTATTTATTGTTTAAAATTTAAAAAAATTAAGAAAATAATCCTATGGGAAGAAAAGCAGGAAAAGGGAGTGTGCTTTAAAAACAATGGACAAAGAATGGGGAATTGAGAGAAACTGTAACCAAGGATTACAAAAGAAAAGCTGGAAGAAAACCTTATATAGGTTATAGGGCTGGGGAAGAAAAAAACTGTTGATGGCAGGGAGGCAGAGGTACACTAGCTCAATGCAGCCCAATTCTTAATCATACAGAAAAACTAGTCCACACTGTTAGAACCTGTGGATACATTTGAAAAACAAAACCCGTACAATACTTTAAAATCAACCATGTCTATTTGTCATTTGAATGGTTTTAATACTGAAGATTACAAAATAGATGTGACACATGATAAACACGTCATACCTTTCTGTTTATTTTCAGTTTCTACTTTTACTATTTCTGTTGCTATTTCTGATTTTGTTGCACCAGGAAATGGAGTTACTTTTGGTCCAGACAAATGGCTAGGTGATGGCTTTAAAAAAAAGATATAAAGATGAAATTTAACATTTGAACAAGGAAAGAATATTTTCAGACATGATAAGTGCCCCTTATTGTATGCTAAATCAATTAAAAGGATAAGAACAACAAGGCTAATGAAAACCATATGGTGGCAATACCATATATGAGGATGGGGAACCTCCCATTCATAGGCCAAATGCAATTTATAGGAGACCCTCATTTGGCTTCTCTGCTGACTTCAACTCTCATCAGTAATTAGGAATAAAGCACTCTTTGCACACAGCAATGAAATTTTAAGAAACCAACCCCCACCCCCACCCAGTATTAATGTGGTCTTTTAAAAATGTTACCACAGGGCAAGCAGTTAATGCTACCCATGAAAAAGTTGTAACATATACGGTAATTAAATAAACAAAAGGGCTGGGGAAGCGACAGTGTGTATGAATGAGTGACAGACGTTCAGAGTCAATGAATGGAGTGTGGACAATCAAGTCAGAGGTCATTTACCAGCAGTAGGTCAGTCCCTACATTTGGAACTGTCTTGCATGTTGCTAGCGTATAAACTCCACAATGTGCTTTCCAGGAACCAGTTTAGTCCTTCAAGCTAAAACAGTCCTTTCCCCATTAAAAAAGAAAAACTGTCCTATTCAATTTTCAAATACAGTGGAAACTCATACAACAATCACCCTGTATAGCAACGAAATCGCATAACAATTAGGTTTTGGGGGGGGGGAATTAGTGTCACGCATAACAATTTTCCCTATGGAAAAAACCGTACAACAATTTTTCAATGGGAAAAACCTCTTAGCGAAAAAAATCGTTGTACAATGCATCACATAGGGAAAATCACCATATGATGCATGCATCATACAGCAATTTTTCCGTACAACAACGAGCCTCATGGAAAGTTCGGTTTCACTTACCAGTGATAACTTTCGTTCTTCGAGTATATAGTTTGTGAATACACACTCATGGGTTATGCGCCTGCGCAGAACGGCCGATCGGAGGCTTGAAAAGCTATTGGTCAAAAGTTTTGGCGGTAAGACCGCCCACCGTACCGCCCACCCTGAGGCGCCCGCGCGCCATTTTACCTCAGTTCCATACTTAAGCCAAGCACAGGATAAACCAACTGATCTCATCCGTGCAGCTCAAGAGGGGAGGCAGGGTGGGTAGTGTGTATTCACAAACTATATACTCGAAGAACGAAAGTTATCACTGGTAAGTGAAACCGAACTTTCTCCTTCGTATAGTTTGTGATTCCACACTCATGGGAGATTAGCAAGCTCACACTTACTTGGTCGGTGGGCAGTCGGATGAGATGATCCCACGATGAGCTGAAGATCCCGTAGGTGGACCCGTCAGGGGCGTTGAGTCCGGAGCCCTCTGGTGAGGACGACACGGCCAAGCCTGGCGTCCGCAGTGGCTCTGGTGTCCACCCTGTAATGCTGGACAAATGTAGAAGGTCTGGACCAGGTGGCAGCCTTACATATGTCCTCAAGCGGTGTGCCGTCCAGAAAGGCAGTGGATGTGGCAACCGCCCTGGTGGAATGCGCCCTGACATGCGGTGGAGGTGGCAGTGAAGCTGACTCGTAGGCCAGGTAGATGGTAGAGGTGATCCATTTGGAGAACCTTTGAGCAGAGATGGGTTCACCCTTGGACTTTCCCCCATAAGCCACGAAGAGGCGTTGCGACTTCCTGAACTCCCTAGTCCTGCTGGTGTAAAACAATAAAGCTCGTTTCACATCCAGTGTGTGCCAAGTCCTTTCTTGGGCGTTAGTGGGGTTCTGGAAGAAGGTTGGCAAGGAGATAGTTTGTGCCATGTGGAACTTGGAGACCACCTTGGGTAGGAAGGTGATGTCCGCTTGGAGGACGACGCGGTCGTTGAAGAACTGGAGAAAAGGTGCGTCTGCTCGCAGGGCAACCAGTTCACCAGCTCGTCGTGCAGACGTGATAGCCACCAGGAATGCCGTCTTCCATGTGAGGAGACGAACATCGGCGGTAGCCATGGGCTCGAAGGGGGTCCTGGTGAGCGCGTTAAGAACGGTGGACAGTGACCATTGAGCCGTCGGTGTCCGGGTCGGCGGAAAAGCGTTCCTTAATCCCTTGAGGGATCGCTTTACCGTTTGGTCGCGGAAAGCCCCGGAAGCGGGCGAGCCAGCAGGAGAGTGCGCTACCACTGCTGCGAGATGCACTCGGATGGAGGTGATGCTGAGGCCAGACTCCGCCAGCTGGAGGAGGTAGGCTAAAATGTCCTGCAGTCCCACCTGCGTGGGGGGCGTTTGCCGGGAGGCCAGGAAAGCACAAAAACGCCTGTATTTGGAAGCGTAGGACTTCCTTGTGGAAGGGCGCCGCGCTAGTTCAAGGATCCTGGCCAGTCTGGGGTTATCCTCCACGCGGTGAGGTGGAGGCTGGGCAGGTCCGAATGGTGCAGCTGGCCCTGCTCCATTTGGATGAGCGTCGGTGACTCCGGCAGTGTGCGATACTGCGACGACATGCGCAACAGTAGCGGAAACCAGGGTTGGCGCGGCCACGCCGGTGCCACCAGAATTGCATTGGCTCTGTGTTGGTGCATCCTGGTGAGTACCTTCTGGACCAGAGGAAACGGAGGAAAGGCATATAGTCCTGATCCCACCGTTTCATGAAGGCATCGCCCTCAGAGTTCGGTCCGATGCCTGCTCTGGAGCAGTACCTGCTGAGTTTCCTGTTGGACTCCGATGCAAAGAGGTCGATGCTCGGCGTCCCCCAGACCTCGCACAGGGACTGGAACACTCCGTCGTCCAGCTCCCATTCGTGGGTCGTGGAGGTGAGACGGCTCAGGTGATCTGCCAAAACATTCAACGTGCCCTGAATGTGCACTCCAATTGGGAAAATGTGCCTCTCCAGACACCATTCCCACAACTGCACTGCAAGGTACAGGAGGGTGGTGGACCGTGTTCCTCCCTGCTTGTTGAGGTACGCCACCGCCGTGGTATTGTCCGAGGCCACCTGAACCGCCTTGCCGGTGAGCAGAGTCTCGAAGGAACGTAGAGCCTTCCAAATGGCCAGCAGTTCCAAGTAATTTATGTGGTACACCGTTTCGTGCGGTGTCCAGGTGTCGTTGACCGTGAGAGTCCCGCAAGCAGCGCCCCAGCCGAGGTTGCTCGCGTCGGTCAGTATCTGCAACGAGGGTTGCGGGGGGTAGAAACTCTTCCCCGTGGCCACGTTGAGTGGTGTAGACCACCACAGCAGTTGGTCCCTCAGTTCTGGAGATGGGGTCAATCGTTTGGATTGGCTCTCCCGAAGTGCGTCGAACTCGTGAAGGAGCCACGATTGCAGGGACCTGAATTTCAACTTGGCATGGGGGATCACTGCCGTCGTTGAGGCCATCAGGCCTAGAAGTCTCTGAGCCTTCTTCGCCCGGATGCACGGTTTCGTGCGCAGTTCGCTCACCCCCTGCGCAATGTCCCGTAAGCGTTTCTGGGGGGCGTAGGCTCTCGTAGTGAGCGAGTCGAGTACCGCTCCAATGTACTCGACGCGCTGGGAGGGAGTCAACTTCGACTTGGTGAAGTTGATCCTGAGGCCGAGACTCTCCATGAGGTGAACCGTGTATTGTGTGTCCCGAACGGCCGACGGTTTGGTGGGGGAGACGATCAACCAATCGTCGATGTACGGGAAGACCCTGATGCCCCGTTGGCGGAGGAATGCAGCCACCGGAGCCATGCACTTGGTGAAGACTCGCGGTGCCGTGGCCAGACCGAATGGTAGGCATCGGTACTGGTACACGGAATTGTCGATGCGGAAGCGGAGAAACCGTCTGTGTTCCTCGAGGATGGAGACGTGGAAGTAGGCATCCTTGAGGTCTATGACTGTGAACCAGTCCCCTTTGTTGATGAGGGGGAAGACGGTCTGTAGGGTCACCATCCGGAACTTCCTGGTGTGGATGCATTTGTTCAGGCGGCGTAGGTCCAGGATAGGGCGAAGGCCTCCGTCCTTCTTCTGGACCACGAAGTACCTCGAGTAGAAGCCGTTGTCCCAGTCGGACGGTGCTACCCGCTCGATGGCTCCCTTGGAGAGAAGGGTTGATATTTCTTCCTCCAAATGGGGGGACGAGGTGGTGAGACGATGTTTTCCTACTCGAGGCACCCGCACGAACTCGATGGCGTAGCCAGAGGACAAGATCCTTAAGACCCACTGGTCGTCCGTGATGCCCGACCATGCCTGGAGGAAGTTCCGGAGGGGGAGGTACGGGATGTGGAGCGAGAGAGACTCGGCCGTCGCAGCTTCAAACGCGGGGCTTGGGCCTCGCGTTCGAACGCTTGTCCTGTCCGTAGGGCCGGTAGTGGGGTTTGTGTTGTCGCCGCTGTTTGTAGGAGCTGGATCTAGGCTGCTCCGTCGGTCCCTGCTGCTGTGGGTTGCCCTGGAACCGCCGTGTGAAGGGCTGGAACCTCGGCCTGGTGGAAGTAGCCGGCGTGGTGAGCCCCAGGAACTTCGCCGTGGAATTGGTCTGGCGCATCTCATTCAGGACCTTATCGGTGTCCTGACCGAAGAGGCCCTGCCCGTCGAAGGGAAACTCCTCGATGAGCTTTTTCATAGCGTCATCGAGGGAGGTGTCCCTGAGCCAAGCATGGCGACGGAGGTAGATTGCGGAGGCCATGTCTTTTGCCGCATAATCGTTGATATGCCGGGCAGTGCGCATCAGCTGCTCGGCGACGAAGTCCCCCTCGGTGGCCAGCGCGTCAATCCTCTTCTGGGCATCGGCGGGCAGTTTAGCCGTCTCAACCTTCACCTGCTCCCAGAGGTGAGATTGGTACAGGCCCATGGCGGCCGAATAGTTGGCGGCCCGAAAGAATAGGGAGCCGGTAGCGTAAAACTTACGCCCCACCGCGTCCAGTTTCTTTCCCTCCGGCGTCGACGGGACCGGGAATCCGCTGGTGGCCGTCCTATGCTGGAAGGCCTTGACCACCAGGGAATTCGGCAGGGGGTGGGCCTGCAGGAACTCGACGTTCTCGTCCAGGACCCGGTACATGCTGTCGAGCCTGGACGAAACGGAGTGCGCCGCCAAAGGTTTCTTCCATGTCGCCCTCGCCGAGGTCATCATGGAGGGGAGCATGGTTATGTGGACCGGCCGCACAGCACGCCTGTCGAGCTTCGCGGTCATCTGATCCTCACCCTCCAACGGCGGTTGGTCGACCTTCAGGTTGAGGGCGGTGCCGAGCCTCGTGAGCATGGCGGTCAGTGAGCGCTGGTCCTCACCACGCGGTGGGTCCACTGAGCCGATGGCCTGTTCCGGCGTGCGCTCGGCGTCAACGTCTCCCTCGTCCTCCTCCGACGACGAGCTGGACTCATCGGAGGACGAGGGAGGCAGTCTTTCGTCCACGTCCGGGCCGCGCCAGTATGGCCTGGGCGGGCCGGCGGGATGGGCGTCCACCGCATCGACGTCCGGACCACACCATGACGGGTTGGGTGGGCCGGCGGAGCGGGCACTCGACCCACGGGAGGTCGGTGGGGCCGCGGCAGAGCCGGGATGCCCGGGGCTTGCGGTGGTCGGAACCGGAGCCGCAGAGGCCGCAGGCGTGGAGGTCTGGAACCTGGTCGCAAACGACGCCATGACCTGGAACATCTCTCGGACGAGGGCCATCTGAGACGCGTCCGAGTCCGCTGGCGGTGGAGCTCCGGTAGCCGGCGGAATGGTGGCCCACGAAACGGTGGGCGCCGAAACGGTGGCCGGCGTCGGTGTCGGCGAAACGGTCGTCGGAGCGGTGACGACCGCGTCGTCCGTCGGCGTCCTGGGCCGTGGAGAGACGGAGGCCTGCCTCGGCGAGGAATTTCTTCCCCGAGGAGAGGAGAGCACCTGAAGTGGGCGAGCTGGAGCCCCAGCCCTGCGTCCTTTCTCAGGTGACCCGGAAGACGACCGTCCTCCCCAGATGGAGGATCCCGGAGAAGGACATCGGGCAGTCGAGAACGGCGGCGAAGGCCCGGGAGAGGCGGGTGTGCGCGGAGTGGGGGGAAGCGACCGTCTCTTCTCCGACCCACGCTTGCGCTTCTTCTCACCGTTCTTGTCCTTCTTCTTCTTCTTCCTCATCGGAAGCACGGAGGAAGAGGCCGGCGGTGGTTGAGCGGCAGCGGCGGCCGTGGAGGCGGACGCGGCGGGAGCCAGAGCGAGCTCCATCAGATGAGCCTTGAGGCGATTGCTTCGGTTCTGCACCGCGAGGCGCGTAAACTTTTTGCAATGCGGGCAAGACTGGCTCTGATGCGACTCTCCCAAACAAAAAAGGCACAGGCTGTGTCCGTCGGAAGCCGGAAACTTCTTAAGGCAAGCCGTGCACTGTTTAAACGCTGCAGCCATCAACCGCGGAAAAAATTCTTCCAGTGGAAGTTTCTGGAGACAAGTACCCCGAAGGGCCGACCAGCCGCCACCCCCTTGAGGGGGGAGACGGTGATCGAAGCGAAAAATTGGCTACTGAATCCACTCAAGAGAAGAGACAGAGCCGGGGTGGCGATCCTGCCCGGAGGACAAGATCACCAAGAAAAATTGTTAAAATTTGCCAAAAGACTTTCCCTCAGAAGGGCGAAAAAATTGAGAAAGCTCTCAACGATCGTCCTGCTGCTACGGCGGAAAGAAGAGAACTGAGGTAAAATGGCGCGCGGGCGCCTCAGGGTGGGCGGTACGGTGGGCGGTCTTACCGCCAAAACTTTTGACCAATAGCTTTTCAAGCCTCCGATCGGCCGTTCTGCGCAGGCGTATAACCCATGAGTGTGGATTCACAAACTATACGAAGGAGAACTGATTAAAATCGTTGTATGAGGTACCACTATACTTAATTAAAAACCAGAATGAACATGATGGTATTATTCAGTAGGAAATAATCAACTACCAGTAAGAATACTAATATTGCATAAATCAAAATAGAGATTTTAAAAGATAATAAATTGGTGTTTACACAATCTACAAATACTTTCTTTTTGCAGTTACCTGGAACTGAATTCAGATTTCTGTAGGTGTTACTTTCAGAGTTCAGCTGCCTCTAAGGTGCCTAAGCAAATGAATGTGTCTGCTTTCTTCAGAGGTTAGTGTTACAAATGAATCATTGGGCAAAACCCTGTTGCCATAACTTTGCACAGGATAATCTGGATTAGGCACTGAAACCATTTAAAGTAAATAAAAGCTTTCTATTCCCATCATTTTAGCAATCTTTTGCCCTGGGAGCCTTGGGATTGAAGGGGGAGGTGTCTTTCACAGTAAAAGAATTGATGCCAGATTGCTACAGCCTGGCAACCCAATGGCCATTTGTTTGCTATTAAAGGCTTCCGCCTGTTCTGAGGTGCCCAAAGGCTTCTCCAAGGCAAAGAAAGTCCTAAGGATCTTCAGGACCTAAAAAAGAGGAGAATAAGCTTTTGATTACTTTAAATGTTGCCAGTGCCTGATCTTGGATAGGTAAAAGGTAAAGGTTTCCCTCGCTCAAAAGCCAGTCGTATCTGACTCTGGGGTTCAGTGCTCATCTCTGATTCAAAGCCAAAGAGCCAGTGCTGTCTGCTTCTGCAGACATTTCCGTGGTCATGTGGCAGGCATGACTAGACACCGGAGCACATGGAACGCTGTCTACCTTCCCACCAAAGTTTATCCACTTGCAATTTCTTGCTTTCGAACTGCTAGGTTGGCAAGAGCTGGGACAAAGATGGGAGCTCATTCCGTCCTGCAATACTCGGGAATCCAACTGCTGGCCTCCCACCTTCCAGTCAGTGTCTTAGCCACTTGAGCCACTGCAGCAGGATTTTACCCACAACCTTAATTCACTTCTTTTTCCAGTGATGAAAATGGCACTACATATAACTACAAACTATAACACAACAAGGGATAAATTTGCTTCTTTTACATTTTAACTGCAATGGAATTTTAAATGGTATTTCCCGTTATAGGGTTATAGAGCGATGACATGGTACTCTGGCTTCTTCTGTGGCCCATGTCATGCTGTTCTACAAGTGTTGATGAAAGTGATTAAATAGTGCTTCTAAGAAAGTATGTTGCATTGGTGATAAAAACACAATATACTGACATTCCAGACTTACCTTATCTTGTTTCTTCTCTTCCAAATCATTACTTGACAATCTTGTTTTAAGCTTCACTGTACCTTCTTTGAAAATATCTCCAAACCCAACACCTCTTATTTTCTTTGGTTGTGGTATCAGGGCAGGTGCAGACTCATTACCCGAGTCATTTCCTGGTGAAGTTACAGGTGAGAGTTGGCCAGTAAAAACAGACTCTGGAAAGTCATAAGAAAACAAGTTTAATATGCACTGTTAAGGATGAAAGTTTAAAGGATTAAAAAATTTAAACCTAATGTTAAAATTCAATATACAGTGGAACCTCATACAACAATCGCCCCATATAACAACAAAATCGCATAACAATTAGATTTTGGGGGGGAAATGGTGTCTCGCATAACAATTTTTCCTATGGAAAAAATCGTACAACAATTTTTCAATGGGGAAAAACCACTTAGCAAAAAAAAACCCATTGTACAATGCATCCCATAGGGAAAATCGCTATACGGTGCATGTATCGTATAGCAATTGTTTTGTACAACAACAAGCCCCGTGGAATGGATTAAAATTGTTGTATGAGGTACCACTGTACTGAATATTTAAAAACTGAATCTATGACTTGCTGTGTTTAGTGTAAGTCAAGAGATAGATCTACAAGCACCAAACCAATCATGTATTTTCAGAGATGAGTATCACTTTCTCTCCTTTGCAACAGACATTGCTGTATATGAATCTGATACTTGTATAGCAGCTAGTGACTCATAAAGACTGTGTTCTCCATCTCAGGAGTGAATTTAACTATGGGCCTCATGTCTAAAACATCTAGCCAAATTCATAGACATCTAAGCTTCTTCTTTCCCACTCTTTTCTCCTGAAGAACTCAATAATTTGAACACTGTTGTGGAATTGTGTCAGGTCCCAATAAATATGCCACTTGTAGATCTGGATTTTTTTTAATTAGTACAGCACTATTTTGGTGTGTACAAGGGACCCAGTTGTGAACTGCACTACTTCAATACCTGCAATTGTTACTAAATCAGTAATTTGTTTGTGCAAGGTTTCAGTTTGTCTTTTTACTGTGTTGTTTTACTGTGCACAATCAGGAATCCAAGTGGAGCCATTTCATTTCCTTGAAGATTGTGGTACTTTTGAACCACAATTGGACGTATCCTGATAATGACAACCTCGTGTTGCCAGCTAATCTTTCTCACACTAGGTCAGGCAAAAGGAACTGCAGAATGGTGCCTATTGGTGCCTTCATTTTGGCAGTTTCATGTCTGGCCTAGACATAACAGAATTGCTAGTAAGTGATTTTGCCAATAACATCAGTAAGTAGTCAGCAAACATGGGAAACGTTTATCTCATTTCTTGAGAAGCAGGAAATTGTAGGAATTATATTTTTCATTCCCAAGATTACTACTATTGTTGGTATGCCTTTTCTGAAATCAGAGTCTGGAGTGATATTCTTGTAATGTACCCTAGGTTCATTACAATTCTATGGTTGTCTTGGTACTAATGATAATTTGCGTACTTGCAAGTATAGCATTGTGCCTATTTTTTATCCTGCTAGGTTTTCTCCTTAGTTCTTGTTAATGGACAAGTTACTTAGCCATAATTGCACACTACCTGCATCTTCCAGGCCTTCTTGGGCTTCTCCATCATCTGTTATCTCTAACTCTTTCACAAAGTTAGAAGGAAATAGGCCCGATTTGCCATTTAATGTTCCACTCCACCAGCCTTCTTCCACCTGTGGACAAGATGATTTTCTTTTACCAATAATGCTTCTAGAAAATTTCCCATAGGTTTAGTAATATCCTTTTTCTAAACACCATCAGAGGTAAGCATGAAATCAAAGGCCACTGCAAATAATGTGTTAACACAATGAATTCAAAAAGCACCTTGCTAGCAGTGAGCAATAGAATGTACAAGACTATATGTGACACTCGTTCTCTGGATAGAAATTGCTTGACACAATAAAATGTTAGGAAGTCTTACAGTCAAGATTGTACGAAAGTGCAGCAATAATTATTCTAGTGTAGCTATATCAAATTATACTGGATGTAATTTTAATTGTGAGTACTCTCATATAGCTTTAACTAAAAACAGATTCCCACTCCTCTAGTCTGTGCCATATAGGAGAAGTTTCATAAAGACCTATTTGGCCCTAAATCACCAGGTAAATAAAACAGGTTCCTTTGGCAGAGAATTAAGTCCTGTAACAAGCTTTGTTTTAATAGACAAATATTTTTACATATGAGGCAGAAGAAACCACTCTGTAGTTGGGCATGTACAGTAAAAACCCTACTTACGAAAAAAAGTCCGTTCTGTAGGTTTTGCTTAAATCGTTTTTTTATGTAACTTGAAACAAACCCATAGGAAAAATTATTTTTTTACGTAACTCAATGCAAACCAATAGGAAAAATGAAATTTTTATGTAAATCGAAGCAAACGCATAGGGAAATGAATTTTTATGTAACTCAAAGCAAACCCATAGGAAATCGTGTAAATCGGGACATAGTTTTAGCACAAAATTTTATTATTTATTTATAGTATTCATATACCGCATTCCTTACCATAAGGTGACCCAAAGCGGTTTACAACACAGACTAAGACATCAACTAAAAACATTAGCTAAAACCCTATCTGAAACTAGTTAAAAACATACATAAAAACTATCTAAAACAACCCTAGACCCTCCCCAGCCCTTTAAAAAAAGAGAGGACAGCCAAGCAGAAACAGTTAACAAAACCCTCAGACGGGCTACACGAGCCAGTGGGATTGGGCTGTGACATCAGTCATGCTTCATACCCGCTGGCATAACCATGTTTTCAGCGCCTTCCTGAAGGGGAGCAGCTCTGTCTGGAGGCGCAGTTCAAGTGGCAGGAGGTTCCACAGGGCCAGAGCAGACACTGAGAAGGCTCTTCTCCTGGTCCCAGTCAGGTGTGCTTCTTTGGTTGGTAGGACCACTACAGAGCCCCTCCGGTCTGCTCTTGTAGGATGGGTTGAAAACCTTGGGACAACGCGGTCTCTTAGGTATTCTGGTTCACTGCCATGAAGGGCTTTAAGCTCAAAACCAGCACCATAAAATTACATAAAACCATTATGTAAGTTGAATTTTATGTAACTCAAGACATATGTAAGTCGGGGTTTTACTGTAGTTCTGGGAAGGAGGGAGGGGTTATACTTGAAACAAGCCACTGAACAAATAGGAGGCAAAATAACCAGAGAAGAAGGAGTTTAGTGGGAAAGTATAAGATTTCAGGAGGACTGCATCCTAAATACACAAAACAAGTAAAACATAGTTGACAGGGATGTTTCTATGGTCTGCACTATCTCTGTTTGCTATATACAGTGATACCTCATACAACATCCAAACTTGGTTCCACAAGTTTGGACGTTATACGGATTTGGACTTTGTATGAGGCATGCAAAATCCTAGTCACAATCTTAACCTATAAAATCAAGGGTTAACCGTTGGAACTTTGCATAGGCTCCTTAGCCAGGCCCTACTAGCCCGTACTCACCATTCGTGCGCACGCCCGAAGTGGGTACGCAGGTAAACGCAAGATTGAAAAATGTGCCAGTGAGGCAAGAGCCCCACAAATGTGAAAAAAGGGAAACAACTTCATTTCCCAATGTTCTTTGCGCCACGCCACACCCAATCAGGCTGAGAAATGCGCCGTGGCCAATCAAAATTAAGCCGCAGGGAAAAAACGCACCACAACCACAAATCACAAACCCATAACTGGAAGCCCCAGAGACCTGTGTGACATGAGCGTGCAGAACGCTGAGGAAGTCGGTGCCCGAAAAATTAAAAAACAACAACAACTCACCGCCTCACAGCCATGCAAACATGAACCGCCCTTCTTTCCCTTACCAACGGTGCCTGAAGGTCCCGACTGGAGTTTCCCCTTTGATATCAGTAGGTGGGGGTTGCGATCCCCCTCTCCGCTGGCTCCCCTAAGGTTGGGAGGTTTGTGGGGACAAAAGGGGTATGCCCCCCAACCCTTCTGGACCCAGGAGAGCAGGGAAAGGAGTTCGATTCCCCCCCAAAAAAACCTCCATCTTTAAAGAGAAGAAACCAAACGGTTTCTTCTCTTTAAAAACAGAGTTGTTTTAAGGAGGGAGGGAAATCGATCCACTCTCCCTGGTCTCCTGGGTCCAGAAGGGTTGGGGGCACATACCCCTTTTGTCCCCCCAAACCTCCCAACCCCAGGGGAGCCAGCGGAGAGGGGGGTCGCAACCCCCCACCCACTGATATTAAAGGGGAAACCCTGATCTACTTTCACGACTCCACAAATCAAAGCACCATAACACAATAAAGTCCCCTCCCCACCACCTAGCCCACCCTTCCTATCCCCCACCGACCATGCCCCCTCCCCACCACCTAGCCCACCCTTCCTAACCCCAACGACCACGCCCCCTCCCCACCACCTAGCCCACCCTTCCTAACCCCCACCGACCACGCCCCCCTCCCCACCACCTAGCCCACCCTTCCCAACCCCCACCGACCACGCCCCCTCCCCACCACCTAGCCCACCCTTCCCAACCCCCAACGACCACGCCCCCTCCACACCACCTAGCCCACCCTTCCTAACCCCCACTGACCATGCCCCCCTCCCCACCACCTAGCCCACCCTTCCTAACCTCCACCGACCACGCCCCCCTCCACACCACCTAGCTCACCCCTCCTAACCCCCACCGACCACGCCCCCCTCCACACCACCTAGCCCACCCTTCCTAACCCCCACCGACCATGCCCCCCTCCACACCACCTAGCCTACCCTTCTTAACCCCCAATGACCATGCCCCCTCCCCACCACCTAGCCCACCCTTCCTAACCCCCAACGACCACGCCCCCTCCCCACCACCAAATAAATAAATAAATTTTAAAAATTACTAAAAACAAGTCAGAAACATCCAAAAATACACAAAAACAACACCAAAAAACAATACGAAGTAAACAAAAACTCAATCAAAAACAAAACAAACAGACAAAAATACAAATTCCAACCCCCCCACACACACACACACACAAAAGAAAGAAAACAAGCAAACTTACCAAAAGATGTCCTACCTCCACGAGGACCAAAGAAGAAATGAATAAAGAAAGAGACTACTTACCAGAAGAAGCTCCACCCAGAGGCCAGGAGAGAAAAAAACAGTCAAAATACAATAACCCCTACCAGCACCACCTGCTGGCCACAATAGTAAAAATAATTCAAAAACACAAAACAGCCCCAAACAAAAGGCCACAAGAGTAAAAACAAATCAAAAACATAACACAAATTCACAATTTTACACAAATCACAAACATATGTCAATAAAATACAATAGAAACTTTTAAAAATCCTGGGCTGAGTTTTAACTCAAATTAAAACCCAAAACATCTAAACACATTTTAAAAACATTGAATGTAAAAAAATATTTATTTTTACATTATTAATATTATTACCTTCGGTACAACTAATTAAAAAAATTGAAAAAACTAAAACATTATTCGCTTACATAAAACAATTTGAAAAAATTATATCATACTTTGTTCTTTTATTAAGCCTCAAAAAAAAAAACCAAAACAAAGCAGATCACAGTTAATAACAGCCAAGGCACAAAAAAAAATTACATAAACATTTAAAAAATTAAAATTACAGACTAAGCAATTTTTAAAAAACATTAACACAATTTAACCTTCCAACACAATTTAAAACAGCCCGGCAATGCCGGGCAACCTCTGCTAGTGCCTCATACAACGGTCAAATCCTTGCCGTGATGCCTAATGTACAACGTCATTTCCACAGAGATACATTGTACTGTAACAGCACAGACTTCAGGGCAAAGTCAAGGAGACAGACAGGAAACTGACAGAACTTTAAGAAATCATTGTCTAAAGGCTAAATACATTACAAAAACATGTCAAACAACCCTGATTTTAGGGGACAAACCATACAAGCTTTTAACTTTTGAAAACTTTATGAAGTGCAGGTTTAAAAGTTAACATGTCCCATCATGCAGCACAGTGTTGATCTGCAGCCATGCGGCCGATCATACATTTTGTACAAGCTACTGCAAGTTAAGCAATTAATGGATGGAATCAAGGACAAAATGGATTCCAACATGTCCCATCATCCACTGTGCCAAAGAATGGTCCAAGAACCTGAAGAATGCTGCAAAAATCCCAGGAATGCTTCCAAAAATTGATGAAAAAATCCAAAATCACGCTCAAAACCACTCCTAATCACACTACGCCTCGTGCAAAACGCACATGCATGCATGTGTCCTGCCTTTTATACTGCCCAGGTACAATGCAACCTGGGAGAAAACCTTAATGCCTCATACAAAGTCACAGCGACTTTGTATGAGGCAACTTTTTTCAAGGAATTAGGCGATGTTGTATGAATTCGATGTTGTACGAAGCAGACTTTGTATGAAGTATTACTGCATAAAATTAAGCCTGCAGCAACGACAAGCTTGCGTCTGTTTTACAAGAAAACTACAAAGATATGAGGGTCATGCTTTTCTTGCTAATTACCAGAACACTTCTTTTTCAGGGATGCTTTACTTACTTCCACAAAAAAGGTTTCATTTTATTTATTTATTTAAATTCACACTTACCTCTTCATTAATATCTATAACATCTCCTAGCTTCAGCTCCAATTCATCCTCATTCTGTGGAATATACTCAAACAGAACTTTACACTGCCGCTTTTTTGATCCTGTTGAAAACAAACCATGTATAAGCGCAAAATAATCTACTGCCTGATATTGTGCTAACAGAAGCTTCTGCAGAAGTAAACAATAAGCATACATCAAAGTCCTGGCTTGTTTCAATAAATACCGTGTTTCCCCAAATATAAGACACTGTCTTATATTTTTTAAAACTCCAAAATTAGCACAAGGTCTTATTTTCAGGGGATGTCTTATTTTTCCATGAAGAAGAATACCAGTCTCAATCGTGCTTCCCCACTCACAACCAAGGGATGCTTCCCTTTGTTGTGAGTGGGGAAGCGCGATCGAGACTGGCCTCAGCTGTGAGGCAGCCGGCGTGGCCCATAAGAAGGCCTGCCGTGTCGGAGTCTCGAAACCGCTCTTACCAGGGGAAACTTCTCTTGGTTGTGAGCGGGGAGGCAATCGAGACTCCGATGCAGCAGGCTTTCTTATGGGCCACGCCGGGAAACAGGGTACTACTTCTAACTAACAAAAAAAAAACATCCTTTTCAGAGGGAAATGACAAACCACAGTTAGTCAAAATAAGATGAAGCTTCCAATCCCCCTTTTGTTGCCACTCTACTTTAGCATTATAACTAGTTTCCAGACGGTGTAACACAGGGGTGGCGGGCCCCGGCCCACGGCGCCAAATCACCCAGCCCACGCTGCTACCGGAAGCATAAGTAAAATGCGCCCACGCATGCCAAATGCTGCCATAATTGCTCCTGCGGCTGTTGTAAACATGGCGGGAGGAACCATGTGACCGGCCCGATCAACCATGTGACCGGCTCATGGTGTGAAAAGTTTTGAAGCTCCTGGTTTAACGGGTCTAAAATGCTACACTTTACTGAGTTTGCTGCAACCAAATACTGGAAATTGTTTTACATGTTTTTCTTGTTAAAGAAATTCTAAGATGGCAATTGTCAGCATAGCTGTGACATCAAAAGAATTATGAATGAAAAAATCACTGGTTGTTGTTACCGTTATTGCACCTGTCGTTATTAACATCCTTATTTTTAATAGAGTTATCCAGTTTGTAAGTTTTGGAAGCAAATGTCACCCTAGATCAGGAGTTCTCAACCTTTTTAAGCTGAGGGCTGGGTCTTGCTTCCTCAGACAGCTTTGGGGGCCAGACAGCCACTTTGTCCTTCCTCTACATTATGGCACTTCCTGGTGTGGTGGAGGCAGTAGAGGACCACAAGAAATGGTGCCGTGGGCCGCAGGTTGAGAATCCCTGCCCTACATGATATGGATTGCTCACTTTCAAGCTTGCAATGACTTCCTTAAAAGATAATAATCCCTTCCACTGTACATGCACATTAGAAAATGCACAACGAAAACTGTGTCCAGTTCTAAAATATGCACAAATATAGTTTAGATAATAGTTTACACACAATAAAATCTACATTTGAAAAATGTGCACAAACATAAATACGCATTTCTGTATATTAAAAGGTTATATGGAATAAAGATGGAGCAAACTTCAATGGAGATAGCTTGACAATTCACGAATCAGTATAATGTGAATAATATTAGAGGGTAAAAGGAACTAGGTAAAAAGACGAAAAACACTGAGGCACCTTAAAGACTTAGTGCTGGATTTTGATGTTAGCGTTTGTGGATCAAGTCCACTTCGTCAGACATAAGAGTGAGACTTCATGGCATTTTATGTCTGATGAAGTGAACCTGATCCATGAAAGGTAACATTATGCCCGTTATGCCCGTGCTTTGCCACTGCTCCGGGAGCTGCACTGGTTGCCAGTTTGTCTCCGGGTGCAATTCAAGGTGCTGGTTTTGACCTTTAAAGCCCTATATGGTAGTGGGCCGGGTTACCTAAGAGACCGCATCGCCCTGAGGACGTCTGTCCGTCCAACCAGAGCGGACCGGAGGGGCTCTCTAATTGTTCCATCAGCCAGAGGGGCTCGCCTCTCTGGCACAAGGAGGAGAGCCTTCTCCGTGTCTGCACCGGCCCTCTGGAACCTCCTGCCAACAGAGCTACGTCTCCGGACGGAATTGCTGCCTTTCAGAAAAGATCTTAAAACCTGGCTGGCGGGTCAAGTGTGGGGTGCAGGTGGAAGGGTAACCGCCATTGGGTGGTTGGTGTAGAAGAACTCTTCCCCATGGTGCCTTTGGATCCTGCAGCCCTTGTTTTTTAGGGGGTGGGTAGTTTTAACTGTTTTAACTGTTTTAACTTGTGTTTTTAATTTTTATTGTGAACCGCCCTGAGTTGGCTTTGGCCGAGTGAGCGGTATATAAATGTGATAATTAAATTAAATTAAATTAAATCAAAATACAGCAGTTAGTCTTTTGGCACCACAACATTTTTTGTCTTTTTGTTGTTTTGTTCTGTTTACTCTTTGATATGCTTGCAAAGACTAACACGGCTACCATTTCAAAAAATGAATAATATTTACTTTCATTTCTAAAAAAATATGTCCTAAATTTAGTTAGATATGAGACTGAACCATTTGATCTGAACTCCCAATGTAGCTTTATAAATTCTAACCTGTAGTGTGTTTCCTGACCACATGCCCATTCTCTGACATTTTATAATAAAATACAATACAGTAAAACCCCTACTTAAGTAAAAAGTCCATTCCGTAGGCAAACCCATAGGAAAAATTATTTTTTACGTAACTCAAAGCAAAAGCATAGGAAAAATAAAAATTTTATGTAACTCGAAGCAAAACCATAGGGAAATGAATTTTTACATAACTTGAAGCAAACCCATAGGAAATTGTGCTATGTACATTTATGTAAATTGGGACATTTATGTAAATTGGGACATGGTTTTAGCACAAAATCATTATATAAGTCGAATTTTATGTAACTCGGGGCATACGTACATCGGGGTTTTATTGTATAATGAATTGAAATATGGAAGATGGAAAAGCATTTAGAATGGCAATATATCTTGCTGTTATGTTTTATCAGTCATTATCAGATATACAATCTGACACCACAGTTTAGGACTATAGTGGCTCAGTGGTTAAGAAGCTCGCTTTGTTAGCTAGAAGGCTGGCAAGTCAGCTGTTTGAGACCTGGGTACTGCATGACAGTTTGAGTGCCCATCTGTCCCAGCTCCTGCCAACCTAGTAGTTCTAAAGCAAGAAATTGCAAGTAGATAAACAGAAGCCACTTCGGTGGGAAAAGATCTTGGGGACATGAAAGGAGCCTCATTTGGGCATTCCCTGAGCAGTTTCTTCAGCAAAAATCCTTTCAACCCAGAATAATTTCTGACATGAAATTATTATACCACAGCTTAGAAATAGTTAAAAACAAATTTCTGCCATTTTAATATGCTCAATGCACTTTAATTTCAATTCAAAACCTGGCTTAACATTAGAAATCAATTAAGTATATATCTATCTATATAAATAAAACGGAAAGGTAGTCCGTGTGTCCTGAATGCGTTTCCACGCATCTGGACGAAGCCCCCTGAAATCTTGTACACACCTACCTTTGGCCTCACAGATTGCACTGTCGGAATCTGGGGTCCGCAGGTGGGTCGTGAGCCCCACAAAAAAGCAAAAAAGAAAAAGCTAAAGGCCCCAGCATCCCCTGCACCATGCCCCAGCCAATCATAAAGGCTGGAACGAGCACAGGAGGGGTGGGGCAGAGATCATGCACTCGGACAGCGAGGGAAGGTAGTTGCCGGGCATGCACGCACCTGGCTGCCCTCCGGCACTCCAGCGGAGACCGTGAGAGTGGGGTGAGAATCAAAAGGGAACTGCGGGGTTTCCCTGCGTATGTGAGGGGGCGGAGTGGGAGGAACGGGAATGTGGAGGGGTGATAGGAATAGAAGGACGCGGTGTGTGTGTGTGTGTCCAGGCTAAGCAGAAAGAGCTCAGTGGTGATCCGAGGGGGGGGCAAAGTGCATGAGTGAAAGGGGCGGGGTGGGAGGAACAGAAACAAGAGGAGGGGTAGGAGGGGAAAAGGGATGTGGTGTGTGTGTTTGTATTTGTGTGTCTCCAGGGCGAGCAGAAAGGGGACAGGGGGAGGGGGAAGTGTGTGTGTGTGTGCACGTTTTAGTGTGCGTGGGGTCGAAATCAAAAAGGGCGGGGGGAAATATGTGTGTAGGGAGGCCAATCAGACACCCCCCAACCCCAACTCCGGCGAAGCCGGGTGCTCATGCTAGTCATCAACTAAGTTTCAAGAGATGTATGTGTTTTCTGTCAATGGGCTCTTCCTCTCCACAATTTCTTTCTTTCTGAGTTATTCCTCAAACGTGTATCACAATGTATTAACCATATTGTCTGATGTCCCCAAACTCACAAGATTGACCTTTTCTAAAATTACCAGCCTCTTCTTAGGTCCCTGAGCTCTACAGTGTTACTTCATTATGTTTTATACTTATGACTGCAGAAATCAACTTAAATATACAACTGTACATCCCTCTACTCTCTTGTACCCCCAGAAGAAATAATAACCACACAAGAGTGTTCAAGCTACTCAGGAAAATGCAACCTACTTCGCCTGAAGGCTCTACACTGAGACTGAGGCTGGAACGCTCCTGCTGGAAGCCCATAAGTGCTCATACGTTGAACAAGATTGGCCACATTTCCATGCCTTTCCCTCTTGATCGGCAAGCCATCGTCTTTTGATTCTACGTTTTTCTTAATTTCCTGGTAAAGATAAAGCAGAAAAAATTGTTATATATGAGTCTAAATTATTAATGGTGTGCTACAGGCATAATTGTGGGTAATTTAATCTGAAATCAAAATACAGATGAAACTCGGAAAATTAGAATATCATGCAAATGTTCATTCATTTCACTTAAAAGGTGAAACAAATATATGAGATAGATTCACTACATGGTAAGCAAAATATGTCATGCCTTAATTCGTTATAATTGTGATGATCATGGTGTACAGCGTACATGAGATTATGTGATGATTATGGGGTACATGAGATTGGGGGGTTGGGGTTTTCATAAGCTGTAAGCCATAAGCATCAATATAACAAAGTAAGGCTTGAACTATCTCGCTTTGCATTCAATGAGCCTATCTCATATATTTGTTTCACCTTTTAAGTTGCATTACTGAACTGAATGAATATTTGCACGATATTCTAATTTTCCAAGTTTCACCTGTATTGAGCAACTTAACCCCCCTCCCCCTCCCAATTTTTACTCTAATGCTAACTGAAGGAGGTCTGGAATCTTATTAGTGTCCCCAGGAATTGCACTGTACAAATATTTTTGGCAATTTCATCTGACGCTATGAAAACATGATAAAGGCAGAAAATTGATTGCTTATTAATAACACATGAGGAGATTTAAATTTAATTTAATTTAATTATCACATTTATATACCGCTCACTCGGCCAGCCAACTCAGGGCGGTTCACAACAAAAGTTTAAAACACAAGTTAAAACAGTTAAAACAGTTAAAACTACCCACCCCCTAAAAACAAGGGCTGCAGGATCCAAAGGCACCATGGGGAAGAGTTCCTCTACACCAACCACCCAATGGCGGTTACCCTTCCACCTGCACCCCACACTTGACCCGCCAGCCAGGTTTTAAGATCTTTTCTGAAAGGCAGCAATTCCGTCCGAAGACGTAGCTCTGTTGGCAGGAGGTTCCAGAGGGCCGGTGCAGACACGGAGAAGGCTCTCCTCCTTGTGCCAGAGAGGCGGGCCCCTCTGGCTGATGGAACAACTAGAGAGCCCCTCCGGTCCGCTCTGGTTGGACGGACAGATGTCCTCAGGGCGATGCGGTCTCTTAGGTAACCCGGCCCACTACCATATAGGGCTTTAAAGGTCAAAACCAGCACCTTGAATTGCACCCGGAGACAAACTGGCAACCAGTGCAGCTCCCGGAGCAGTGGCAAAGCACGGGCATAACGCCCACACCCCATCACCACCCGGGCTGCCGCATTTTGGACCAGCTGTAGCCTCCGAATGGTCGTCAAGGGCAGCCCCATGTAGAGCGCATTGCAATAATCTAGTCTGGAGGTGACCAGAGCGTGAGTGACCATGAGCAAGGAGTCCCGGTCCAGGAGTGGGTGCAACTGGCGGATCACCCGAAGTTGGGCGAAAGCCCTCCTGGTCACAGCCGCCACCTGTTCCTCTAGCAGTAGCCGTGAATCCAGGAGGACCCCCAAGTTGCGCACCGGGTCCGTCTGGGGCAAAATAGCCCCATCCAGAAACAACGATGGTAGCTCCCGGGTTAACGCAGGACCCCCTATCCAGAGCCACTCAGTCTTGCTGGGATTCAGTTGTAGCCCGTTAGCCCCTATCCAGACCCCCACAGCTTCCAGGCATCTGGAAAGGACTTTGACGGCATCACTGGGGTCCCCATGGGCCGAGATGTACAACTGAGTGTCATCCGCATACTGATGGTACCGCACCCCATGGGAACGAATGATCTCACCCAGCGGCTTCATGTAGATGTTAAATAGGAGAGGGGAGAGCACCGAGCCCTGAGGCACCCCCCATTTGAGGGGCCTAGGACTGGACATCTCACTCTCCAACCACACCGACTGGGTACGACCCCTCAGAAATGAGGAAAATCAGGACCACACATTACCCTGGATTCCCAATCCTCGGAGCCGTCCCAGAAGGATACCATGGTCAACGGTATCGAAAGCCGCTGAGAGGTCAAGAAGAGCAAGGATGGATGGGTGACCACCGTCCCGCTCCCGCCAGAGATCATCCATCAGTGTGACCAATGCCGTCTCGGTACCATATCCCGGCCTGAATCCTGACTGAAAGGGGTCCAGGTAATCCGCTTCATCCAGCACCCCCTGCAGCCGACACGCCACTGCGTTCTCCAACACCTTCCCTAGAAAGGGGAGGTTAGAGACAGGCCTATAGTTGGTTAGGACAGCTGGGTCGAGGGAAGGTTTCTTCAAGAGGGGGCGCACCAAAGCATGTTTTAAAGGTGCAGGAAACACCCCCTCCCGCAATGATGCATTGATCACAGCCCCAACCTAGTCACCTGTCACCGTCTTGGAGGCTTTCACCAGCCAGGTGGGACAGGGGTCCAATGGGCAGGTAGTGGCGCGCACAGCTGCAAGGAGCCTGTCCACTTCATCAGGGGCAACTGGCTCAAGCCGGTCCCAGATGGTATGGCAAGACTGTACTCCAGCTCCCTCCGGACTCTCCCCATCCACGCCAGGATTAACCCCAGAGCGAATCCGATCGATTTTCTCCACTAGATGGTCAGCAAAGTCCTCAGCCGACCCCTGCCAGCCAGGCACCGGGGTCCCCCTACCAAGGAGAGACCTGGTAACCCGGAACAGGGTGGCCGGGCGATTATCAGCGGAGGCAATAAGGGTGGTGAAGTATTGCCGCCTCACCACCTCCATCGCCACTAGATAGGCCCTAATAGCGGCTCTAGCTAGTGTCCAATCGGAGTCTCTCTGGGTCTTCACCCAGCGGCGCTCTAGGCGTCTCTTTGCCCGTTTGAGCTCCCGCAGTTCATCTGTGAACCACGGAGATGACCTAGCTCCATGAGCTCTGAGAGGCCGTAGTGGTGCGATTTCATCCAAGGCCGCTGTTGTCATCCTGTTCCACAGGTCAACCAGCGCCTCGGGCGAATCGTGTTGCCGATCCAGAGGGAAATCCCCCAGTTCCCTCTGGAATCCATCAGGATCCATCAGTTGCCGGGGGCGGGCCATTCTAATAGAGATGAGACAAGAAGTAACAGAAAACTTGGAAGAAGTGAAAAAATGAATCTTCATGAGGCATAAAAACATGGAAACCTTACTTGAATTACTGCTTATGAACAACAAAATAAGAAAAAAGAGACTGCCCAAATAACTACAGATTTAACAAGTTAAAATAAACACTGTTTAGATGTGAAGATCAAGCAGGAGTTTGACAATACCAATGTTGAGACATTCATACTGTTTTATTTAGCCCCCAAAATTGTTTAAATGCTTTTTTGGTCTTTATCTGAAAAAGAGATAAGATTTCTCTGGTACAGTAAAACCTCACATAAAGAGCACCTCGCTTAGAGACTAACTCGCTTAAAGAGCAGAATTTTCTCTGAATGGTCACCTCAATTAACAACTAAAACCAGCCAATAACTCGCTTAACAACTAAATCAGGGTTCACAATCCCCCCCCCCCGCCAGAAGTCACAATTGGTCACTTACAATGGTGTTTCGCTTAAAGAGCAAACTTGCTTAAAGAGCAATCCCGTGGAACGCATTATGCTCTTTAAGCGAGGTACCACTGTAGTTGTAATACTAGCAATCTTAAGTACTAATTTTATTACTCCTTAACTCTGACCAGAAACTCAGAGCTCCTTTTAAAATATATTTTACATACCACCTTAACTTCTTTTTTTTGCTGTAGTATGCTGGTCTTATACACTACTAAGAATACATTCAACAGAATCAATGTGGATCAAGCTAGAGAACGTTCTGATTCTAATAGAACAGGAGTTGTCAACCTTTTAAAGTCGGGGTCACACACCCTCAGACAGTTGAGGGGGCCAGACTGGTGGTCCTGCTGTTTATGGCAGCCGCAAATGTGTCTGCAGCCAATTCCAGCGGTGGTGGCTGAAGCGAGGGCTGGATTATTTGGATCCGGCCCACAGGCCGCAGGTTGCCTACCCCTGTACTAGAATGACAAAAGCTGCCCACCAAAGTTGTATCTTGGTCCCAATTTTTAAAATCTACAAATAGATGATATAGTTTTGTAGTTGCCACAATCATTAAGGCGATGATTAAAAATATAAACCAACCCCGTTGTATGCTAATGATACAGCACTGTTTTCTTTAGTGCAAGTTGGTCTGCATCACCTCCTCTGATCTTTTGAAAATTACTGTATGGAGGGTTCACAATCAAATTATTAGAAGACCAAAGCGTTTGTTTTTCAGGAGAGACCAAACAAACAAGATTGAAGATTACATAAGAGGAATACTGAACAGTTGCTATAATATCTGGGGACAGTATTTTCCTAAACAGAAATATGGCTGCAACATATTGAGTTTATCAAGAAGAAAGTGGGGAAAATATGTATTAGGTATTCCACAGATCCAGGGACAGTCATTTGGTTGCCTTGAGCTTGGGAAATGTATAATAAGAAACTGTCACAAAGTTCTTATATGGAGCATATGTATTTGGAGGTGATACAAAATGGATTTATGAATGCATAGTTGTTTCTCCCGTCTTCAGCACCCACAGATTTATGTAGAACAAAATTATCAAATATACAAATTCAAAAAGTACAATATAAAAATGATGTTAACATTTTGTTTAAAGTGATATTCATTGAGTACCACTACCTCTTCAATAACTCTTGTGAGGAAATGCATAAGCAGTCCTGGAAGGGAATTATCTCCTTTCTTATTGTGAAACTGGGTGGGAGGGTGGTTTTCTTTTTTTAAACTTTATACATAGAATTTGGGGTGAAAGGTGCAAAAAAAAAGAAAAGAAAAGAAAAGAAAAGCAAAACTTCTGGCCAAGCTCTTATGGAAGCACACAATAGAGAAGAGGAAACACGAATGAGACTGTAATTTAATTACTGTGGGTATAAGAAAGGCTTAGAGGTTCCATGTTTTTTTACCTATAGTAATTTATCTTCTGCCATATCTGAATCTGAATATTGACAATCCTTATGGTGATCAGCCATGAAGACCATCCTGAGAATATAATGCAGTGGCCTTTCATCTGCCTTCTGCATCACAGCATGACACCCGTACCACTGATCCAGTTCCGCGGGTCACTTTCTGGTCTTGAGCCCTTTTGGTACGCAAAGACCTCATCAGCCCTCCATCCAGATGGATTCAACTGGGATTTAATCCACTTGGGGACCATCACCCCCTTCCCTGTGGGCTTTGGCACCCAAGCCATTAGTCCTTAGGACTGTCAGGTTAGTTAACTGCCACCTGACACTTAGTATTGAGTCGCTGGCAGTATGGTCTATTACAATAGCAGGATAACCTTCCAAATGATAATTTTGTTTCCTATCAAGAAGATGCACATTTTTAAAGCAATCACATGTATAAATATTGACACTAAACTTCATCCTGTACAGTCATAGGACTGTTTCTCCCTCCAAAAAACTTTTCTAATGATCTGTATACAATAAAACATTTACTGTCATTTCATAATATGAAATGTGCATTTTTACTATAAGCTTAATACATATTTTTGACAATTCAGAAATACAATGTACTTAGAATTGTAACTGCAAAAATTTAAAGGTTACTATTGTAACAAGCAATTTACTAAACCAGGTATAAAATGTAACACCATATGAAGACTCATGCCAAAAGATCTGTGCCAATGGCATATACAAGGTGACATCCAGAGATTAAAAAGTTACAATTACAGTGAAACCCCGCTTTACAGAATTAATCTGTTCTATAGGGTTTTCCTTATAGCGAAAATTTCTTAAAGAGAAGTGTGGTTTCCCATAGGAATACACTGAAAACCAAAAGAATCTGTTCTAAAGCCAATGCACAGCTTTCAATGGTTTTCAATGCATATTCGGCACTTTTTGCGACAGTGCCATCTAGTGGCCACCTCTGGCAATTGCAGGAAAAGTACCCACCAATCAGCTGTTGAGGGGACGGGAATTTCCCGCACTTCCTGATTGTGGAGAGTGCTTCTGGGAGTACCAAACCGCAACAAAAAATTGCAAAAACAGAGTGGATATGCTTCAAACACCCTCCCACCACCGTGGGAAACATAAGAAGACCCAAAAAATGTACAGCTAAACATCCTACAGCCAGTATCCTATTCAATATTTACACCTGTGGAAATCCAGCTACAGAAATGCCGTGGTGATCTAAGTGTAAAGTTGCATTTAGTCATCTACCTGTTCACATGAACGGGGAATGTAGCAGGGCCCAAGTGGTACCTCATGAGATTGCTGCATCTTCCAGGGTTGGGAAAATCATACACAGAAAAACTGAACTAGGCACTGGTTTATAAAACCACCTGCATGATGTGAAACTCCCTGCCAGAAGAAGTGGTGACAGCTGTCAGTCTTGACAGCTTTAAGAAAGGATTAGACAAGTTCATGGAGGACAAGGGTATCAATGGCTATAATTATGGATACTTAAGGACAACCTCGGGGTTGGAGAGATAGGCAGGATATCCCTCAATACCATTTCCAGGGAATCCTAAGCAGGTGAAGGCATCTCCTTGGGAATAATACCCTGAAGCAAATGGTGAGCCACTGTGTGAGACAGAATGCTGGACTGGATGTGCTTCTGTGGCCTGTTCCAGCAAGGCTGTTCTTATGTTCTTATGTGTTATTTTCAAAATACAATCATAGAGCTCTACAAGTTTCTACTAAAATCTTACACTTGAAATTCTTCAAAACTGTCAAACAAGAACATGTGCCAACAAACCAGCTTCATATGAAAGAATATCTAGGCAACAGAGATTATTTGTGATTGGATTTATGTTTGGAGTGACAGTTGTTGTTCAGTCGCACAGTTGATTCCGACCCTTTGCGACCCCATGGGCCATTGCCCTCCAGGCACCTCTGTCCTCCCAGCTCTGTACCCAAAATGTGGTGTAGTGGATAGAGTGACATACCAGGACTGAAGAGACATGAGTTCCATTCCCTGGCAATGCCATAGACACTCACTGGGGGAGAGGAAGTGGTAAAACCACTCCTTAAATACCTCAGCTACCTTGAAAGCCCCATTAAGGTTGCTATAAATCAATTCTGACTTGATAGCAGAACAACAACTGCTCAACTGGATCTGATTTTTCCCTTTATGTGAAGTAAAGAGGAATGTATGTGCACATAGTGGTACTTTCTGTCTCTCTCCTTGCATGCCCCTTCCCTACACCTTCTCATTTTTGCCCTGGTTTTTTGAGCTTTCCTCCCTGTTACGAGCACATCATCCTGCTTTTCCCTCCCCTTCTCCCTCAAAGTTGCTTAATTCCCTACCTCCCAGTTATCACCTGACATCCGAGTCATGCCTTTCTCTTCCCCTACCCACAGCTATTCCAATCTCTTCAACCCAGTCCCCGTAACCACTGAGCTTCCTTTTTTTTAACCTCCGACCCAGACATACTGGAAAGGGAAATGGGGGGGGGTGCTGGAGCATCAAATGGCACTCTGCTCTGCAATGTGCCCAGACAAGAACTAAGGGAGAAGACCTTAAAGCCCAGGAGTTCCCAACCTTTACAGGCCATGGGCTGGTCACGTGGTTTAGCAGGCCGGCCACGTGGTTCAGCAGGCTGGTCACCTGGAAGCAGAAGTAAAACATACTCAGGCAAAATGCACCGTAAATGCACCGGTGGCTGTCACAACGCGTTTACGAGAGGCGCAGGTAATTTACGACAGCATTTTGCGCATTTTACTTCCACTTCTGGGAGCAGTGCGGGTGCTGTGGGCCCACCGAATCCGGCCCACTGGCCTTAGGTTGGGAACCCCTGTTATAAGCACTGCAAAAATTATTTTACTCCTGCTATCTTTATTTGGCGCACCATGAAAGACTGCAGGAATAAAACAGGTGCATAATAAATGCCTCCACACCAACTATGAAAGTTCAGCAGAAAAAGAAGTACAGTAACTTACAATTACTGTTTAGGGAACTGCATGACAACACTACCTAAAACCAGACCAGCCATGAATTATGCACAAATATCAAACCTGCTTTCTTAGTTTCTGAGGCAACAGCTCAGATTTGTATAGCAACTGTGGAACACCCTTTTCTTTCTGAAGCATATGGATAATTTCCCTTAGGCACTGGGTAATGAGTAGTAGGGGACTGCAGTGGCTTAGTAGTTAAGATGCTGAACTTGACAACTGGAAGGTTGACAGGTCAGCAGTTCGAGACTCGAGTGCAGCACGACGGTATGAGCTTCCGTCTCTGTCCCAGCTCCTGACAACCTAGCAGTTCGAAAGCAAGAAATTGCAAGCAGATAAATAGGTACCACTTTGGTCAAAAGGTAAACTGTTCTGTGCACTCCGGTGTCTAGTCATGCCTGTCACATGTCCACAGAAACATCTGCAGACAGCGCTGGCTCTTTGGCTATAAGCAGAGATGAGCACTGAATCCTAGAGTCAGATACAAATGGCTTTTGAGCAAGGGTGACCTTTACCTTTTAATGAGTAGTGGGACACATGGGTAGCTGCAGACTAATGACAGAGCAACCAGGACCGACATAACCAAAGGTTACAAGATGAAGTTGGATTGATGTCACATAGGAAAAGAGGGAAAAATGATCTAGATAGGACTTTAAAACATGAAAACAAATTCACATAATTTCAGTAATCTTTACAAGTAATCTGGTTTACCGCTAGCATATTTTAATCAGCCATGCTGCATTTTGAAATCTATTGGTACAAGGCAGAAAAGGGGAAAGCCACAGTACGATGGCAAATGGTATATAAGGAGATTTGTCAGACTTAGGAGAAACAAAAAGGCAGAGGACCTTGCAACCACTTATAAATAATCATGTGCTGTAAAGTCATTTCTGATTTATGGTGACCCTTTCCAGGGTTTTCTCGGTCGAGAATCCACAGAAATAATTTATCATTTTCTTCTTCTTCCCCCCACTCCCCCCAATTATGCAGCTTGCTCAAAGCCACAGACGGGCTTGCCTCTACTTAAGTGCAACATAAAAGAAGAAGAAAAGTATTATGTACCCCAACATAACAAACAAAAACATCTTCTCAATGAAATAACAAGGAGAAGTAAGAAATCTTTTGGTACAAGATCAAGCCAAGGTTTTGTAGGGTGTGCTTAAAATTGAGATAGTACAGGGAGAAAGGAAGAGGAGGGGAGAAAAGGGGGATGTTGACTGGTGGTTTATTTCTGCTCCTGTGCTTGTTGGACCACATCATTGTTTTTAAAACATAGTGCTATCAAGTCACTTATAACACCCTAACAGGTGGCATAGTGGCTAAACTGCTGTGCTGCAACCAAAATGTTCTGAGATCAATCCTGAAGTGGCTCAAGGTTGACTTAGCCTCCCTTCCATCCGAGGTTGGTAATATTAGTGCCCAGCATGTTGGGACCAAAATGCTAATTACATTTTGAACCGTCCAGAGAGTGCACTAAGCGTTATGGAGCAGTTTTTGTTGTTGTTCAGTCGCACAGTCGATTCTGACCCTTTGTGACCCCATGGACCGTTTCCCTCCAGGCGCCCTTGTCCTCCACCATCCTCCTCAGCCCACCAAGCTCTGTGCCCATTGTGTCCACAATACCATTTATCCATCTCATCTTTGGACACCCCCTTCTTCTCTTTCCCTCCACCTTTCCCAGCATCAAGGCCTTCTCAAGTGAGTCCTCCCTTCTCATTTGATGTCCAAAGTACTTTAGCTTCATCTTCACTATTTGTCCCTCCAATGAACAGTCAGGATTGATTTCTTCCAGTATTGACCTATTTGTTCTCTTTGCTGTCGAAGGGACTCTCAGGACTCTCCTCCAACACCACATCTCAAAGGCATCTATTCTTCTGCGCTCAGCCTTCCTAATCAGTCGTCTTTTTATTTCAAGGCTACAGTCACCATCTGCAGTGATCTTAGATCCCAGGAAAGTAAAATCTGTCACTGGTTCTACTTCTTCCCCATCTATTTTCCAGGGACTGATCGGACTTGTTGCCATTATCTTGGTTTTCTTGAGTTTTCGAGCCAGCTTTTGCACTCTCCTCCTTCAATCCAATCAAGAGGTTCTTTAGGTCTTCCTCACTTTCTGCCATTAGGGTGTAATCGTCTGCATATCTCAAATTGTTGATGTTTCTCTGCAATTTTGATCCCATATTGTGATTCCTCCATCCCTGCATTGCGCATTATGTGCTCTGTGTATAGATTGAATAAGCAGGGTGATAAAATGCAGCCTTGTCTTACTCCTTTTCCTATTCCAAACCACTCTGTCATTCCATGTTCTGTCCTAACTGTTGCTTCTTGGTTCGTGTACAGATTTCTCAAGAGGCATATGAGGTATTCTGGTATTCCCATCTCTTTAATTACTTGCCACATTTTGTTGTGGTCCACACAGTCAAAAGCCTTGGTGTAGTCAATAAAACAAAAGTAGACTTGTTGCTGGTATTCTTTTGTTTTCTCCATGATTCAACGTATGTCGGTCTCTAGTCCCCCTGCCTCTTCTGAAACCGGCCTGCAACTCTGGTAGTTCTCTCTCCATATGTTGCTGAAGTCTATCCTGTATTATCTTGAGCATCACCTTGCTGGCATGTGGGATGAGCGTAATTGTTCGGTAATTTGAGCATTCTTTGGCATTGCCTTTTTTGGGGATTGGAATGTACACTGATCTTTTCAAATCCTGTGGCCACTGTTTTGTTTTCCAAATTTGCTGACATATTGAATGCAGTAGTTTGATTCCATCATCTTTTAGGGGTTTGAAAAATTCAACTGGGATGCCATCATTTCCACTAGTTTTATTGTTTGCAGTGCTTTTTAGGGCCTTTCTGACTTCACTCTCCAGAATGTCTGGTTCAAGTTCAAATTTCTCATTATTGTTATTATCAGGAGTGTTGAGGTCCTTTTTGTAGAGTTCCTCTGTGTACTCTTGCCATCTTTTTTTGATCTCTTCTGCTTCAGCTAACTCTTTTCCATCTTTGTCCCTTATCATGTTCATTTTTGCTTTAAATGTTCCCTTGATTTCCCCCATTTTTTTAAAAGATCTCTAGTCCTGCCTCTTTTGTTGTTTTCCTCCATTTCTTTGCACTGTTCATTCAGGTATTTTTCCTTATCTCTCCTTGCTTTTCTTTGAAATTCTGTATTCAGGTGGTTGTATTTTTTCCTTTCTCCTTGGACTTTTGCATTCCTTCTTTCCTCTGCTATTTTAAGAGCCTCATCAGACAACCACTTTGCTTTCTTACGCTTCTTTTCTTTTGTTATGGTTTCTCTTGCTGCCTCCTGCATGATGTCCCGCATCTCTGTCCATAATTCTTCTGGTACTCTGTCTATCAGGTACAGGACATTAAATCTGTTCATGACCTCCACCGTGTATTCTTTAGGAATGTTGTGTAGGTCATATCTGTCTGGTCTAATTGTTTTCCCCATTTTCTTTAGTCTAAGCCTGAATTTTGCGATCAGTAGGTTGTGATCTGAACCACAATCTGCTCCAGGTCTTGTTTTTGCTGACTGAATGGAGGTTCTCCATCTTTGACTGCAGAGTATGTAATCAATCTGATTTCGATGCTGGCCATCTGGTGATGTCCATGTGTAAAGTCGCCTCTTGTGTTGCTGGAAGAGGGTGTTTGGTATGACTAGTGCATTCTCTTGGCAGAACTCTATCAATCTTTGCCCTGCTTCATTCTGTGTTCTAAGACAAAACTTGCCTGTTATTCCATTTACTTTTTGATTTCCTACTTTGGCATTCCAATCTCCTAAGATAATGTGGACATCATTTCTTGGTGTCTGTTCTATGAGGTGTTGTAGGTCCTCATAGAACTGGTCAACTGTGGCTTCATCTGCACTAGTGGTTGGTGCATAGACTTGGATTACAGTGATATGGAGCAGTATACAGGTGAAAATCGGAAAATTAGAATATCGTGCAAATGTTCATTCAGTCCAGTAACGCAACTTAAAACGTGAATCAAATATGTAAGATAGACTCATTACATGCAAAGCGAGATAGTTAAAGCCTTACTTTGTTATAATATTGATGCTTATGGCTTATAGCTTATGAAAACCCCAACTTTCATGTATCCCATAATCATCACATAATCTCATGTATGCTGTACGCCATGATCATCACAGTTATAAAGAATTAAGGGATGACATCTCTCGCTTTGCATGTAGTGAGTCTATCTCATATATTTGTTGCACCTTATAAGTGAAATGAATGAACATTTGCACGATATTCTAATTTTCCAAGTTTCACCTGTATAAGTGCAGTTTACCACTACCACACTCCACATTCAGTTTCCATGACCAAGCTAGAATTTGAACCCAGGTGTCCTGAGTATCTGTCAATCTTTTAAAAACAGATGCTTCATTTAAATTATAGTCTTGTTATAATGAACCAGAAAATATTCCTTTGAAACACAAAAGCCTTTGTTTAAACCAGGGGTTCACAACCTTTTCAAGCCGCAGGCCAGGTCACGCTCTCCCCGTCAACTTTGATGACCAGATGGCCATTTTGCACTGCCTGCACAGTGGGGATGGCCATTTTGTCCCAACAGATTCAAAGGAGTGGTCATTTTGTTCCTCAAATGCCCTTGGAGGGGTGGGTGCCACATGAAATGGTTGGGAACCCATGATTTAACCATTTTTTAAAAGCATGATCAAACAGGAAAATGGTTCATGTTTTGGACCACTTGTGGTACGGTCTGGTGCAAGCTATTTCCAAGCAATCCAGTCTGATCCCAATCCATGGGCAAGCAGTATTTTTAGTTCAGGAGCAAGGCTCCTCTTTTTGTGGTGAGTCAAGCTGATGCAATTCTTACATGAGTTGCTTTAAGGAAGATCGTTCCCAGCAAAGCAACCCTTTTTGGTGAGATCAGATGCAATCCTTTCTCAATGACTGATTACACCCTACGGTTGTAATTATCTAAAGTCAGCTTTGAGCATAAGGGAGGATTTATGGGAGTTGGTGGGGGTGGAGAGGCATTTCCATATATTTCAACCAAACATTCAGAACAAAGCACATTCACCTTTGCAATGAAGTTGGGGTGGGGAAAGAATTTCCTAGGACATTGATTATCCTCATCAGCACAAGAAAACCACTGCTTATTTAATTCTTTAATTTTAGGATCCTGAACAAAAAAATATACACAGTACAAAGGACTTGAACAAAACCGTACTTTGCTACAAAAAGCACCACTCTGTACACCTACATATAAATAAGATCACCTTCATTAATCCAACAGAATTGATAAAAGCCAGCAAAAGGATTGGAAAAGCAAACTTTGACTCTAAACATGGTATTAAAAAAGAACTAAAAACAAACAGCTGTTCAAGCCTAGGAAATTTCTCATACTTTAAAACACCATATCTGACTATGCCATGAAATTACGTATTCAGTTAAATTATTTTTCAAAATTAAAGCAGAGTCGAGCAAAAACATAATTTAACAAGCCAAAACAAAACAAAAAATCACGATTATCATGCTTTTTGCAAGGAACTAAATGAACTTACTTCTTCTAAAGGCATAGTTGCGTTTACACACCCAAATATGTCAGCATGCATGTTTGTGTTGAAGGAAGCTTTAAATGAAAGTAGCACGCTGAGCAAAGTTCAAGTATTAACTCAACAAGCTTCCGGGTTTGCAGCTGCTCATACCTATGTAGGCAAACTGCTATTCGTCTTTCTATTTAATGTCATAACCAGCTGTACTCCACTAAGATCAGAAGCAGCTGTAATTATTATTATTATTTTCCAATTTGTATAGCCGCCCAAATCAAAACAACTCTGGGCAGCTCACAACATTAAAAACAGCACAACAGTCCAAAATATTAAAAACCCATTAAAAACCCAATTTAAAAAAGCTACAAAGATTAAAAGAACGAGGATTAAAAAGAGCAAGGTAGAGATATTGCTCTTATTTTATCAGCCAGCAGGCAGGGGTCACATCACCGGTGCCCCACACCTGCTTTGCCAGCCAGGTTTTTAGTTGGGACGGTCAGATTTATTTATTTAGTTAGTTAGTTCAATTTATATTGCCACCTAATCGACAGGCAACTCCAGGCAGCTTACAACAATGTACCATAAAAACCCTACTCACATAATTAAAACAGTGTCATATTAAAATATTAAAGAACATTTAAAAGACCCACCCATAACCAGAGACAGAGAAGGGAGATCATACCCATTCAGATGTGCCAACAGGCGGGGTCATTCTATCATCAAAACTCCACATTTGCCCCGCCAGCCAGATTTTAAGGTCTTTCCTAAAGGGCAGCAATTCTGTCTGTAGCCGTAGCTCTATTGGCAGGAGGTTCCATAGGGCCAGGGCGGACACGGAGACGAGCCCCTCCAGCTGATGGTCTGATCCTCCGGTCTGCTCTGGTTGGATGGGCAGACACTCTTGGGGCAATGCAGTCTCTTAGATATCCTGGCCCACTACCATGTAGGGCTTTAAAGGTCATCACCAGCACCTTGAATTGCACCCGGAGGCAAACTGGTAGCCAGTGCAGCTCCCGAAGCAGTGGCGAGGCCCAGGCATAATGCCCGCATCCCGTCACCACCAAGGCAGCCGCATTCTGGACCAGCTGTAGCCTCTGAATGGTCACCAAGGGTAGCCCCATGTAGCGTGCATTCTAGCAATCTAGTCTGGAGGTGACCAGTGCATGTGTGACCATGAGCAAGGAGTCTCAATCTAAGAGCGGGCATAATTGGTGTATGACACAAAATTGTGCAAAAGCCCACTGTAATCTCACTGTTCAAGATTTATGGGATTTGAAAACTTCCAAACAAATGTATCAGATGGAATTTCTTTTACAAGAATTGCAATTAAATAAATAAATTAACAAACAAACAACAATAACAATAACAATAATAATGAAAATAGATTTCTTTCACACAGCACAAGAAAATCCTAACATAAATTTAAATGATCTGTTAGCTGTCAAGGAGACCCCCAATGCTTTTCCTTTTCTTTTACCTGATGTTCCCACATAGTTAAATCATACAGATTTATAAACCAAAAAAAAGTGTGATGAGAGATCCTACTTTTAAAAAAGCCAGATTGTCTCATGATCAGAATAAACTGGTCCATTGCTAAATAAAACTAGATTTCTGACAAGAAATCTGCAACAACTTGCATGTCCCAAATGGACTGGAATTTCGGCTAACGTTATTCCAACTGAAAGTCGGCATTGATGGAGTTTCAGCAAAACACATATGGCTCTTTTCAGAAAGATAGTCATGTTAGATTAATTCAACCTAAATCAAAACAAAACAAAAACTAAAGTGCTGCACCAACTTTATGACTATTTCACAAATGAGCTCTTGTGGATACTACCCTTTTCTTTGGACATTGCATCTGAAGAAGCAGACTACAGTAAAACCCCTACTTAAGTAAAAAGTTTGTTTCGTAGGCTTTTATGTAAGTCTTTTTTTACTTAACTCAAAGCAAACCCATAGGAACAATGAATTTTTACATCACTTGAGGCAAACTCATAAGAAAAATGATGTTTTTAATTAACTTGAAGCAAACCCATAGGAAAATGATATTTATGTAAATTGAAGCAACCCCATGGGAAAAATGAAATTTTTATGTAACTCGAAGCAAACCCATAGGAAATTACTACTACTACTTACTTTATTACAGAAATTGTGTTATGTAAATTGGGACATTTATGGAAATCGGGACATGCTTTTAGTGCAAAAATCATTATGTAAGTCAAATTTTATGTGACTCGAGTCGGGTTTTTACTGTAAATCCACAGAGGGTTCCACTAAAAAAATGTGCAAGTCTTAAAGGTGCCACAATACTTTTGTTTTCCATAAGAGCACATGTGGTTGATTTTCGAGGCTCATTGCTGCCTCAGTACAAAACCGAGTGATCTTTTTTGGCTGGCCCATTTTTTGCTGAGTCTGGTTTATAAGCAGCTGCTTATTGGAGAGCCAGGCCACTCCTCTTACCTTGCATGGTTATTTACAGCTGAATAATGTCTTACATAAGCCTTATCAGTTTCAAGACAAACGGTCCCACAATGCTACCTGGTTGCACGAACTGTCTGGATTTACTGAGTGGCAAGAGGTGTGGGTAGGTGATAAAGAAGGGATGGGAAAAGTGGATGAAAGTCCCATTCTGGTTAGTAAGCCTAGTCTCTGTAAATTTATCTGTTCTCTTTTGATGGCATGGATGAGCGACTTTAGTGGGGCTGAGGAAAATTCTTCAGATTTGCTGGCAGCCTAAGTGCTTCAAGGGGCTGAGGCTAAAGAAGGAATTGCATGGCAAAATGTGCAAATCTATCTATTTATTTTAATAAACACAATTATTATGCATTTTAAAGGTTTCTACTGTGGGGTTTTGTTAACAGAAGAATGGGTTTTAAGTATAATGTCTCTTAACTAGAGATGTGAAGGCCTGGAAAAAACCTGGAAAAATTTGGAAAAAAAACATTTTGTTTTGGTTTTTTTCCATTTTTTCCCTGAAGCCTTTTTGGGTTTTTTCCGAAAAATTGAAAAAATTGAAAAAATAAAAAAAAAATTATTTATTCATTTATTATTTTATTTTGTATATTTATATCCCGCCCTATTGGTGAGAACACCACTCAGGAATGGAATGTTTTATTTTAACATGATGAACAAAATATTTTAAGATTCAGATTATTTTCAATTTTTCCGAAATCTTCCGGTTTTTCCGTCCCCCCCCCCAAAAAAAATGGTGTTTTTTTTCCAAGCTTCAAAATTTTCGGAAATTTTCTATCTCTACTCTTAACAACTGGCCAATCCCACCATCTTTTCAGTCCTTCTGAAGAATGCTCAGCCCTCATGTACCTATTCTGGCGAGATTCTGTTCAACTTAAAATGTTATTAAATATTGAGGACTACTTTTCAGACAAATGGTGTCCCATTATTTCTGGGGCCAATAACTCCACAGAGCTCCTGTGCATTTTCACCCTGAATCTCGGTAGGTTACTTCTCTGAACTCTCCATACCAGAAATAATTTTTTGAACTACTGTACAAGGTCAACAAGAACAAATTTACACTCACAGATGACTAGAAAGGCACAACTAGCCTTTTAAATGTGGTTTGAGTGACAATTGTCTGTTTTTGGCTTGAAATGTACTTTTTCTATTAAATATGATTATTTTCAGACTTTCTAAAAAGCTATTTAACGGGGTATGGGGCACTATGGCCAATGAATAAGTGTATATATGGGTCGTGTTGCCCTTGAATACATACTACCAATTGTTATTGAATGTATATATCTGGTTTTAATTGTTGTACACTGCCCAAAATGGGAAAATATCTCAGATGGGTGGTACAAAACTTTAATAAATAAACAATTTATTGTAATCTTTTAAAAACTGAGGTTCAAGATAGGATACAATGATGAACCTCATAGCTGCACAGTTTGGTTGAATTTGCACACACACAAATTTGGTGAAGCAGACACAAACCATTCTACAAATATGTTGCTATTCCTGTTTTATTTCATAATAGCTGATTACCCGGCCTTGCCCAGTTTTTTTTTTACCGTAGGCCAGCCTTTCTCATGGAAACCTCATGGGGGGATGTGGGTCACTCCTGCCTCCCTTCCTCCATCTCTCTCTTCCCTCACCCATCCCGTCTCTGCCTCCCTCACCCGTCCCTACCTGGGACTGTGACATCCCTTCCTCCATCTCTCTTTTCCCTCACCCATCCTGCTTCTCCGTCGATGATCCACCCCTATCCTTCCCATACATGTGTCCCCTTTGCATCCCTACCTGGGACTGTGACATTAGCCAGCTCAATTACATCACAATGATGTCACAATCGGGTGACCTACCTGGGACTATGACATTAGCATCACTATGACATCAATGGGACACACACACACACCCTCCTGTCGAGTATACTTCCCTTTGCATATCAATTTAGGGGCATACACCCCCCATGGGGCTCGTGACACCTCTCCCCCAGTGCTGGTCTCCGGAGTGTGTGTGTGTGTGTGTGTGTGTGTGTGTGTGTGTGTGTGTGTAGAGAGAGAGAGAGAGAGAGACAGACAGACAGACAGACAGACAGACACACTAGCCGATTACCCGGACTTGCTCGGGTTTTTTTTTAACGTAGGCCAGCCACATGGGGTGTGTGGGTCACTCCTGACTCCCTTCCTCCATCTCTCTCTTCCCTCACCCATCCCACTTCTCCGTCGACAGTCACTTACCACCCTTATGCTTCCCATACATGTGCTCGTCCCTAACTGGGACTGGGACATCCCTTCCTCCATCTCTCTCTTTCCTCACCCGTCCCGCTTCTCTGTTGATGGTCACTTACCACCCTTATCCTTCCCACCTGTGCCTGGCCCCTGCCAGTGGGGGTCTCCCCTTTGCATCCCTACCTGGGACTGTGACATTAGCCAGCTCAATTACATCATGATGATGTCACAATCGGGTGACCTACCTGGAGCTATGACATTAGCATCACTGTGACATCACTGGGAAACACACACATACCTCCTGTCGGGTATGCCCCTCTTTGCAGATCAATTTAGGGGCATACATCCAACCCCCATGGGGCTTGTGACCTCTGCAGTGCTAATCTCGCAAACACGTTATGTATGTGCCAAATTTCAGCGTGATCAGTGCAGGGGTGTGGATTTCTATAGAGCACATACAAACTCACACCTCAGTTTTATAGATATACTGTAGATATGAATAGAGGAGTTTGGGATCTATCTCACTATTTCAATTCTTGTTTTAGAAAAACTCTCTTATCTGACTCAGTAATATATTAATATATATGGTCTCCTGTTATACATTCTCTTCTGCATTAGTTTGCTTCTGTATTTTCTTTTGTTAGAACATGCTTTGTTATTTCGTGCCTCATGTTAATTTATATAGGACTAGCAGAGGTTGCCCGGCGTTGCCGGGCTGTTTTAAATTTTGTTGGAAATTTTGTGTTAATGTTTGTTAAAAATTGCTTAGTCTGTAATTTTTAAAATGTTTATTTATACAAATTCTTTTTGGCTTGGCTGGCTGTTTTATGTAACTGAATAATGTTTTAATATTTTTTTAAAAATAGTTGTACTGTAGCTAAAATTTTAATAATGTGAAAGTAAATGTTTTTTACATTCAATGTTTTTAAAATGTGTTTAGTTGTTTTGGGTTTTTATTTGAGTTAGAACTCAGCACAGGATTTTAATATTTATTTTATTTTATTTTATTGACATATGTTTGTGATTTGTGTTAAATTGTGTTTTCGTGTAATTTTTTTGACTTGTTATTATTGTGACCTTTTTTGTAAAATTGTGATTTTGTGTTATTGTTTTGATTTGTTTTTACTGTTGTGGCCTTTTGTTTGGGGCTGTTGTGTGTTTTTCAATTGTTTTTACTATTGTGGCCAGCAGGTGGTGCTAGTAAGGGTTTTCTTGTATTTTGACTGTTTTTTCTCTCTTGGCCTCTGGGTGGAGCTTCTTCCGGTAAGTAGTCTCTTTCTTTATTCATTTCGTTTCTGGTCGTTGTGCAGGTAGGACATGTGCTGGTGAGTTTGCTTGTTTTCTTTATTTTGGGGGGTTGGGGGGTTGTATTTTTTGACTGTTTGTTTTGTTTTTGATTGTGTTTTTGTTTACTTTGTATTGTTTTTGGTGTTGTTTTTGTGTATTTTTGGATGTTTTTGATTGTGTTTTAAGGTATTTTTTGGGAAAAAAATCATAATTTTTTTGTTGTGGCTTTGGGGGGGTTGGTTTATTTCCGCGGGCCTGGCTGGCTGGCCGGACTGTGGGAATTCCAACGCCGCTTTATGCGGCGTTCTTGGCCAGACCGCAGGCATTGGGGAGGAGGGCTTTATTGTCTTATGGTGCTTTCATTGTGTGGAGTCATGAAAGTAGATCGGGGTTTCCCCTTTAATATCAGTGGGTGGGAGGTTGTGATCCCCCTCTCCGCTGGTTCCCCAGGGGTTAGGAGGTTTGTGGGGACAAAAGGGGCATGTCCCCCCAACCCTTCTGGACCCAGGAGACCAGGGAGAGAGGATTGATTCCCCCCGCCTAAAAAAACCCTCCGTTTTTAAAGAGAAGAAACCGCTTGGTTTCTTCTCTTTAAAGACGGAGGTTTTTTGGGGTGTTGGTGGTGGATTCGATCCCCTCTCCCTGGTCTACTGGGTCCAGAAGGGTTGGGGGGACAGATCCCCTTTGTCCCCACAAACCTCCCAACCCCAGGTGAGCCAGCGGAGAGGGGGATCGCCACCCCCCACTTACTGATATTAAAGGGGAAACTCCGATCGGATTTTCCCTTTTAATATCAGGGGGTTGGGTTGGAATCGATCTCCTCTCTCGGGTCCCGTGGGTCCGTGAGGGTTGGGGGGGACAAAAGGGGTATGTCCTCCCCAACCCTTCTGGACCAAGTAGACCAAGGAGAGGGGATCTATTTCCCCCCCTCCTAAAAAAACCCTCCGTTTTTAAAGAGAAGAAACCGCTTGGTTTCTTCTCTTTAAAGACAGAGTTTTTGGGGGGGGCGGAATTGATCCCCTTTCCCTGCTCTCCTGGGTCCAGAAGTGTTGGGGGGACATACCCCTTTTGTCCCCACAAACCTCCCAACCCTAGGGGAGCCAGGAGAGAGGGGGATCGCAACCCCCCACCTACTGATATTAATGGGGAAACTCCAATCGGGACCTTCAGACGCCGTTGGTGAGGGAAAGAAAGGCAGTTGGTGTTTGCATGGCTGTGAGGTGGTGAGTTTTTTTAAATTTTTCGGGTGCCGGCTTCCTCAGCATTTTGCACGCTCATGTCGCGCAGGACTCTGGGGCTTGTAGTTATGGGTTTGTGATCTGTGGTTGTGGTGCATTTTTTTTTCCTGCGGCTCGATTTTGATTGGCCACGGTGCATTTCTCAATGTTCTTTGTGGTCGCGCCTCTCAGCCTGATTGGGTGTGGCGCGGCGCGGCGCAAAGAACGTTGGGAAATGAAGTTGTTTCCCTTTTTTCGCGTTTGTGGGGCTGTTGCCCCACTGGCGCATTTCTCAATCCTTCGTTGACCTGCGGACCCAGTTCGGCCGTGTGCACGAAGGGTGGGTACGGGCTAGTAGGGCCAGGCTTAGGAACCTATGTAAAGTTCCAACGGTTAAAGCTTGGTTTTATAGGTTAAGAAGAGAAGAAAAAATGAAATGAAGCAAAAACAGAAGAGTTCAATTACTTATTGTATTGTATTCTTATGGTTGAATCTATAAAGTTGTAATTTTATGAAAATAGAAGTCGCCATGGAAATGAGATGTTTGAGGAAGTCTGCTGGAGTGACTAGAACTAGGGATAAAATCAGGAACGAGATTATAAAGGAAAGAAATGGAATAGAACCAATTTTAAACTATAGAGAAACAACAAACAGAGCGATTTGCTCATTTGGAGAGAATGTCTTGGGATTCCATACCATACATATGAAGCCTAAACTGAGCAAGACTCAAGGGTGTGCTTTCCACCTTCAAAAACAATAGGCAGGGATTGAGAGGGATGCAAGATAATCAATTACAGCATTGTTCAGCACCAAAATACCTCAGCATGACACTTGACAAGACACTCTTTTTTAAGCAGCACTGCCTGAACACCAAAGGTAAAGTTAGTACTGTACGAGGAACAATATCATCAGGAAACTCACAAACTATACATGGAGAACTGAACTGTCCACACTGTGTACGTCAGCTTCGGCCCTGTACATCTCTGCAGCAGAGTATGCTGCTCCAGTATGGAGCACATCCATACATGCAAAATAAGTTGACATTGCTGTTACTAAAACAATGTGTCTAGTGACAGGATGCTTTAAACACCAGTTGAGAAAATATATCCTCTTGTTGGTATCACTCCATCTAAGATAAGGAGAGAAGTAACAGTGGACACGGAGAGAACCAAACAAGAGAATGACCCTCAGCATCCTCCAAACAGATATGTGCACCAAGTCCACTGACAAAAGATCCAAGAAGAGCTTTATGGCAAGAACAAACACTCTTGAGGGTACGCACAAAAGTAAAATTAAATCAGACGATGGAGGAAGAAGCTTACTGGCTAAGGAATAACATTAAAGGAGGATATGGCTGAAAGCTCAACCTTCCCTATGTCACCTCAAGGACCCTGCATAGACTGAGGATCAGACTCCCTAAATGCAAGACCAACATGTTCAAATAGGGGCTGATGGAGAACAACAACATGCTGTGTGAATCTGGAGAGATACAGAATTTGGCTCAATTGCTGGTCTGCTGATTACTGCCAGAAACATGTATCAATGAGGATTTAAGTTTGACCAATGACAAAGCCAAGAAGGTAACTTCATTTAAACAGTCTAAAGTTTAACCTGGACATGAGAAGAATATGCATGTGCTGACACTCCTTTGAGGACCTCAGTTTTTTTGGCTACAGCTGTCAGAATGCTGGCTAGGGAAATTCCTGGTGAATTGTGGTATTGCAGTGGGAAACCTCCCCAGCCCCCAAAAGAACTGTACATATACAAAAAAAAGGAAGGACAAAGAGAATAAACAGGCCCAGAGGAAGCTCAAGATATGCCATCAAAGAGATATTACAACACCAATGTTGGACCTCATGTGGAGAGTTCCAGAGAACAGCTACACATGCAAGTGTAACACTAAGAACCACCCCCAGACCTTTTATCTGCTTGATTGGTCATTGGGAGCCTAGAAAACAGGCCACACCTGGCCTTTAATATCTCTAATGGTCCCAGTGGTGGGTGCACCATGGTGATAATCTTCCTGTTCTCAACTCCTCGGAACAGTTCTTGCAAGGACGTGACACACCAGTCTCTCAGGTTCTTCAGCCTTGAAGTCCATCTACGTCCAGAGCCTCTCTTTCCAGGGATCTTTCCTTGCAGAACAAGTTGGAGTATGTAGTTCCTCATGATAACCAAGGTATTGGAGCTTTCTTTGCTTAATGATCTTAAATAGTTCTTGTTCTTTATCCATTCTGCACAATACCTCTATGTTAGTCACATGGTCAACCCACATGCAGCCATCTGTAGATCCACATTTCAAAAGCTTCAATTATCTTTTCAGATGCTTTAGTCAATGTCCAAGTCAATGTCCAAGCATGTTTTCTACATTGTGATTTTCCTTACTGTGTTTTTCCAAAATTCTGAGTATTTTCTGTTTTATATTAGATTTTTTTAAATAATATTTAAACAACAGGAAAAAGCTTCAACACCACATTCAGCTAGGGGAGAAAATTCTATTTCTAAATAAAAGTTTTTTAAAATCTCTACCTGATATCTGGGGCAACTTGTTTAGTCACCAAAGTGACTAAATTCAGGGATTTATTCAGGAAAGAGTTAGCCTTAGTACTGTCTTCTGCCTTCTCCATACGGAGAGAGCTAGGAGTGTCTATTTGCCAGAGAAATAGTATGAGGAAGAATAGATCATCACACACACACACACAAACCACATTCTTTCTCTCTCCCTGATACCTCTTCTCATTCTGCATTGCAGGAACTGGGGATCCTCTGGGGAAGATATTTAAACATGTGAAGACGTGCAGGTTGAATAATGGGAAAATTAAAATACCCCTATGTAAGCAGATGTCTGCCTCCTAGCACTGGATGTAGTCTGCTGGCCATTATCAAGATTAAAAAGTGCAGAATTGTTGGGAATGTTCTCAAAATCAACCAAACCTATTGTCTACACTTATTCCTTCACATTCAAAACATACCACTCCTAGACTGTCTGCTTGTGGGTACAGTATATGTAAAACTCTCAACCAAGTCCACACTTCCCCTACTACTGACAGCAGGAAAATAACAATTTTCATCCAAGCTAATAGGTGTTCAACTAGGATTAGAGCAGTGGTTCCTAATGTGGGACCCACGCCCCACAGAGGAAATTCAATTCCCAGAAGCCAAAGTCAGTACATTGGCTGATCAGAGCTTTGGTGAAATGATTTAGGTTTCTTGGAATTGAAGTCCAAAAACCAAAGGTTGGGAAACACTGGATTAGAGGTGCAAACAATTCTTATATTCTGAGATGTTAAAGCTGGCTAGAGCTTTCAAGCTTCCCATTCACTTCTAACTCACTTCTTTTCTCCTGAAACACCCTCTCTATTGTTGTGCTGGTTTAATACAGCAACTCATATAAACCAGAGTATAGAATGCCATTTGATACGATTGCAAATGTAAAAAGAATGCACTAACTAACCAATCCAAATATAACTGGATTATATCCAGCTTGCATAGACATAGAATCTTCCATGTATATCATCTACCACAAACCATCCTTGCAACAAAGACATAATTTCAGCACTCTAGTTCTGATCCATTCAGTATGGTCTCAAACCAAATATGAATGCTAAATAACTAATGTGCAGGAACAAGGCCAAAAACAAAGTCATTTTTGGGTAATGAAACTAAGATACAAACGCCAAACTAAGAAACTGTATTTACACACTGTCAACTCTTCCTATCCACTCTTCCTATTCCATTACATTTATTACATTGATGCTCTACTGATATCATAATTTTGTGCAAATATTACCAAATCTTATGTTTGAGAAGCAAATGGTTAGATGTATGGAGGGCAAATTCAACAACTAAACATTTATTATAACATTTCAGCCAAATATGATCCTGATTATAAATCAACTAAAACTCTTTTCTTGAACATTTGTTATTTTAGTTGCAGGGAAGAGTACAGATGAAACTGAATTACAAAAAGAATTAGATCTTAGTTTGTAAGCTTTGCAAGTGGACTTTTATGAAAAATCTTTAATAAAAGATTGCGAAGAATAAGCAAGCCAACATAATAGTCAGTAATAAAAAGATTTACAACATTAGACAACAGCTTCTGATAAACATTCTGGAATTTTAGTTTAATGGTAATTTAAATAATTTCTGGTCTTGAAGCTAAGTAGTACAGATATAATTTAACAGTTCAAATTACACAACAACCATGGGGGAAAAGTAAAATGAACATAATATACTTGCCTTAACAAAGTTGTCAGGGAACATCCCCCTTTTCCCATTTACTTCTCCCTCTAGCCATCCTTCCTCTTCTAGTTTTTTCACATTCCTTATGATTTCACCAACTCGAATGGTTAGCTCATCATCATGCACGGCATCATAGTCATACTCCACAACATATTCAACTAGAATGGAAGAAAAATTGGTCAGTATGTCATTCAAGCACCTAGAAAGGCAAACCTTATATTCTTTCTTTGTTAGCTATGAACAGAAAATGAACCAAAAATCCTGGACTAAATCGGCAATAGCAAGGTTAGAAGGAAGCAAGTCCAGCTGTACTTGCTTCTAAATAAATGTTTATGATAAATATCTGCATTGTTTTACATAATCCCCATATATATTATGCACAACACAATAAACAAAAAGAAAACACAGCCAAGGCTCCCTGGGAACTCTATCCACTTTCCTAAAACCTATAAGATAACAGCAGCTACCCTGAACAGAATAGTATTTTATGAACAAAACAAAGCATTTTCAATGTGATCATGAAAGCACAGAACCACAACTAGGGCTGAACCACAATGGTTACCTTAGATCCACCTGTCTTTGTCAGGAAATTTTCAGGAAAAGAAGTGCAGAGTATTCACTAATTATGACAGTAATTGTGATTATGTTGCTGGGCTCTTTCATTCAGAATATACCAGGATAAGGATGAGAAGGATGAGTATTCGCCAAGATAAGGATGAGTATTTGTCGAGAATTCTTGTATGATATCAGGAAAGGAGTATGTTCCAATGCATGTAATCTTAATTACCACATTTCTCAGCTACTGGGCCATTTTTGTGACTGACATGGATATTTTGGGCTCAGCTATTCAGGCCACTCCTCATATTTACTGTCATCCTCAAATGGAGGATGGATGAGAAGGAATAAGATGACTCTCACTTTTGCTTATTAAGAAGATGTGCTACAATGCAGAACTTTGGACCTCAACACTTCTTAGATTTCTACGTATCCAAAAGATAAAGTTTTGGTAATTAGACAAAAATGGTGGGGTTGTAGGAAGGGATATATGTATGATCCTCCTCCAGAAGCAAAGATGAGTTATCAAGACTACTAATCTTAGGTTCGAAAACCAAAAGTGCAAGTGCAGAGTCACGTATGTTCCTACACAAAAACTATAAAATATAATAATAAAAACATACATAGAAGTGCTGAGAGGCATGCTTTGTTCAATTCTATGGAACTTTCTTATGAAAAATTTCCTGAATAAAGTTTTACCTATTTTATATTTTCTTTTACGATAGCTCTTTGCTCAAGAACATAGATTCATGTCAGCTGATGCATAATAATCAAAAGCTCACTTTAGCTATTTCTGTGTGTCTGCCACTTTCCCTCTAAAGCGTCTATAAATAAATGGCTTGATATTCCACTACCCAGACTACCACAAGCATTTTCTGCATATACCAGAACTTCCTGTTTCAGCGACGGAGAACACGAGGCAGGGAAGAACTAAAGAAAAGGGATTCGGGATAGATAGCTGAGACACAGCAATTTGAGTGCTATGTTAATCATTTTAGGAGATGTACAGTAACTAGCCCCGAAAGAAGAAATCTCAGCAGCAGCCAGAGGTTTCATGAATGTATGGTTAGAAAGAATGATCAGGGAAACCTGGGGCGAGAATTCTGCAAAACAACCAGTTACACTTTTCAAAAGTTTACTAGAGTTCATGATCTTAATTCTACGGTTGCAAACACCATGGACAAATCTCAGAAACAGGACAGTAAAATATCCAACATCATACTCCAGTCTAATCTAACTGGGTGCCAGAACAATACTACAGCCCACCATAAAGAGAAGAAACACACTATAGTAAAACCCCTACTTATGAAAAAGCCTGTTCCGTAGGCTTTTCCTTAAATCGGTTTTTACGTAACTCGAAGCAAACCCATAGGAAAAATGAAATGTGTATGTAAATTGACACAAACCCATAGAGAAATGAATTTTTACATAACACAAAGCAAACCCATAGGAAAAAGAATCTTTATGTAACTCGAAACAAGCCCATAGGAAATTGTGTAAAACGGGACATGGTTTTAGCACAAAATCATTATGTAAGTCAAATTTATGTAACTCGAGGCATTTGTAAGTAGGGGTTTTACTGTACTGTATGTGAAGGGAGACTGTTGCAGCCATCCCTCCACTTTTCTACTTATGTGAATACTGTCTCTCTTCTGAACTGGCTACTTCAAAATACTTTTGCCTCCGTCTGGTAGGGAACTGTGTCCTCTACTCAGAAGTAGAGACGTGAAGGCTCAAAAAAAGTTAATAAATAAGAAAAAAACCAATGTGGTTTTATCTATATTTTTCATAAAGTCTTTTTTTCTTTTGTTTTTTCTGAAAAATCCAAGCAGGAAGAAATGGATTAAGTTTTATTTTAGCATAATGAAGAAAATATTTAAGACAAAGTTGTTTATGTATTCTCAAATCATTTCTAAAAACTATATACAGCAGTGATGGTGAACCTTTTAGAGTCCGAGTGCCCAAAATGCAACCCCAAACCCACTTATTTATCACAAAATGCCAACACAGCAACAGGGAAGGGAGGAAATGCTCCCATTGGGCTGCTGAACAGAGGGGTGGTGTGAACTCTGTGCGAGGGGGGAGGGAGGAAGTGCTCCCATTGGGCTGCTGGGCAGAAGGGCGGGACAAACTGTGCTGGGGTGACTGCACGGGTGCCCACAAAGAGGGCTCTGAGTGCCACCTCTGGCACGTGTGCCATATGTTCGCTACCACTGATAGACAGTATAGCTCAGAAAAAGAGTATGATTTAATTTCATAACTATTAGTTGAATTTTAGTCCCTTCCACACACTTCCTCTCCCCTCTCAGTCTTTTTACAGGAATGAGTGCTTTATGTCTATCTTACACTGTGAATAAGAAATATAAATAATTTTCTTTGTTACTAAAGTTGATTATTTCTTCTGGGTTTTTATAAAATGTGGTTTGTTTTTTGCCTGCTTCACGTAAGATAGCAAAAGCAAAGAGTCCATACAGTTCAGGAGACTGTTGCTCCATTTGTTACAATTACAAATAAAAAATGTTTTTAAATAAATATAAATTCAGCTTGTAATAGTCATTTAAATGGCAAATCAAATAGTATATAGTCATATTTTATGTTCCTAAAGTAACAGAGTGACTTTTAATCTGTAAAAAAAATGTTAGTTTTTCCAAAATCTATTTTCAGTAATTATACCTTTTTTTATTCAACTCCCATGTTAACTTATCACTCAAAGCAATTTCCCACATTTCCTTATACCAATCTTCAACTTTTATAGTCACATTGTTTTGGAATCATAGATTTTGGAAAATTTGGCAACCATTTGTGGAATCTACATTGACTACAGGTGAAGGTGGCAAGCCAGCACCAGACCAATTGAATTTTGGGAAATAGTGAAAGATGACTGTGATATACCGCATCCTCCAGGGCAATGTATATATCACTAGGGTGTGCATTATGGGGGCGGGGGGGGGGGGATTGGTTATGTAGTACTGTGATAGAAATATAATAAGTTTTAAATATAGTAAATATAAGCATATATATACAAAATCATTTATGAGTTCATAATCGGATAAATATTTTGATAAGAATATATTAAAAGAATAAGAAATATATACTATATTGAATATTATTGTGGGCAGCAAGTGCTGCTGGTAGGGGTTATCTTGTATTTTGACTGTTTTTTCTCTCGTGGCCTCTGGGTGGAGCTTCTTCCAGTAAGTAGTCTCTTTCTTTATTCATTTCTTTTCCAGTCATTGTGGTATGAGGTCGTGTGGTGGTGAGTTAGCTGTTTTTCTTTATTTGGGGTGGTGGTGGTGGTTGGATTTTGTGGTGTTTGGCTGGGTGCTGGGTGTGTTTGGAAATGTTTGTTGCTGTTTACTTTTTTGGTGTTATTTTAGTTTGTTTTTGTGTATTTTTGAATGTTTTTGATTGTTTGTTTTTGTGTTTTTTGGTGTCCTAGGGGGGATCCCCTCTCTGCCGTCTCCCCTGGCTCTGGATCACATTTCAATGTTTAAAGGTAAAGGCAATAGTAAAGGTTTCCCTTGCTCAAAAGACAGTTGTATCTGACTCTAGAGTTCAGTGCTCATCTCTGTTTTAAAAGCCAAAGAGCCAGCATTGCCTGCTTCTGCAGACATTTCCGTGATCATGTGGCAGACATGACTAGACACCGGAGTGCACGGAATACTATTTACCTTCCCACCGAAGGGGTCCCTATTTATCTACTTGCAATTTCTTGCTTTCGAACTGCAGGGTTGGCAGTAGCTGGGGCAAAGACGGGAGCTCATTCCATCCTGCAGTACTTGGGAATTGAACTGCTGACCTCCCGCGTTCCAGTCAGCGTCTTAGCCATTTACATCACTTGGAGGACCCCGAATAGGCTGAGGGTTGGAGTCCCTAAATGCATGACCAACATGCTCAAGTGGGAGCTGCTGGTAGACAACAATATGTGCTATGAATGTGGAGATACAGAATCTGGCTCATTTACCGATTAGTGCCAGAAACATGCACCGATGAGGACAAGTTTGGCCACGACAAAGCCAAGAACGTGGCTTCATTTTGGCAGCCGAGGGTTTGATTGGGACACGAAAAAGAAGCTGGAAGCAAAGCCACTGCCATACGAGAAGCTCCAAAATAAAGCTCAAAGGGGAAGAAGACAGTTAAATCATACAGGTTTCAATTTCTCCTCTACTCCACCATGAACTGAGGGAAGAGCAATGTTTGATCATTCAGGTGGTTAGTGTTGTGTTCTGTAAAGCTGTGCCTTTAACAATGTACCTAGCCATGTGGTAACAATGTAACCTTTCTGTGTGCAACATTATAACCTTCAGCTGTATCAATGTAAACCTGATAAGGGGACGCGAGCTAGTGACCACTAGATGGCAATAGCGAGCGTCCAGCTCTCATGGCTCAGATTCACCTGGATCAGCAGCGCGGGAAGATTCCCGCCACCTCTTCACCTGGACAAGAAGGGCGTGACCTTCTACGACGTCACGCAGGCAGCAACCAATAGTCTGTCGACGAGCCACATTCAAATGTATAGCCAGCTGTATATATTGAGCTACCCATCCGCCATTACCACATGTTCCTCCGGATCATCATGTAATAAACCTGTGTTAAGCCAACCCTTCGGCTGTTTCATTGTCTTTGGTCCCTTACACTAAATTGGCGACGAAGGTGGGATCATGGCAGCCCACGGGACCAAGACATGCGCCGGTTTCGAAATCAGGAAACCGGGCGACTGGGAGATCTTCGAAATGGACTTCCAGGCAGCACTGATTGAGTCCGAAGTCACGGAAGAGGCAAAGAAAAGGGCCATCTTCACCAGGATGCTCGGACAAGAAACCAAAAGGACCATGGTGGACCTGATCGCACCGAGGAGGGTGAGCGAATTCAAGGCCAAGGAACTCATGCAGATGCTGCGTGAGCACGTCCGGCCCGCCACGGCGATGTTTCCCGCTCGGAGTGCGTTCTGGAGGCGAGTCCAAGCGCCCGGGGAGACGGTCGCCGCATTCGTGGCGGCCCTGCGGCTGGCGGCCGGCCCATGCAAATGGGAGAATGTCGAAATCACCCTCCGGGACTGTGTGCTGTGCGGCCTGAACGACGCCGAAACCCAGCGCACATTAATGAACCAAGAGCCGCCTCCCACGTTGCAGGAGGTCATCAGAGCGGCACAGGCCGCGGAAGCTACAAAGACTGGGGTACAAGAACTCCAGGACTGGCGGCCGAGGTCGAGCAAGGCAGAGACTCCGGTGCATGCAGCCCGGCGAGCTTCGAGGTCGTCCGCAGAGAGCAGCGACGACGAGGACGTCCGGAGGGTCCGGAAAGAGAGCCGGTGGTGCGACGGCTGTGGAGCGGCCCACGACCGCGTAAAATGCCCGTTTCGGAAGGCCAAGTGTCACAACTGCGGCCGCCGCGGGCACATCGCCAAGGTGTGCAGGAAGAAGCGCGAGACCCGGAGAAGCTCGGCAGACCGTTCCGCGGGACAAGACCGCTCAACGAGGCCCAAGGACGGCGCTGAGGCCACGCGGAAGCAGGACGGCGTGGGCCGCATCTCCGACGGCAGCGAGGACGACGCCCCAGTATTCAGCGTGTCCGCAGGACACCCCCGCTACTTTGTTGAGGTACTAGTTCAAGGGGTTCCCATTAGAATGGAAATTGACTCGGGGTCCTCATATTCAATCATTTCCCAGAGGGAGTTTTTGAGAATTGCCCCCCACAGGCGACCCAAGCTCAAAGCGTTGAGGTCCACACTACGGGACGTGCAAGGGAACAGCATTCCAGTGTTGGGGGTTGGAGAATTTCAGGTTAAATTCAAGAAGCACGCCGCGTCTCTCCCTCTAGTCGTGCTTAAAGGGGGAGATTGCAGCCTCCTCGGGACTCAATGGTTTCAGCCCCTGGGTTTGTTTATTGGGGGGGGTGCACGTCATTGGGATGCACGCCGTTGGGACTGACCCGATTCAGGAGGTGTGCGAGGCGCACCCCGAAGTTTGCAAAAAAGGACTGGGGAAATTCAAGGGGCCCCCAGTGACATTCGACCTAGACCCGGAGGTCCGCCCAATTCGACTCAAACCACGCCGGGTGCCGTTCGCACTCAAGGACAAGATAGAGGCGGAACTGGACAAATTGGTGGGCCAGGGAATCCTTGTGCCTGTTGATTCTGCGGAGTGGGAAACTCCAATTGTAACCGCACTAAAGGCCAATGGGGAGGTCCGCATATGCACCGATTACAAGTGCACCATCAACAAGGCGATCCGCCCGAATGCGTATCCGGTGCCGGTAGTCAGCCATCTGCTGGCCAGGTTACACGGGGGAAAGTGTTTCGCTAAGCTCGACTTAGCACAGGCCTACCAGCAGCTTACGGTGTCCCCTGCCGCAGCTGCTGCGCAGACCATAGTCACCCATAAGGGGGCGTTCCAGGTGACGCGCCTTCAGTTCGGCGTAAATTCGGCGCCTGGAATTTTCCAGTCACTCGTGGAACGCCTCCTGAAGGGGCTAGAGGGGGTGTTGCCTTATTTTGATGACGTGTTAATAACGGGGGGGAGTCGGGTCGAATTGGCCAAGAGGTAGGGGAAGGTCCTGACAATATTCAAAAAGGCGGGGTTGAGACTGCGAAAGGACAAATGCGTCTTCTTCGCGACCAAGGTTGAGTTCCTAGGGTTTTGTGTGACTCCTGGGGGGATAAAACCATCCAAATCCAAGGTGGCCGCCATTAAGAAAGCCCCCCGCCCCACCTCCAAGCCCGAGCTGCAGTCGTTCCTAGGGCTGCTCAACTTTTACCACTCTTTCCTCCCCCGGAAGGCAGCAGTGGCTGAACCGCTACACAAACTGCTAAAAAAAGACCAGACATGGAAGTGGGGCGATGACCAAGAAAGGTCATTTAGTGAACTAAAAAGTCTCCTAGCGTCTGATGCCATACTGACCCATTTCAACCCCAAACGCCCGGTAGTCCTGATCTGTGATGCATCCCCGGTGGGGGTGGGGGCGGTGCTGTGCCACGTGCTGGAAGACGGAAGGGAGGCCCCGATAGCATTTTACTCCAGGTCCCTGTCCCAAGCGGAGAGAAATTACGCACAGACAGACAGGGAGGCACTAGCGATAGTTGCGGGGACGAAAAAATTTCACGATTTTCTGTATGGCCGCCCCTTCACCATTGTAACGGACCACAAACCCCTGCTAGGCATTTTTACCACAGATAAGCCCACGCCACAGATCCTGTCCCCGAGGATGCTCAGGTGGGCTATTTTTCTCAACGCGTACCAGCACGCGTTGGTCTACCGGCCCGGGAAAGAGATCAGCCATGCGGACGCTCTATCAAGGTCTCCCCTCCCCCTGACGCCCAGACAGGTGAGCAAGGCGGAGCGAGACCATCAGGTTCTTATGATAGAGGTGCTGGATTCGCCCCCCGTAGTGCCCGCCGACATTGCCAAAGCGACAGAGAAGGACAAGACGTTAGCGGCAGTTAGCTCCTGGGTGCAGAAAGGGTGGCCGGCGTCCTCCCCAGCGGAGGAGTTCGCCCCATTTTTCAGGAAAAAGTTAGAGCTGTCCCTAGAGAGGGGGTGCCTCTTGTGGGGGCAGCGGGTTGTGATTCCCACTTCCCTTTGGCCGCGGGTGCTCAAACTGCTGCACGTCAGCCACCCCGGCATCGTGCGATCCAAAGCGCTGGCCCGGAGCTACTTCTGGTGGCCCCAGTTGGACGCCGACATCGAGCACATGGTCAGCACTTGTGAAAGTTGCCAATGCTCCAGACCAGAAGAGGCCCGCCTTCCCCACAGGGAGTGGGACGCGGCTAAGGGGCCGTGGTCCCGGGTGCACATTGATTTCGCGGGCCCGTTCAGAGGCACCCTGTTCCTTCTTGTCGTGGACGCCTTCTCCAAGTGGTTGGAGGTTATCCCAGTCACGAGCACCTCCTCGGCCCAGACCATTAAGCATTTGCCGAGGCTCTTTTCCACGTTCGGCATACCCGACACATTAATTAGCGACAACGCTAGTTGTTTCACGTCCTCCGAGTTTAGGGCATTCATGGAGATTAACGCTGTTCGGCATATCACCTCCGCCCCATTTCACCCAGCCACCAATGGTCAAGTGGAGCGCCTCGTCCGCACCACGAAGGACGCGTTGCGGCGCATGGGCCCCGGGGATCTGAACCTACAAGTGTGTCAGTTTCTGCTAGGGTACAGGGTGACCCCGTTGGCGTCAGGATACTCCCCCGCAGAGCTCTTAATGCGTAGGAAACTGACCACCATCCTTACTAGGCTAGACCCCACGAGGGTAGAGGACAAGGGAAGGAACATTGGGCTAGAGGCCACAAAGAGTTTCAGTGTAGGCGCCCCCGTGCATTGCAGGAATTACGCCAGCACGGGCCCAGCCTGGGTGCCGGGCGTAGTTGTGGAGCAAACCGGCCCCGTGTCGTACCGCGTGGAGACCAGCACAGGGCTACTGTGGAGGCGGCACGCGGACCAGCTCCGACGCAGGGTCCCCGATGAGCAGGGCACAGACCAAACAGAGAAAAAATCAGCGTTAGGGTTCTCCCCCACCCGTTCAGCCCAAGGGGGAGGAAAAGGGGGCCGCGGGCCCCCACCAAGGGGGGAGGGGGAAAGGGGGGATGTTCTCGTAGATATCCTGGGGGATTTTTCTGAGGAGGAGGAACCCGACCCCATACATATCTCGCGGAATTCCCCCACAAATGCGGATACCCCAACTGAGTTAGAATTTGATTTTCAGAACCGGGGGAGTTTTTCGGAGTGGTCCCCCACCCGTCCAAGCGAGAAGAGGGGTTTTTCGTTAGCCCCGATCGCCCCCGGTCTGCCCACAATGGAGTTTTTCCCTTCCCCTAAGGCCGCCAAACCGCGGCAAGCCACTAACGAGTCTCCCTCTCCCATTACAGGACAAGGGACCAGGGAACAAAGAAGCAGTAGCGCCCCCGGGGGGGTCAGCCCTCATCACGGCCCAAACGCACGTGCAATAAGCCATCTTGGCTGAGAGACTTCGTCTCATCCTAGGGGGGAGGGATGTTGTGTTCTGTAAAGCTGTGCCTTTAACAATGTACCTAGCCATGTGGTAACAATGTAACCTTTCTGTGTGCAACATTATAACCTTCAGCTGTATCAATGTAAACCTGATAAGGGGACGCGAGCTAGTGACCACTAGATGGCAATAGCGAGCGTCCAGCTCTCATGGCTCAGATTCACCTGGATCAGCAGCGCGGGAAGATTCCCGCCACCTCTTCACCTGGACAAGAAGGGCGTGACCTTCTACGACGTCACGCAGGCAGCAACCAATAGTCTGTCGACGAGCCACATTCAAATGTATAGCCAGCTGTATATATTGAGCTACCCATCCGCCATTACCACATGTTCCTCCGGATCATCATGTAATAAACCTGTGTTAAGCCAACCCTTCGGCTGTTTCATTGTCTTTGGTCCCTTACACTAAAGTTAGTCTGCTACAATCTGTTTAGCCACTATGCAAAGCACAAAAACCTTTCTGGGTTGATGGGCCGGCAACCTTAGACATATTTTCCTTTCACACACCCTTCCATGCTAGACACTAGCAAACGGATTTTATGACTTAATTGTGGACACACATTCTTTCTTACCAGGAAATAACAAACAGAGAGTCCTTTCTCATACTCATGTGTTCAGGTCTTCTGCTCCTGTCTCTGTCCTTTTGGCATCAATAATTGGGTCCTGATATTCAGAATTCCTCAGCTCGCCAGAATTAAAAAAAATTGAGTCATGGTAATCATGGCAGCCACAAGCAAATTACTTAGCAGGCTCTCATTCCCCAAAGGAACAACGGTATGATCCTTTTCTCAATACCTTCATGCCACCACACCACGCCGACATCAGGACACAAGGGCGCCCAAACTTTTCAGGCCGTGAGCTACGGGCTGGTCACGTGGCTGAGCGGGCCGATAACGTGGTTCCTCCCACTGGAAGTGGAAGTAAAATGCGCCCACACATGCACAAAACACTGCCGTAAATTACCTGCAGCTGTTATAAACGCATTTACGACAGCCGCGGGTCATTTATGGTAGCGTTTTGTGCCTGCGCGTTCTACCTCCACTTCTGGGAGCAGCAAGGGTGTTGTGGGCCGGATGAATTGGTGATGCAGGCCAGATCTGGCCCACAGGCTGTAGTTTGGGCACCCCTGACCTAAAGGATCAAAAAGAAGGGGAAAAAACACAAATTCACATTTTTTTAAAAAATAAAAAAGTAGAGATCAGATCAGCCTGAGCAAACTACCTGGCACTGCCTAGATGGGAAGAAAAAAGCAACAGGGCAAAGGTGGTGAGAGGGAAGTGAACCACTGAGCACATCTTGCTTGAAAGGGCCTCTAAACCTGAACTCACGTACTGCTTGAAGCTGTCACTATGTACAGATGCAAGCTGTGAACTAAACCACAAACAGCTATTCTGACACCTTACATCCTGCTTCATTTTGCTAAATAATAGAGAGGGTGCCAGAAAAATGTATACACAATCATGTATTCATTTAGTAAATTCTTAATTGTACCCTGAACAAAGTATCCCTTTAAATTTAAATCACCAAATATGATATTTTATGAGCAAACCAAGAATACACTTAACATTCTTAAAATAATAGTCCTTTGATACCTGAAATCTAAAAAGCTTTTGCAGTCCACATCCTTTCCACCAAATGTCACTACAGGGTTCATTCTCAAAAGCTTCCGTCAAGTAAAACATATCAGCTTTTGACGTATCAAAGGCTCTTTGCAGGTTTGGGTACAAAAGACAGAGGGTGCCACTAAACAACCAAATTGTCCCTAGCTGGACTGAGCTGAACAGAGTCAGTTTGAAGCTCAGTCTTTTATTTGGGATGATCCTTGCATCAACAGGATTGAAAACCATACTGGACCACAAGTGGCCCTATTTAGCCAATTCTTCCCTTTAAATAGAATATTAAAAAGAAAGAAAAAAGATCTCCCTCCATGTCTATCCTGATTTTAGCTATGTTTTATACGCCTTGTGGCTACACTGGTTTGCTGATATGCTTATTGATATGTTTTTTGGATACGTCCTTTTTATATATTGATTGTTGGTATTTTGACTTGTTTTACTGATATATTGTATTATTGTGGAATTTATAGAGATCCTCCCACCCCCACAAAAAAAGCCTAGTAAAGGTAAAGGTTTCCCTTGCTCGAAAGCCAGTCGTATCCGACTCTAGGGTTCAGTGCTCAGCTCTGTTTCAAAGCCAAAGAGCTAACGCTGTCTGCTTCCGCAAACGTTTCTGTGGTCATGTGGCAGGCATGACTAGACACCGGAGCACACGGAACACTGTTACGTTCCCACCAAAGGGGTCCCTATTTATCTACTAGCAATGTCTTGCTTTCAAACTGCTAGGTTGGCAGGAGCTGGGACAAAGACGGGAGCTCATTCCGTCCTGCAGTACTCAGGAATCGAACTGCTGACCTTCCGCCTCCCAGTCAGCATATTAGCCACTTGAGCCACTGCAGTCCCTGGTACAAAAAAAGCCCTTTACATCCTCTTCTGTCTTCCCCTTTACAGGAGGAGTGAAAGAAAGCAATTCAATTAAGCACACAGACAGCTGAGAATTCACTTTGGTTCAACAGCAATGATCATATATACTGAAACTGAATCAAAACAGAGAAATCCTACCCACATGAAAAAAATTGGTAGTCCCTACCAGGGACATAAAAGGCTGCAGATAATCATATGTAAGGCTTGAGCTGGTTCTCATTTGCCTGTACATGATTTGGTCACTGGAATATGGAGTGTCCCACCATGTTCCCAAAGTGGTTCAAACAAAGTGCTATAAGGTCACACTGTAGCATAGCTACCTACACCCAAGTGACATTAGGAAGAACTGTAATAAAATAAATACTGGACATGCTTCATCTTGCTCCATAATTTGCTGACTTTTCCATAAATGCCCTAAAATTACATGATGAAATGCAAGTTCAGCTAGTTCAGCAACCTCACCTTCCCTTTAGATAAACCAATCCTCCCTAACCCAGCACCCACTAGGACAGTGATGGCGAACCTATGGCACGTGTGCCACAGGGGGCACACACAGCCCTCTCTGTGGGCACGTGTGCCGTCATCCCAGCGAGGTGAGGTGTGTGTGCGAGTGCCCGAGGAGGAGGAGGCATCACACAGGCAGGCAATGCACGTGCACATGCATCCCCATGATGTTGCCGACGCACCTCGAGCGGCGCATGTGTGATACCTACCCATGCGCTGTCTCTTCCTTCTCCTTGGTTCACCATCACTGCACTAGGTGTTTGGGACTATAATGCTCACCAGTCCCCTACAGAAGGAACAGATCTAAGAATAATACCTTCCTATATGCAGAACTATATTTTTTTAAAAATAAAGACTTAAATGGCCACTCCTTCTCTTTTATGAGTAGGTGTGATTTCCTTGGCAATCCAGATAACTGCTTGGAACAGGTTGCTCTATTCTGTACAGTAACCCAAGGAGTTATTTTACTATTATTTATTTGCTTTGTTTATCCCCTCCATCAGAAAAAAAAACTTCAGCTTACTAAAAACTGATGACTACTATTGCAGCTCTATCTCCAAAAGCAAGAAGATTCCAGAGAACAAATCAGCCCACCCCTTCGGATTCAAAAATGGACATACGGATAAACCTTTCTTATTTCCTTGTTTCCACTTTAGGTAAATATACGCACTAAGCGCCATTGTGCTCCTTATCAAGAACCAAACACAACGAGATCCCCACCACCCCGTCTAACAGTGGATTAAAAACTAATGAACTGCCACAGAAAGCATTAGGTAGCCATTTGCTATCTCAGAGTAAACAAGCAAGAAAGGAGGCTCTATAGAAAGTGAGGAACCACATGTGGTTCAGATGCAGGGTGCATTGAGGGAAGTCAGGCAGGTGGAATATGAGGGAAGAGAAGTGTTGCAGTTTGCTGTCCCTCACATCTTGTCACCTGAGGCCACCACTTCTCTCAGACTAATGATTTTTAAATTGTCCTTTGCAAAAATGAAGTAATTATGGCTACGTACAGAGTGACAAGGGACTGCGGTGGCTAAGCGATTAAGGCGCTGAACTTGACTGGAAGGTCGGCAGGTCCGCAGTTTAAGACCCGAGTGCTGCATGGCGGAGTGAGCTCCCATCTTTATCCCAGCTGCTGCCAACCTAGCAGTTCAAAAGCAAGACATTGCAAGTAGATAAATAGGTACGGCTTCCGTAGGGAAGTAAACAGCATTCCGTGCACTCCAGTGTCTAGTCATGCCTGCTACATGACCATGGAAACGTCTGCAAACGCAGACAGCACTGGCTCTTTGGAGGTAAACAGAGATGAGCACTGAACCCTAGAGTAAGATACAACTGGCTTTCGAGCAAAGGTGACCTTTACCTTTACAGCATGACAAGAGACGGGAGGCCAGATGTGCTATGGCCTTATTAGTACTGGTACTCCTGGTGGCTTGCGAGATATGTTAGTGCAAAGAGGGGTGTTAGTGCATGTTCTTTGGAACCTACTATGTGAATTGTATTTTTCTGTGGAAATTTATGGTGCTCCTTGGAATAATGGAAGCCTATGACCAGAAAATTGAGCCCATATCTCTGAACACTACAATTATGTCTAAGAAAATGGGGTGCCCAGGATCAGTGGGTTTGTGCATTTGAATAATCAGATGCAAGGTACCTGACTAAGCATTTTTGGTGTGTCCTATTGATTTTGGCCTTGTTCATCCAATGAAGAATTCTTTTAACAGGGAAGGCACCACCTTCTGCTATTCCAGTACTATGTGGTATTCCTCAGTGGGGTTTCTCCTGATAATGGGCCTATAAAAAAAGGCACCAGAGAGCTGCTTCTCAAACCTATGGGTAATCCAACTTTTTCATTAAAACAACAGCTCCTTCTTTGTTATCTTCTTTAATTAAAGTGGCAGGAAAAATTCAAAAAGGATACATTGCAAAGAGCCCATGAATTATTATTTTTTTGAAAACAATAGTTCCTGGTTTACTGCCACATGAGTAGTATTAACAATACCATAATTGGAGGAAGTGCTCTGTGGCTGTGTAAAGCCTAAATCCTGTTTTGATTACTAATTAGAAATTTCTCTAAACATAGCCCAGCAGTCATGGCCTTATTTTGCGGAGAAGCAATATAACTGTATGCATTATAATGTTTGGTAACAACATTATAAGCAACATCTCCTGCCAACCTAGCAGTTCGAAAGCAAGAAATTGCAAGTAGATAAATAGGGACCACTTCGGTGGGAAGGTAAACAGCGTTCCGTGCGCTTCGGTGTCTAGTCATGCCTGCCACATGACCACGGAAACGTCTGCAGCAGCAGACAGCGCTGGCTCTTCAGCTTTGAAACAGAGATGAGCACTGCACCCTAGAGTCGGATATGACTGGCTTTCGAGCAAGGGAAACCTTTACCTTTACCTAACAACATACTAGGACTCTTTTTCCCACTATGATTTGCCATCGGGATTTGTTCTAACTTTGTTTGCAAATTGGCAAGCATTGAAATTCGGCATGAAAGTGGAGCATATGATGTATATGTTTACCTAATGCAGCAAAAACAGCACCGGGTACATAATGACTTATTCCCCCAAAGAGGAAAAATCTCCAGTATAAAGCAAAAAGTTACACTGGAGGCTACAACTCCTAAGCAAGGAGAGTCAACTCACAAATGAACCCTTTTCCCATCCTCACTCAAAACACAGACACATCCTTTTTTGTACTTTAACTTTCAACCCAAGTAAATACTACAGCATAATTCTACTGGTCACATTGCTCCCTCTGTAGCACATTGCTAATGCGGTGGCAGAAATGAAATTAATAACAGGGTCTGACAAGTGTCAGCAACTCCAGACAGATGTGTAACACAATTCTATTCTGTTACTTTACTAATCCAATACAAGAACTCTGTACATGTTATAAACAATAAACCCAACTCCACTAAGACTCAAATATGTGCATTTAATCTGAAAAGTAAGGAAGTATCTTAGTAACTTTAGGTTAACTGGAAGGATGTATAACTAGAACATTGTTTTGCTTCTGAATATCTAGATGTTACTCTGGACCATAACATCATTACCAAAATACAAAGCAAAAGGTTTATGCAAGGAAACAATATTCTTCAAAAGCTATCAGGAGGCAATTGGATACACAAGCACTTAGAATTACATCCTTGGCCCTCTGCTATTCTGTAAGTAAATAAGCCAGGCCAGTAGGGGTATATATCATTTGGCCCATGCAAAATACAGGTGAAACTCGGAAAATTAGACTATAGGGCAAATGTTCATTCAGTTCAGTAATGCAACTTAAAAGATGAAACAAATATATGAGATAGACTCATTACATGCAAAGCGAGATAGTTCAAGCCTTACTTTGCTATTATATTGATGCTTATGTTTAGTTTATGAAAACCCCATATTCATCACATAATCTCATGTACGCTGTACGCCATGATCATCATAATTATAACGAATTAAGGCATGACATCTCTTGCTTTGCATGTAGTGAGTCTATCTCATACAGTATATTTGTTTCACCTTTTAAGAGAAATGAATGAACATTTCCACGATATTCTAATTTTCCGGGTTTCACCTCAGAAGTACAACAGATCATCTGACAGAAAGAATTAACTGTTGTAAATAAATTTATTTATGTATTGATATATTTAATGTGAAAGTGTTTTATAGCTGTCATTACATTATGCTTGTTTGTTTTAAGGCTATTTTGTAGATAACCCACCCATTTTTGTCAAGTACAGTGATACCTCATACAACATCCAAACTTGGTTCCACAAGTTTGGACTTTATACAGATTTGGACTTTGTATGAAGCATGCAAAATCCTAGCTGTGATGCCTCATACAACGTCCAAATCCTTGCTGCGATGCCTCGTACAACGTCGTTTCCGTAGAGCTACATTGTACTGTAACAGCACAGACTTCAGGGCAAAGTCAAGGAAACAGATAGGAATCTGACAGAACTTTAAGAAATCATTGACTAAAGGCTAAATACATTACAAAAACATGTCAAACAACCCTGATTTTAGGGGACAAACCAACCTGGGGAAAACCCCAATGCCTCATACAAAGTCGCAGCGACTTTGTATGAGGCAACTTTTTTCAAGGAATTTGGAGATGTTGTATGAATTCAATGTTGTACAAAGCGGACTTTGTATGAGGTATTACTGTATATGTTTTAATCCTGTTGTGAGCCACCCTGAGTCGGGTTCGTCTTATTGGGCGGCATAGAAATTTGAATTATAAATAAATAAAATAAATTTCTGTCCCGGTTTTGTGGGAGAGAATTATGGCAACTCTACACTTACTAAATCTTGCAAAATAGTGATAGGCTTTCACTAGTCCAAAAATGCTCTAAAACAAGCCACACACACAAACAAGATTCACAATTGTAGCAAACACACTTGATCTACTACTTGCACCCCATCTCAACACAGCTGGCAGAAAAAGAAAAGGAAGCGTTCACACACAGTGTTCTTGTTCCCTCTCCTCAAGGATATCAGTCCACAAAAGTAACTAACTTTCAAAGTGTGGGAGCAGGGAGGGAGGAAGGAAGGGAGAGAGAGAGAAAGAAATAGATAGATAGGCAGAGAGAGAGAGAGAGACAGAGGGAAGGAGGGAGGGAGGAAAGAAAGAAAGAAGGAAGAAGCTGTGGCAGGTTGCACCCTGATGACTTTGCTGTAGTCTCCCCCTTCACCTGTAGTTGGGTGGGAGGTTGAGGTTAGTTGAGTATGTTGAACTTTGCTCCATCAAGACTCATTGAATGATTATAGTATGTTTTCTTGTCGATATTGTTAATTTACTTAGTATATTGTATTGTATTTTGGTTCTTGTATTTTCTAACGTTGTTATTTTTGAAATGGGATTTGTAAATGTTTTATGTCATTTATATTGCTTTGTATTGTTTATACTGTATCATTATATTGCTTTGAATTATTGTAAACTGCTTTGAGTTCCCTTTACGGGAAGGAAAGCAGTATAGAAATCTAAGCAATAAGATTAAGATTAATATTAATATTAGTAGTAGTAGTAGTAGTAGTAGTAGTAGTAGTAGTAGTAGTAAGGAGGAGGAGGAGGAGGAGGAGGAGGAGGAAGGAAGGAAGGAGAAAAGAAAAAAGGAAGGAAGGAAGAAAAAAGAAAGGAAGGAAGGTTGGTTCAATAAAAGCAGGAAGTCAGCAATCTATTTCCAGGGCAAGGCAAGGAAGCCTAGCCAAGTTCTCTTCCCACTAGTATCCTACTTGGTTGCCTGACATCCTGCAGAGTGAATACTCAAAACAAAGGAACTCTCTCTCTCTCTCTCTCTCTCTCTCTCTCTCTCTCTCTCTCTCTCTCTCTCTCTCTCTCTCTCTCTCTCTATATATATATATATATATATATATATATATATATATATATATATATATATATATATATATATATATATATATATATATATATATATATATATATATATATATAAAAATAAAAAGATATACACAGTATATACTGTATTCTCCCAGTTCCCCGGAGAGTACCTCGTAAAGTGAGGTCCCACTAAAAAGAAAACTTTTTAAAAACCTCCACTTCGGTACACAGGGGACGGGGCTGGCACCAAAGTGGGAAGCGGCGGAGCCTGCCCACCTGAGTGCCCCCAACTTAAGGCCTGGGCAGGTGGGTGAGTGGGTGGGCGCAGGTCCCGAAAGGAGGAAAGTCTCCTTTTCCCGCCGCCGCCGCCTGACCTAAGGAAGAGAGCGGCGTGAAACTGCTACTATAGGGCGGAGGCGGACACCGACGGGAACGGCTGCCCCCAGGAGCCGAGGAAGGGCAGGAACCGGGAAGAGAACAGGACCAGGACCAGCCCGGCCCGGGACTCGCCCTTCTTCCACCCACCTGTCCCACCACCCACCTCCTCCTCCTCCAGGACCTCCGCCCGCACCCCGCACCCTTACCCATGCTGTGGGAGCCCGGCGGGGCTGCGGCGAAGACTCCCGCCAACGCCGCCGCCGCCTCTCGCTCGCTTTCCGCCAACCGCCTCCCGGGCCTGCCTTGGGCTCTCGTCCCACTCAAAGTCAGTCAGGCCGGACGTGGCGACGGCGCTTCGTCCATGGGCGGCGGGGCTTGAAGCGCCACCCCCGCTCTGGCGGAGGAAGCAGCAGCAGCAGCAGGAGGAGGAGGAGGAGGGAAAACGAGGAGCAGACTTCTCTCTGGCCGCTCCCTGTGGTGGTGTTGGTGGTGGCGGCGGCTATGGTAGTGGCAGCGGCACCTCCGTGTCGCCCCGCCTCCCACCGCTGCTCCCTGGGTTGCACTCCGAGCTTTGTTTCCCCGCTGGTCCTCCTGCCCGCCAGTGGGAAACTGGGACCTGGACTGGTGGAAGTGGCGGGGATGGGGGCCTCCAGATCCCGCGAGACCTCACAGCCTTCCCTCCCCCACCCGCTTCCTTTCACCTCCCTCCCGCCGCCCATCCATGGCGGCTGCTTTAGCCGCCGCTTTTTCCCTTGCCAGGTGCGGCGTCGACGCCTTCGCTTTGCTTTCCCCCTCTCTTGGCGGGATGAGAGGCGGGGATGGGGAGGAGGAGGAAGGATGTACCGTCGTAGGGATGCTCTCTGTTGTGGGATTCCACCTTTGCAACTGGATGGGTTGAGGATGAGGGTTTTGTTTTTTGCGGGGTTTTTGGTACTGGTAGCCGTGTTAAATCTGTGCAAGCATATCAGAGAGTAAACAACACAAAACGACAAAAAAAACACGTTGGGGCACTTTATTTATTTATTTATTTGTTTGTTTGTTTTGGTTTCTATACCGCCCACTTGGCCAAGGCCAACTCAGGGCGGTTCACAGCATAATTAAAACATAATTAAAACTGCTTTAAAAACTACCCACCTACTCACTAAAAAAGGGTGCAGAGGCCGAGTGTGCTGTGATTCGCTATACCAGCCACCCCGCCATACCTGTCAACCTTCCCGGATTGGCCGACATTTCCCGATTTTCGGCACCGATTTGCGCCATTTCCCGCCCACAGCTATCAAAACCGGAATCGGCAGGGGGGGGAGAGGGACTGTGCATCGCTTCTGCGCAAGTCGCGTTCTACGCATGCGTAGAAAGCTTTTACATTTGCGTAGAACCCTTTTACGCTTGCGTAGAAGGCTACGCAAGCATAAAAGGGTTCTATGCAAGCGTAAAAGCCCTATGCATGCATAGAATGCGACTTGCGCAGAACCGTTGTGCGCAGGTCCCGGATTGTCCGGAGCCGCAGTTGATAGGTATGCACCCCGCGGAAGTCACCCCTCCACCTGCACCCCATACTTGGCCTGCCAGCCAGGTTTTAAGTTATTTCCTGAAGGTCAGCAATTCCGCCTGGAGACGTAACTCTGTTGGTAAGAGGTTCCAGAGAGCCGGTGCAGACATGGAGAAGGCCCTCCTCCTTGTGCTAGAGAGACGAGCCCCTCTAGCGGATGGTACAACGAGAGAGCCCCTCGGGTCCGCTCTGGTTGGACAGACAGAGCAGACCGAAGGGTTCCCTAACTTTTCGGACTGTGGGTCGCTCACGTGGTTCATGGGTGCTCAAACTACGCCCCGGGGGCCGGATTCAGCTCCCGGTGCCAATTCATCTGGCCCACGAAGCCCTCATCACTCCCGGAAGCGGAAGCAAAACATGACGAGGGCGTTGTAGGCCAGATGAATTGGCATCGGGAGCCGAATCTGGGCTCTGGTTGGACGGAGAGACGTTCTTGGGGCGATGCGGTCTCTTAGGTATCCTGTTGTATTTTAATGTGAGCTTTCATGGATCAAGTCCACTTCGTCAGAGTGAGACTTCACGGCATCATAAGAACATAAGAACAGCCTTGCTGGAACAGGCCACAGCCCATCCAGTCCAGCATTCTGTCTCACACAGTGGCTCACCATTTCCTTCAGGGTCTTCCCAAGCAGATGCCTTCACCTGTTTAGGATTCCCTGGAAATGGCATTGAGAGATAATCTGCCTATCCAACCCGGAGGTTGTCCTTAAGTATCCATAATTATAGCCATTGATACTCTTGTCCTCCATGAACTTGTCTAATCCTTTCTTAAAGCTGTCAAGATTGACAGCTGTCACCACTTCTTCTGGCAGGGAGTTCCATAGACCAGTAATCCTCTGGGTGAAAAAGTACTTTCTCTTATTTGTTTGAGAACGAGTACCCAAAGGTTTCATGGAGTGTTCCCTAGTTCTAGTGTTGTGCAATAGGGAAAACAGGACTGAGGGTCCCTCCTATGTGTACTAAGAGTGGAGGGCGATTCTAAACTCTAAACAATAGTGGTCATCATTAATAAAGGAATCCAGAGTGCTAGACTGGGACAGTGTGGGGGTACACATGGCTGGAGTAGGGGAGCATTCCACAATTTCCCCTTGAAATCAGTCCCTAGAACACACTTCTGGGTCAATGTTAGCTGGCTGCTGACTATTACCTCTGCCCCCTGGGTTTAAAAGGGTGGGGGCCAACCCTAACGTTGAGTGTCTGTATTCGTCCTGTGGGTCCAGTATTCTGGGTCTCAATTGATCCACGTGCCTCCTCCAGATCAGACCAGTGGCTGTTTTGATTCTGTAAGAAACAGGACCAGTTTGATCGATCACTAAACCAGGCACCCATGTAGGACCACCGGCTGCATAATTGCGGCAATGTACAGGATCTCCGGGCGAGAAACCTTTCTGGTGTTGGATCGCTATATTTGTGCCCTTGTCCTCCACCCTAGAGGGATCGAATCTGTCCAGCAAGGATGACAGTTTCCTTCACTGGAGCAATTCAGCAGGGGAGAGCCCTGAGGCAAGGGGATGAGCCTATACATAAAAAGGAACTTACATAACTGGAGCTCCAGATCCCCTGCCCCCATGCGCCGAAGCGCGTCCTTGGTTGTGCGCTCCTGCCGCTCCACCTGGCCATTGGTGGCAGGGTGGAATGGGGTGGCAGTGATGTGTCTAATTGCATTCCTTTCCATGAAGGATTGGAATTCTGCAGGTGTGAACATGGACGCATTGTCGGACACTAGCACATCTGGAAGTCCAAATGCCACGAACAGCCTCCTTAGGTGCATTATCGTTGTGGCTGAAGTGGTATTGGGCACTCTAATCACTTCCAGCCACTTGGAGAACCAACAAAAATAGGGCTCCCCTAAATGGACCTGCAAAATCTATGTGTAACCTGGACCATGGGCCCCTGGCAGAGTCCCATTCCCGAGAGGGAAGGTGCGATTGCTCTGGGCAAGTGCATTGACAGCAGGCACAAGTGTCAACCATCTGTTCTATGTTTCGGTCCAGTTGAGGCCACGAAAAGTAGCTACAGGCTAGGGCTTTGGAACGTACAATTCCTGGGTGACTTGTGTGAAGTAAATTTAAAACTTTTTTTCTGAGTGTGACAGGAATGACCACCCGCTGGCCCCATAGAAGGCAACCTCGTTCCACAGACAATTCCAAACGTTTGCGGTGGAATGTTTTGAATTCCTCGGCTAGGGGAGAGACGGGCCAGCCTTTTTGTACCCAAGATATGACTAGATAAAACCACATCCTTGGCCGTGGCTTTAGCTATATCGGAAGGGATGGCCGGGGGCGAGTCGAATGCCTCAATCATGAGGACTTGGTGATCGCTTTTGATCTTGCAATCTGGTTCCCCGACCCCAAGCAGTGGAGAATGTGACAGGGCATCAGCGTGGCTGATGTCCTTGCCGGGTCTGTGCACTAGAGTGAAATTGTATGCATTTAAGAAGATTGCCCAGCGCAACATTCTTGGGGACAGGATTTGCGGCGTGTGCTTCCCGTTTACAAAAATTCCAAGGAGGGGCTTGTGGTCAGTCACGATGGTAAAAGGCCTCCCATAGAGGTGTGCCTGCCACAATTGCCAACACCTCCCTGTCAGTCTGAGCATAATTTTTCTCAGGTTTTGATAGGGAACGGGAATAAAATGCTACAGGGGCTTCCCTACCGTCATTTAACACATGGCACAACACAGCCCCAACTCCCACAGGGGATGAATCACACACAAGGAAAACCCTTTTGTTGGGATCAAAATGAGTTAACACAGCAGCCAAAGACAGTAGTTTTTTAAGCTCTTGAAACGCTTTCTCCTGGCAATGGTCCCTGTGCCAAACAGTATCTTTTTTAAGGAGCCGATGCAATGGTTTGGCAACTGAGGCTTTGCGAGGGAGGAAAGTGTGATAGAAGTTTAACAGTCCTAAAAAATGATTGCAAATCAGCTTTACATTGTGGCCTGGGTGCATTCTGCACGGCCGTTACTTTGGAGTCTGAGGGCATAATACCTTGAGGTGTAATCCTGTACCCCAGGAAATCCACCTCCCATGCCAAAAACACACATTTGTCCCTTCTGAGATGTAGACCAGCCCGCTCGAAACATGACAGTACTCTATCGAGCCTGGTCACTAGTTCGATAGTGTCCTTAGCAGTGATCAGGACATCGTCAAAGTATGGCAGGACTTTGGGCAACTCTTTTAAAATACTTTCTACAAGACATTGAAATATTCCGGGGGCCACATTCACCCCAAACTGTAGTCTGGTCACCTTAAATGCCCCCTAATGCGTGACTATGGTCTGGGCTATGGCAGCGGCAGGAGTCACAGTTAACTGTTGGTAAGCCTGGGCAAGGTCAAGTTTTGCAAAGCAGTTCCCTCCATGCAAGGAGGCAAGAAGGTGGGTTACCACGGGCACAGGATATGCGTTCGAGCAAATAGCTTTATTGATTGTGTGCTTATAGTCTGCGCATATCCTGACCTCCCCGTTGCTTTTCAAAGCACTCACAATAAGTGTCTCCCACTCTGCAGAGTCCACCGGCACTAGGATGCCCTGCTCCACCAGTTTGTCCAGCTTAGCTTCTATCTTCTGTTTGAGGGCAAAGGGTACCCGGCGTGGTTTCATCTGGATGGGCCGGATGGCAGGGTCAAGATCAAAGTCAACAGGAGGCCCTTTGTACAAGCCTAAACCCTTTTTGAACACCTCGGGATGTGCAGCACAAACGTCCCGGATAGGGTCAGAATCTATTGCATGAATGCCAGATAGCCGGATCCCCAGGGACTTAAACCATTGAGTCCCAATAAGATTGTTAGTACCTTGTTTAACCACAACCAAGGGCAAAGTGGTGCATATATTTTTAAAACTAACCAAGAAATTACCCACCCCAGGACCGAATCTAGCAACCCTGCACATCCCGGAGGGAAGTCTTGAGGGATTTAAGCTTGGGCCGAGAGGCTGGGGGAATCCTCAAAAACTCCCGCTGTGGAATTATAGAAAATGTAGTACTTGAATCCACCTCCATTCTGAAGGGGATATCCTGAAGGCTCAGGTCAGCGCAGAAACACTCACTGACTCTGCCCACTTGGCACGGATCTGGTTCGGGTGACACTTTGGCGATGGATGCCTTGCGGTGATGACCATGCTTGGACTCAGGCGCTGAAGGTCTCCACTTTTGTTGCCGGCATACCTTGGCTATGTGCCCCTTCTGCCCACAGTTGTGGCAGTCTGAGGTGCAGAATGGACACTTCTGGCGGTCATGCAGCCATCACACTTATGAAGCCATCACACTTATGAAGGAATTTCTTCTCCCGATCGTCGTGGTGCTCTTGGCACTTCTGTTGAACTGCTCGGACTTTACCCTCTACGTCGCTGGACTCTGAGGAAGAGGTGGAACCAGGAGATGCTGATGAGGATGAGCATCGGTGAGCTTGCACGGCTGAGTCGGTGGCACTGGTACTGGAATGGTTTTTGCCGGAAAAGCTTCACCCCAGACTGTGCGGCCTAAGACGCTAATGCCTCTTCAAGCACGGCCTTGAATGTTAGCATCTTCCTGACCATGAGGTGACGTTGAGCATCTTCGTCCCTCATGCCGGCCAGCAGACGGTCTTGGAGCGCTTCTTTGATGTTGTCCCACTTGCGCAGGGCGGCAGCAAGGTGAAGAGCAGTGGCGTATTCGGCAACGGATTCACCAGGGAGCTGATCCCTTCTGTGAAAGGCCACCCTGGCCGGGAAGATCGAGACCTCCGGTTGTAGGTGGTTCCTCAGTGCTGACAGGATCTCAACGAGTGGCACCTCATCCATGTCCCGAGGAAGAACGAGGTGGATGGCCAGCTCAAGCATCTCAGATCCGCACTGTGCGAGGAAACAGGAGCGCTTCTGGTCTTCATCGGTGATCTTCTGGGAGGCCATAGCGTGGCAGAACCGGTGTTCGTAGACTGCCCATTTCTCTGGATGAGCTGGGTTAAATGGGCCAATGTTGCTGCCTTGTGGGGACGCCATCCCATCCTCGTCGCCAGTTTGGTGTTCAAGGAATAATGACGACTCGCATTTAGAAGTGAAATTCACAGCATTGAAGCTTTTAGTCGACATTACTATGGATAAGGTTACAAGAGGAAAGGCAAAGAAGGAGGAGCCTGTGGTGAAACCTAAGAGGAAGGATAAAGTACTAGTGGAGGAGGCCCCTCCATCATCATCATCATCACCTGAACCTTATGATCAGACTCAAATTATGGTTGAATTTGGTAAATTGTTTCAGAAATTTGAGAAGATGGAAGAGGCAAGAGTGAAGGATAAAAATGAAATGTTGAAAAACAGGATAAGGTGGTTACAACTGTGGTGGATTTATCCAAAAAAATAGAATTAAGTTTGCAAAAAATAGAAGGAAATATTAAGTTGATGCAAAATGAGGTGAAAATTATGAAAGGGGAAATAAAAGAGACACAGGAAGGAGTGAGGGAGAACAAGATGAAAGTGGATGAGCATGAAAAAAAGATTGATGCTATGGAAGAATTGATGAGAAAACAGAATATTGTGATATGTCATTTGATTGAAAGGACGCCAGACCAGCTAAGAGATAGGGTTGTTCAGTGGTTAAATAATTTGAAAATGGGAAAAGATTTTGTGCAGGAGGACATTGTAAGTGCATATAGAGTGGGCCCAAGAAGAGGAAAAGTTGTTCAAAGAAATGTTTTGGTTAAATTTGCAAATTGGAGAGATAAGCTTAGGGTAATGGCCTTTCTAAAACAAGCTGGCTCTGGGGCTCTGAAAATTGATGACTCTGATGTGGAAGTATATAATGATATTTCTATTAAGGAACAAGCTTGGAGATAGAAGATGAAACCGGTAACCAAATTGTTGATGAAAAAAGGTGTAAGATATAATTGGAGATTTCCACAACAGTTAAGATTCTTCTATGGGAAAAAAAATGCAGGTCATTGATGCAGGGACTGATCCATTGGAGTACTTGAGTTTGCTTGATCTGGTTAAGGCGGGTTCAGATGAGTGGGTAGCTTTTAGAAAAGATTTGTTGGAATCGGGAGCCATAAGAAGAGACTATGAGGGTGCAGACGTGGGTGGAGCCACAGGTGGAGGGCAACAGGGAGGAGAAGAGGATGAGTTATCATTGATTGTGTGGAGGAAGAGTTAAGTAAGGGCTAGAGAGTAAAAGGATAGTACGTAAGAATTTTTATATGATATAAGGTTTTTATAAATTGGTTTTATAATGGGGATGGTGTGCTAGAGCATTAATCTCCAAGCACATCTTGCATGTCCCCCCTCCCCTCTTTGGAGAACGAAGGCGGCTTTTTTTTTGAAGAAAGTGGGGAGGTTGGCTTTGTATGTTTTTTGTTTTTTGTTTTATTTTAATTGTGATGGGTTAGAGGTAGCACGCCTAACTTGGAAGTGAGAGAAGATAATGTTGAATTAAAATATGAGAAGTATTAAAGTTTTAATATGGAATGTAAAGGGTACAGGATCTGTCCTTAAGAGGAGGAGGTTAGAATCGGTTTTGAGGAAGGATAGACCGGATATAGTCTTTCTACAGGAAACTCATCAAAAATCACAGGATACAAACAAAATTTTCTTAGGGTGGATGCAACATTATGAAAAGGCATTTGGCACATCAAAAGCAAGAGGAGTTGCAGTCCTGATTTCCACTAGACTGGGATCCGAGATAATAAAAAGTATCTCGGATCCAGAAGGCAGATATTTGATAGTGAAAGGGAAAATAACTTTGGTGAATATTTATGCTCCAAATGAACATCAAGCCGAATTTTTAGAAAAAAATCGTAAAATTGTGGAAATAGAAAAATCGGCAAAGATGATAGTGGCGGGTGATTTCAATTTAGTAAGATCAAATTTGGATTGCACAAATATAACAAGGTGTGGAGCAGGTATTAAAGGGAAGATTTTGGATAATTGGATGGTTGCATTAGGTTTGAAAGACTCTTGGAGAGAGATTAAGGGACTAGAAAGGGCGTATTCTTATTTTTCACATGTTCATAACTCCTACTCTAGAATAGATTATGCATTTGTAACTGAAAATATGGTTAAAATATTGAGGAGATTGAAATTGGAATTTTTAAGGAATCAGATCATGCCAAAGTGGTTTTGGAATTGAGGCTACAGAACGATAGTAGAAGAAGGAGGAATTGGAGATACGATGCTAATTTATTTAAAGATCAAAAGTGTAAAGAACAAATTATAGAAAGTTGGATGGAAAGTTGGCAATGGAATGATAACAATGAGGTAAATTTTAATATGGTCTGGGATGCCATGAAGTCAGTTTTTAGAGGGGAAAGTATAAAGTTGGCAAGTAATAGATATAAAAAGTATAAGCTAGCACAGGATAAAAGTGAAAAGGAAATAAAACAGTTACAGGAAGAACATTCAAAAAAGAAAGATAAGAATTTTTTGCTAAATTACAAAGATTGAAGGCAGAATTGGTTGGTAAAGATATAGAAAAGGTAAAAAGAGATTTGATTTATTTAAATAGAGAGTATTTTCAATTTAGTAATAAAAACTCAAGACTATTGGCAAAAGCGGCAAAAGCTAAAAGAGAAAAAAGAGAAATTGGAGTTTTGGTTAATAGTCAAGGGGTAAGGTGTAACAAGATCAGAGATAAATGTAAAATTGTGAAGGAATTTTATCAAGCCTTGTATGCAAAAAAAGAGATAGATGTGGAGAAGCTTAAAAAGCTTTTAGAGAGGCAAATAACGAGTGGAATAAAGAGGAACATCGGGATAAAATGGAAGAACAAGTCTCGGAAAAGGAGGTAAAGGAGGTAATTGTGGGTTTGAAGTTGGGGAAAGCCCCGGGAGAGGATGGATTGCCGGCTGATTTTTATAAGGAATTTAAAGATGTTGTGGTACCAAAGTTAGTAAAATTATATAATTATATATTAGATGGTGGGCAAATTCCGACTTCATGGTATAGGACTACGATTGTTCTGTTGCCAAAATTGGGAAAGAATTTAGAGAAAGTGGAATCGTATAGACCAATTTCTCTTATAAATCAAGATGCTAAGATCTTCACAGCAATATTGGCTAAGCGTTTAAATATGTTCATGGGCAAGTACATAAATTTAGATCAAGTGGGATTTTTAAAAGGGAGCATATGGCAGACTTGACTAGAAGAGTGTTAAGATTTAATAGATAATGTGAATCAAATGAAAGAAAAAGTGGGATTAATATCTTTGGATATTTTTAAGGCATTTGATTCTCTACAATGGACCTCGATTAAGGAAATAATTAAAAGCTATGGATTTGGTGACAAATTTAGAAGAGTAATTGATTTATTATATCAGAAAGGGATAGCCAGTGTTAGAGTAAATGATGAGGTCACAGATGAGGTAAAGCTAGAGGCAGGTACTAGACAGGGCTGTCCTTTGTCTCCTATATTGTTTATCATGGAAATATTGGCAAAAGTATAAGAGAGGATGTAAAAATAGAAGGGATAATGGGGAATAAAATAAGTATGTATGCAGATGATACATTGATAATTGTTAAACACCCTGAGAGAGTTATGGATAGGATTAGAATACAATTTAAGGATTTTGAGGATATTACGGGTTTGAAGATAAATTAGGATAAATTGGAAATGATGCTGTGTAATATGGGAGAAGGGGAGAGGAGGAAGATTGAGTAATATTCAAATTAAAGATAAGCTGAAATATTTGGGGATAATTATATCAAATAGATTGGAAGATCTTAAAAGATTGAATTACGATAGTTTGAAAATGGAAATTAAGATCAGAATACAAAGTTTTCAAAAGTTGAAATTGTCATGGTTTGGGAAAATTGCACTTAGTAAAATGATGTTGTTACCTTGAATTAATTTTTTATTTGATGCATTGGCAATTCAATTGAAGGACACGGAAATCAATGAGTTTCAAAAGTTGTTTAATAATTTTCGTAATGGAGGTAAAAAGCCTAGACTACCAAAAAAAATATGGTATCTACCTCAGAAAGAAGGTGGTTTAGAAATGCCGAATTTAGTGGCGTATTACCGTGCTTTTCAAATTAAGAATGTTGTGAAGATCTTGGTAAGAGGAAAAGTAATTTGGGAGGAGATGGAGATGAAAGATTTCAGGAACATAGGTAAATTGATCTTTTTGGGAGGTAAGGTTGGAAAGATAGCTACTAATAATACAATGATGAAGGGAGTTATGAATGTGTGGAAAAGTTTAAAGAACGATTTGGCCCCAAATATCTCTCCAATCTTGGAATTAGCAGATATGGCTTGTTTTCCATTAAAAATAGATAAATAAATAAAGGAAATATTGGATAAAAATGAAGTTTCCTTGGTGAAAGACTGGTTGCGGATCTGCAGAAATGAAGGCAGGAAGAAAAAGTTGTTTGGACAGTTGAAAATGAACTGGTTTCAGATAATGAAGGTTAATAATTGGAATGGTAAATATCTGAGAGAATTAGATATAGACAGAGAAAAGATGGAATTTGAAGAATTGGTTTTAAAAATTAGAAAAGGAGATAGAAATATTAAGGGCCTAGTTAGCAAACTCTATGCTTTAATAAATAGGGAGGGTGATCCACAAGAGGATTTGAAATTGAAGTGGGAACAGGATTTGAATATAAAGATAGAAAAAGATGTATGGAGAAATAAGTGGGAAAAGAGGATAATGAGAACTATGTCAGTTAGAATTAAAGAGCATAATTACAAAATGTTGTGGAGATGGTATCTGACACCAGTGAGGTTACATCTGATTGATAACAAAAAGGATAATTTATGCTGGAGATGCAAAGACACTATAGGAACCTATGAACATATGTGGTGGGGCTGTAAGATGATAAAGGATTTTTGGAGAAGAATAGAAAAAGAGATCAGTGAAATATTGGGTAAAAAAATTAAACTGGTGTCAGGTACCATTATGCTAACAGATGTGGATGGTATGAATTTAAACAAGGAGGAAAAAGAGTTACTAGATGTTGGATTGGGGCCGCGGGGCGGCCGTGAGGTCCCGGAGGAGACTGGTCAAGGAACGACACAAGACAAGATGGAGCGAAGACCAGTGGTTTATTGAGGGAAAATCATCATCATATATAGGAATTCAAGGCAGCGTGTGATAGAATCGTCATCTGACAGAAAATCATATCACCTGTTTACCCGGGTTAATTGGGAATCTCTCTTGGGGAAGTTAATTAACTAAGGCAAATACTGACAGGGGAAATCCATTGTTCATGGTTTGCACAAGAGTAAACATGGCCACTATTTGCGCTCGGGCTTGGGCTAATCTGCAAGTGTGGAATCACCTAATTCCTAACTAGAGTTAGCTATTCAGCTTCCCCCTGCAGAACTGCCGGTCAGGTCAGATATGGGTGAATCAATCTTATGACTATTAATCCGCTCCCCAATTTCTGTCCCCGCAGAGCCCAGTGACCAGGAGCCTTCTCGACCGGTGTAGCCTCTGTCAGGGACAGTTATGCCAATTGTGCTCGCGGATACCACAACTAGAAATAATGTTAACAATGGGTAGACAATGTATCGCTAGACATTGGAAAAATGAGGTAATTATACAGACGGAAGAATGGTACAAAGAAACGTGGAATTTAGCATTGAATGATAAACTGACATGGGAGATAAAAGAAAAAAGGCATAAGTTGAAAGAGAATAGATTTTGGAATATTTGGAAGCCCTTTGTGGATCATTCACTTATGGGTTCAGAAAGTAGACCTGTACCGGCTCAAAGCAGTTTTTGGAGGTAAATAACGAGACACTCTGAGCTTTTCAGGGTAATGTAAATAAATACAGGGTGTAATGTATGTGAAATTTGGATTTTGATAGTTGTAGCTAAATCAAAATATTATTGATTTGTTTAATGGGAATGGATTTAGTGGTAGTAATAAATAAAGAGTTTTGGGAAGAATTCTTGAAATAGGTTAGATGTTAACTACTAAATCATAATTAAATGTTAATTTCCTTTTTAAGGGATGTTTTACTGTAAAGATAGGTATAAAAATGAATTGGATCAATTATCGGATATGTTGATTATTTTTGTGAAATATATGTATTTTTATGATGTATTGTTTTGTATGTTTGTATATTTTTGAAAAAAATAATAAAAAATTTAATATAAAAAAGAAGTGAAATACAGCTCTTTATTGGTGGGGTTTGAACACAGTTTGGATGGGGCAAAACTCAAACTTATATACAGTATAAACAGTTACAGTAACAATAATAAACATTGCCAATTGGCTAACAGGGTGTGCACACATTTCAATCCACTTAGTTGCATAAGAAAGATACATTTCGCTTCTGTCAGATTCTAAGTTGTGCGCCTCTCGAAATCTCGCGAGACTATGCTGTCTGGTGAGATTTCATAGCTGTCAAACAGAGATGCTGTTTGATAGCTAGGAAAACGCGGGTACATGGCGGTTTGAATCGCCTTGACAGTTACATACACAGTTATCATACATAACAGCAACAAAGCCTCTTTTCAATGCATTCCTATGGGAAACCACACTTTGCCAGGGTGGGCAAAGTGCTAACTCCCTGGCTACTGCCCTGATCCAGCTCCGTGAGCCACTTTCTGGTCCTGAGCCCTTTTGGCACACAAGGTCGTCATTAGCACCAGGCCAGTATTGATGAAGCTGCTGCCCTCCATCAAGATCGACTCAAATGGGATTTAATCCATTTGGGGACCATCACCCTTCCCTGTGGACTTTGCCAAGGCCGCTAGTCTTTAAGGTGTCACAACATGCTTTGTTTTGTTTACTCTCTGATTTTAGTGTATGAGAGTCAAGACACAAGGCACAGCCAAAGGCTGGGTTAACTCAGGTTTATTGCATGGTGGACAGAGGGAACATGAGGTAATGGCGGACGAACAGCTCTATATATATGGTAGTAACATATTTGAATGTGGCTCCACGGTAGCCCTTTGGCTACTGGTCCGCGTGACGTCATGGCTGGTCACGCCCTTCTTGTCCAGGTGTAGGTAGCGGCGGGAAGCTTCCCGCGCTGCGGTCTTTGATGGGTTTGAACCAAGAGAGCTTGGACGCTCGCTGCTGCCAGCTGGTGGTCATTAGCTCGCGTCCTATTACAGGGTTTATGTGATACAGCTGAAGGTTACATTGTTACTCATCGGCAAGGTTACATTGGTTCAGATACATTGATATCACATGTAGAAGGTTACACTATTAGGACACAACACTCCTCCCCCCTAGGATGAGACGAAGTCTCTCAGCCAAGATGGCTTATTTCGAACACGCTGGGGTCTCGGCGCGGGCTGCCCTGCCCCGGCTTCGCTCCCTCCTCCTTGCTCCCTGGCTTCCTGCCCTGCAATCGGAGAGGATGACTTGTTAGTGGTTTGCCGCGGCTCTGCGGCTTTGTTGGGAGGTGTGTGCTTTGTTTGGGAAGAACCGGGGGCACTGGGGGCTAACGAAAAACCCCTCTTCTCGCTTGGATGGGTGGGGGAACACTCCGAAAAACCCCCCCGGCTAGCAAAATCAAAATCAAAATCGGATTCGGGGGAAGCGGCAGCGGCGGCCGCACACTCCTTTTCCCTCCCCCCGGGCTCGGATAGAACTGGGGTATCAAAAGGATATGAGTCGGGCTCGCTGCTTTCCCCCCTGTCTCCCCCTTGGGCTAAACGGGTGGGGGAGAACCCTATCGCTGAATCCTGTCGCTGTGCCCCACTGGTCGGCTCCTCGCTCACTCGGTGCCTCAGTTGGTCAGCGTGCCTCCTCCAGAGGAGGCCGGTGCTAGTTTCCACCCGATAGGACACTGGCCCCGTCTGTTCTATTATCGTCTCTGGCACCCAGGCTGGGCCTGCGTTGGCATAGTTCCTGCAGTGTACAGGATCGCCTACGCCGAAACCTTTCGAGACCGCTAACCCTATGTTCTTCCCTTTGTCCTCGACCCTCGACGGGTCTAGCCTGGACAAAAGCGTGGTCAGTTTCCTCCGCATCAGCAGCTCAGCCGGCGAGTATCCAGACGCTAAGGGGGTCACTCTATACGCTAATAGAAATTGACAAACTTGGTGATTTAGATCTCCCGAGCCCATGCGCCGCAGCGCATCTTTTGTGGTGCGCACCAACCGTTCCACTTGGCCATTCGTGGCCGGGTGAAACGGCGCGGATGTGACATGCCGAATTGCATTTGCCTCCATGAATGCTGCGAACTCAGCGGACGTGAAACAACTGGCGTTATCGCTGACCAAAGTGTCGGGTAAGCCGAACGTGGAAAAGACCCTCCTTAGCTGGCGAATGGTAGTGGCGGAGGATGTGCTCTTTACCGGAATGACCTCCAGCCACTTTGAGTATGCATCCACCACCAGGAGAAACATGGTTCCCCGGAATGGGCCAGCAAAATCTACGTGCACCCTGGACCACGGTCCCCTTGCTGCGTCCCATTCCCTATGCGGTAGGCGGGCCACCTCCGGTCGAGAGCATTGACATGCCTCACAAGTGCCAACCATCTGCTCTATGTCGGCGTCCAGCTGGGGCCACCAGAAGTAACTCCGGGCCAACGCCTTGGAACGGACGATTCCCGGGTGGCTGACGTGCAACAGCTTTAGCACCTTCGGCCGCAGGGACGTAGGAACCACCACCCGTTGGCCCCACAAAAGGCACCCCCTCTCTAAAGACAATTCTACTCGCTTTCGGAAAAATGGGTCGAATTCCGCGCCTGGGGATGACGCCGGCCACCCCTTCTGCACCCACGAGCATACTTTCCCTAGTGTTCTGTCCTTTCCGGTCGCCCTGGCAATGTCGGCCGGTACTATCGGGGGTGACTCCAAGACCTCTATTAGCAATACCTGGCGGTCTCTTCTTACCCCTGCCTTCTGGTCGTCCGACAAGGGTAACGGCGACCGTGAGAGCGCGTCTGCATGGCTGATTTCCTTCCCTGGCCGGTATTCTAACTCATGTTGATATGCGTTAAGAAAAATAGCCCACCGCAGCATCCTCGGGGACAGGATCTGTGGCGTGGGCTTATTTGCAGTGAAGATTCCTAACAGGGGCTTGTGATCCGTAACGATCTTGAACGGCCGACCATACAGAAAATCGTGAAATTTCTTGGTTCCCGCTACTATCGCTAGTGCCTCCCTATCGGTCTGTGCGTAATTCCGCTCTGCTTGGGACAGGGACCTTGAATAAAACGCTATCGGGGCCTCCCTTCCGTCGTCTAACACGTGGCAAAGCACCGCCCCCACCCCCACCGGGGATGCATCGCAGACCAAAACTATGGGCCGTTTGGGGTCGAAATGAGTCAGGATTGCCTCGGATGTGAGGAGTTGCTTTAACTCTGTGAACGCTCTTTCTTGCTCGTCACCCCACAGCCATTTTTCCTCTTTTTTAAGTAGCCGATGGAGCGGCTCGGCAACAGACGCCTTCCGTGGAAGGAAGGTATGGTAGAAATTGAGAAGCCCCAGAAATGACTGGAGCTCGGTTTTGGAAGTGGGGCGAGGGGCTTTCTTGATGGCGGCTACCTTAGATTTGGACGGCCTAATTCCCTCGGGCGTGACACGGAACCCTAAAAACTCAACCTCTGTTTCGAAAAATACACATTTGTCTTTTCTCAGTCGCAGCCCCGCTTTCTCGAACGCGGCCAGGACCTTATCCAATCTGTGGGCCAGCTCGGCCTTACTCCCCCCCGTTATCAACACGTCATCAAAATATGGCAACACCCCCTCCAACCCCTTCAGGAGGCGTTCCACTAGCGATTGAAAAATGCCAGGTGCCGAGTTCACGCCGAACTGTAACCTCGACACCTGGAACGCCCCCTTATGTGTGACTATTGTTTGTGCCGCCGCTGTGGCGGGGGTTACCGGGAGTTGCTGGTAGGCCTGTGCTAAATCGAGTTTAGCGAAACACTTTCCCCCATTCAGCCTGGCCAGAAGGTGGCTGACCACTGGCACCGGGTATGCATTAGGGCGGATTGCCTTATTAATGGTACACTTATAATCAGCGCAAATGCGCACCTCCCCGTTAGCCTTCAGTGCTGTTACAATTGGAGTCTCCCACTCCGCGGAATCCACAGGAACGAGAATTCCTTGACCCACCAGTTTGTCCAGTTCCACCTCTATTTTGTCCTTAAGCGCGAACGGTACCCTGCGCGGTTTAAGTCTTATCGGGCGGACCTCCGGGTCTAAGTCGAAGGCTACTGGGGGTCCCTTGAACTTTCCCAGTCCACTTTTAAAAACGGCGGGGTGTGCGTCACACACTGCTTGTATTGGGTCCTCGCCTACTGCATGCACCCCCCCTATGAACAGGCCTAAGGGCTGAAACCACTGTGTTCCGAGGAGGCTACAACTCCCCCCTTTTAGCACCACTAGGGGAAGTTCCGCAGAATGTCTCTTAAAGCGAACCCGGAACGTTCCGACCCCCAACACTGGAATGCTGTTCCCCTGAACGTCCCGTAGTGTGGCCCTCAACGCTTTAAGTTTGGGCCGCACGTGGGGGTCGATTTTCAAGAACTCTCTCTGGGGGATTATAGAATAGGAGGACCCCGAGTCAACTTCCATCCTAATAGGGGTCCCTTGTACTAGTACCTCAACAAAGTAATGGGGCTGTCCCGCAGACACGTTGAACACAGGAGCGTCGCCCTCGCTGTCGTCCGAGATGCGGCCCACGCCGTCCTGCTTCCTCGTGGCCCGGGCGCCATCTTTGGACCTCGCTGGACGGTCCGGTCTGGCTGAACGGTCTTGCGACTGTCTCCGGCCCTCTTTCCATTTCCTGCATGCCTTGGCGATGTGCCCCCGACGTCCACAGTTGAAACACTCGGCTTTCCTGAATGGGCACTTCACGCGCTCATGGGCCGCTCCGCAACCATCGCAGCGGCGCCCGCCTCTCCGGACCTTCTGGACCTCCTCGCCATCGCTGCTTTCTGAAGACGATTTCGAGGTCGGTCGGGTTGCATGCACCGACTGACCGGACTTCCCGTGCGACGAGTTTTCCGCTTTGCCGGCCCTCGGACGCCACTCACGCCACTTGTGCATCTCGTCTACTCCAGCATTCGTGGATTCCGCGGCTTCCGCGGCCTCTACAACCTCTTCCAGTGTGGGTGGTGGCTCCTTGTTCATCAAGCTGCGCTGTACTTCCTTGTCCTTCAGGCCACACAGCACTCCGTCCCTGAGGGCCATCTCTAGGATGTGGTCCCATTTGCAGGGGGCGGCGGCTACCCTCATAGCCGTTACGAAGGCTTCTACCGACTCGTCCGGCGCTTGAACTCGCCTCCAAAACGCACTCCGAGCGGGAAACATTGCCCTCGAGGGCCGGAAACGCTCACGCAGCATTTTCATGATGTCACCGGCTTTGAAATCGCTCATCTTCTTCGGTGCAAGGATGCCCACCAGCGTCCGCTTGGTTTCCATCCCAAGCATGCGGGTGAGGATGGCCCTCTTCCTTTCCTCGTCGTCTTCTTTGACTTTGAGCTCCACCAGTGCCGCCTGGAAGTCCATCTCAAAAAGCTCCCAGTCTTGCGGTTTGGTGATGTTGAACCCGCTCTGTGTCCTGGCTCCGTGGGGATCCATTATCCCACCTTCGTCGCCAATTTAGTGTATGAGAGTCAAGACACAAGGCACAGCCAAAGGCTGGGTTAACTCAGGTTTATTGCATGGTGGACAGAGGGAACATGAGGTAATGGCGGACGAACAGCTCTATATATATGGTAGTAACATATTTGAATGTGGCTCCACGGTAGCCCTTTGGCTACTGGTCCGCGTGACGTCATGGCTGGTCACGCCCTTCTTGTCCAGGTGTAGGTAGCGGCGGGAAGCTTCCCGCGCTGCGGTCTTTGATGGGTTTGAACCAAGAGAGCTTGGACGCTCGCTGCTGCCAGCTGGTGGTCATTAGCTCGCGTCCTATTACAGGGTTTATGTGATACAGCTGAAGGTTACATTGTTACTCATCGGCAAGGTTACATTGGTTCAGATACATTGATATCACATGTAGAAGGTTACACTATTAGGACACAACACTGATTATGACGATGATGCTCTACACTAGATGGGAAGAAGCTTGACCCAGACAAGGCTTTTCCCATGCAAAGGCTCAGCCCCGTTCATGTCGGATGCTCTTTGTCTTCTCCAGCTCTTACCAGGAGCAAACAGAAGCAGTTGAGGTAAAGCAAAGCAAACGGCCGTTCACAGGGAGCTCTAGGCAGCCCCACTTTAGAAGGACCCACCGAGGGCAAAGAACAAAAAGGCACTGGTAGGTTTACCGCCACCACCCTTTCTTGTGTAAAGGATTTTTTTTGGCAGACTCTTTTTTCATGTTGTTGCCTTGTCTCATTCATGGGATTTAATGGGATCCTGATAGTGTTGGGTATGGGGTACACAGAAAGAGCCTCCTTGAAGATTGTGGTATTTTTGAACCACAATCGGGTGTACCCTGGTAATGGAAACCTTGTGTTGCCAGCTAATTTTTCTCACACTAGGCCAGGCAATGGGAACTGCAGAATAAACTCAACAAAAGGTGGCTTCATTTTTGCAGTTTCACACCTGGCCTAGACATGGAGGAGGAGGAAGTGTTGAGTGTGGATTCCGCACACATAATTGGCACACTGTCCCTGACAGAACTACGGTTATGGGTGAACACTCCTTAGAGCCTCTGGTTCTGAGGGGACAGAAATTGGGGAGCGGATTAATAGCTATAGTTTAATTCACCGATCGCTGACCTGACAGGCAGGTCGGACAATAGAGGGCCAAAGATCGCCAGATGTTTAACTCGATAGGCATGTAATGAGTAATCTCGCATCCGCAGATGCTCTAAGCTCCAGAGTCAATCTAGGCGCATGTTTGCTCCCGATAACAATAGACAATGCATGTCCCAGGTAGTAAATTAGATAGATAAGAAACTTCCCCCGGTGAAGTCATCCCTAATGGGTAATTTATGTAATCTCAATGTGCAGACTCAGGGCTTTCCTGTAACGGCTACGCGCAACGTATGCACGCAGCCAAGCTACGGAGGGGGAATAAAGTGAATTGCCTTCTGATCAATAAACGCTGGTCTTCACTCCATCTTGCTTGACCAGTCTCCTCCGGGACCCTCCGGCCCACATCGGGCCCTGATCCAACAGTTGAGCATCTCTGCAGTCTTGAATTAGAAGCCACTATGCTCTCTTTCTTCCTCTCATATTTTCTGTGGTAGAGAAAATAACAGTACTGTAATAGAAGAAAACAAGGGCCCAAGCAGCACTGTTTTTTTATTTATCAAAATACAGTACTGCTGGATTTCTATCGGGCAGTAGCTTGGCTGCAGTGCTGATAATTGAGTTTAAGGGCCAAATGTTGCTTGGCCAATAAAATGACCATTTACTTACAGCAACAGTTGAACCTGCCTCAAAATTCAGGAAATGAGGCAGCCCCTTATTGTAATAAAAGTTTTCTGTGGAATCACTTGCTTGCTTTATCTTTGAATTCCCTTGTGTTTTTGATATTATTTATTTATTTCATGCACCAGGTATTCAGGGACCTGTCCAGATGGAGGGCTCCTCCTGTTAGCATTTAGAAGATGCCATGTATCTATGCTGTCCTTGGGTGCATCCAGATGAGGTTCCTACATAGCCATGCAGCTGGAGGTTCATAAGCACTTCAGGATTAAAGCTTGACAGTGCATGATTATTATTATTAACAAGAAAAGCTTGGGAGCTGTGCCACTTTAAGGAACCACCCACAGTCAAAGCACAAAAAGGACCTGCAGGCTCATTTATCCATCAGATTTTATTCTTAAAGCAGTTTACAATGCAATCTTGTGCCTAGTTACTTGTGAAAGGGGCTTAATAAATAAGGTTGGGATTTGTACTTCTGCATAAATACACAGCGGACTGTGGTGGCTTAGTGCTTAAGACACTGAACTTGATAACTGGAAGGTCAGCAGTCCAAGACCCGAGTGCTGCATGACGAAGTGAGCTCCCGTCTCTGTCCCAGCTCCTGCTAACCTAGCAATTGAAAAGCAAGAGATTGCAAGTACATAAACAGGTATTGCTTCAGCAGAAAAGGTAACAGTGTTCCATGCACTCCAGCATCTAGTCATGCCTCCCACATGACCACGGAAATATGTGCAGATGCAGACAGCACTGGCTCTGTGGCTGTAAACGGAGATGAACACCGTATCCTAGAGTTGGATATGACTGGCTTTCGAGCAAAGGTGACCTTTACCATTACCTAGTAAAGGTAAAGGTTTCCCTTGCTCGAAAGCCAGTCATATCTGACTCTAGGGTAGAGTTCTCATCTCTGTTTCAAAGCCGAAGAGCCAGCGCTGTCTCCTTCTGCAGACATTTCCATGGTCATGTGGCAGGCATGACTAGACACCGGAGCATTATAAATACACAAAGATGCTGTTACAGACAGATTTTCTAATTTAAACTTATAGTTAGCTGTAGTTTGTTCAGCTGTGGCAACTACATGGTAAATTATGGCAACTACACAGTAAAATCAGGATGAATGCTGTTACCCCCAAATATTTATTTGCCACTTCATCTTTTGCAGCTGAGAGTTTGCCCTTCTAAGATGCTACTGCTGATACTTTAGTACTCAGAAGTAAACATGAGTGGTGGCTCAGGATGTGATCACATGGGGAAATAGACTGCAGTTTGGACCACTTGTGCAGTGGTTCAATGTAATCTATTTCCTGGTGGCCACCTAACAGTGGGGAACAGTGCCGGATTAAGCCAGCACATGGCCCATAGCAAATCATGTCAAGGGGCCTTTGATGTTCAGGAATTGATACGCAGCAGCCAGCACAACAACTTTATTTCAGGAACTGAACATGGAGAGCAATGGCGCAGCAACACCTATATATACAATACAAGAAGCAACTGGATTGGTTGGGAGAACAGTGGGGTGATCGTAGAGTGACCCAAGACTATGGAGCCTTCTTGCGTCTCGTTTGAAAGGGCGGGAGCCCAAGTCCCGCGAGAGCTTAGTTCTAAAAAGAACACAAAATGGAGGATCACCCGATCCCAACAATTAATACAAACTGTTAAAGCATTATATTCAGTTACATACACAACAGAGCCCTTGCTTAAACATTTTGCATTTCTGTAAATACCTCACCTTCTCCTCTTTGATCTTTGGGTCTTAGGCAAAAGAAACTTCAGGAAATATTACCCAAACACTTGGTTTGCAGTTTTCTCCGACTCTAACTCACTCCACAGCCTGGAAGTCATCTCTCCCACCACTTCCACCTACTGGCTGAATCACGTGATGATTAAGCAAGTTCAGAAGCGACACCTAACCAAAGCCTTCAATCTTCCACTGAATTTCATGTCGGACTGGGAGGGATTTTCATTCTAACCATGCTCAGGGGACAGGGGGGGCCCAGAGGCTGTGGGGGAGAGGCGCGGGGCCCATAGCATTTGCTACTCTTGCTATATTGTTAATCTGGGGCTTGTGGGGAAATGTGTCCTCATTCGACCCTGCTCTGTGCCCAAACTAGGTCTTTTTGGTCCAGCAACAGAATGACTTCTTTTTGGGGATGGGTTGGAGTGATTCCTCCAGGGACAGAAGGTTCATTTTAAGGAAGTCACTCCTGTTAAAGTGACTCTTTCATGACCTTGTTTAGTTGCACAATGCCATTCTCTGATCACACTCTAAATTTGAAGACAGAAGTGGAGACTTGTGACTGGTCAGGAAATGAAATGAGAACAAGGCAGCATATCGGACAAATTTAGCACGGTGACTGCTTTTCTTACTAGACTGTCTCTTTAGTCTGTTTCATTCCCAAATTTCTGAAACTTCATGTAATTTATTTGCTGGCAGACTATTTTTGTCTAAACCCATATCAGAAGGTTTCTAGAAAATAATTTCACTCAGAGGGGAAAAAACTCACAGAGGGGGAGAACTAACCACTTGTAGAATTTATTTTAACACAAACACTCCAGTTCTATTCAGTGAGGTGCATCTTGTCCACATCAACATAACGTAGTCTGCCGGAAGCATATGAAAAAAAAAATGAAAATTCTAGTGTAATACCATCTGTAGTGAAGAAAGTAGAACTTCTTAGAGCCATCGTCATCATTGAACTGCAGGGCTGGAAGGGACCCGGGGGCCATTGAGTCCAGGCCCTGTCAAGGAGGCACAATAGGGAATCAAACTCTCAACCTTTGGTTCCATAACGAAATACATAAACCATTGAGCTATCACATACAAAACCAACTTGAGTATAGTTCACTCTCAAAAATATCCATGTATTCAGTAAATTTCTCAAGAGCAGACTCATAAAAGGGTGATTATTATTAATAGTATTATACGTCTTTTAGGCTCCACCACAGATAAACATAAACTGCAACCTGCCAATGGCCTCAGGTACTGTATATACTCAAATATAAGTGTCCCAAATATAAGTCATCCCGAATATAAGTCGAGGTACCTAATTTGGATCTCTAAAACTAGGGAAATAGATTGACCCAAGTATAAGTCAGGGGTGGAAAATGCAGCAGCTGCTAGTGAGTTTCAATAATTAAAATACATGAAAATATGGTGAAATTTAGACATTTGTGTGGGTATGTTTTTGAGTTTTTACGGTAGTGTTAGTGCTTTTTTTTACTGTATGTTTGAATTTGCACCACTGCAGTTTTGGGACCATCGGGATCACTATATGGTAGTGGACCGGGTTACCTAAGAGACCGCATCGCCCTGAGGACGTCTGTCCATCCAACCAGAGTGGACCGGAGGGGCTCTCTAATTGTTCCATCAGCCAGAGGGGCTCACCTCTCTGTCACAAGGACAGAGTCTTCTCCATGTCTGCGCCGGCCCTCTGGAACCTCCTGCCAACCGAGCTACGTCTCCGGACGGAATTATTGCCTTTCAGAAAAGAACTTAAAACCTGGCTGGTGGGTCAAGTGTGGGGTGCAGGTGGAAGGGTAACCTCCATTTGGTGGTTGGTGTAGAAGAACTCCTCCCCATGGTGCCTTTGGATCCTGCACCCCTTGTTTTAGGGGGTGGGTAGTTTTAACTGTTTTCAACATGTTTTTTTAAATTTTTATTGTGAACCGCCCTGAGTTGGCTTTGGCCGAGTGAGCGGTATATAAATGTGACAATTAAATTAAATTAAATTAAATTAACCCAAGTATAAGTCGAGTCTCCTTTTTGGATTTCATTTTTTCTTATTATTATTATTTCATTTCATTTTGGGGGCTAAAAAACTAGGCTTATACTCAAGTATATACAGTACTCTGTATAGCTAAAAATCCTCTGAAAACAAGGACTGATAATAATTTCTTCAAAGGTTAACCAACAAAGAAGGGATAAACAAAAACACATTTTTATTGTGGTTGCCTTGTGAAGGCTTGACAAAAATTGAGGGAAGAATTTTTAAAAAGTTGATTACCTCTCTTACAATATGAGAGAAGCCTCGTGAATATGTTTATGAAGAGGGTAACCTTACAATAGTGGTAATTACTTTAACACAGCGGTTCTCAACCTTTTTAATCCACGGACTGGACCACGCCCCCTCAGACAGCTGAGTGGGCAAGATGGGTGGTTTGCCCAGCTGTAAATGCTGCCGTAAATGCACCTGTGGCTGTTGAAAATACATTTACGGCATGTTTACAACAGCCACAGGCACATTTATGACAGCCGTGGGTACATTTATGGCGAGTTTATTATAGCCATGGGTGCATTTACCGATGTTGTAAACACATCTGCTTCCATTTCCAGTGGCAGTGGGCCACATGAAATGGTGCCGCAGGCCATAGGTTGAGAACCCCTGCTTTAACAGATAGGTTTTAAGAATGTTTTAAGCTACTTTCATTCTTGTTTGTTTATATATTTTAAACAAATTAGTTATTACTTTCTATATAGCTACTAGCATATTTTGCCCGGTGGTGCCGGGCTTTTTAAAATTGTGTTGGATAGTAAAGGGTTTCATTTTTTTTCTCGAACCAATGGGGCTGGGCTGTTTTAAATGGTGTTTTAAAGGTTTTGTGATTTTGTGGCTTCGAGGCGCTGTGTCTGCCTGCGGCGGAATGCTCTCCCAGTGTTTTTCGTTTTTGTTTTTGTTTTTGCGTGCTGGGCTCTTTATATTGGTTTTTGAAGGTTTTTGTTTTATGTTTATGCAAATTTTATTTTAATTTATTTTATTTTATTTTATTTAGTTTAGTTTAAAATTTAATTTTGTTTTTTTAAATCTTTATTTTTACGCATTTTTTCTTTTTTTCTTTTTTTTAGTGAAAAGTGATTTCTGGTTTTTTTTGGTATTTTTTGAGATTAGTGTGATTATTTTTTAATGTTTTTATAACTTATTTGATTAATTTTGAAATTAATCTTATTATTTTCAATATTTTTGGATGTTTTTTCTCTTTTGGCCTCTGGGTGGGGGTGGTGAGCTTTTCTTCCTCTCTATAATTGTTCTCTTCTGTCCTCTGGGCGTCGCTTCCAGCAAGTTTTTTTTATTTTCTCATTTGAGTTCCGGTCCTCATGGATAAAAGACGTCTTTTGGTAAGCTCTCTGGGTTTTTTTGGGGTGGGGTGGTGGTTTGGATTTAGGGAGGGGGGCTGTGTGTTTCTTCTTGTTTGTTTTTGGCTGGTTTTGTGTTTCGTTTTTGGATTTTTGAGTGTTTTTGATTGTTTTTGTTTTGTGTTTTGTGTTTACTTTTTCAGGGGTGGTGGCTTTCTTTCCTGCGGGCCATGCTGACTGGCCCGTGGGAAGGAAGGGCAATGGCGAGGGGGTGCTTTCTTTGCTTTCTTCTCCATGGGCCATGCTGGCTGGCCTGTGGGGAAGAAGGGCAGCGGCGGCGGGGGGTTCCCTTTTTTCCCCGCAGGCCATGCTGGCTGGCCCATGGGGAAGAAGGGCAGCAGTGGCGGGGGGGTTCCTTTTTTCCCCGCGGGCCATGCTGGCTGGCCCATGGGAAAGAAGGGCAGCGGCGGCGTTTTTTTTTTAACTTTTATTTTTCTTGTGCCGGCTTGCCCATTGAAAGGAAGGGCAGCAGCGGTGGGGGGTTTTCTTTTTTTACCCCATGGGCCATGCTGGCTGGCCCATGGGGAAGAAGGGCAGCGGCAGCGAGCATTTTTTCCTTTTATTTTTCGCGCGCAGGCCACCTCAGCGTTCCGCACGCTAATGGCGAGCAGGATGCTGGGGCTTGTAGTTTTGCCTGCGCGTGTTTGCTTACTGTGGTGGTTTTTTCCTGCAGCTTTTTTTTGATTGGCCGCGGTGCATTTCCGAACGTTCCTTTTGCCATGCCGCTCAGACTGATTGGCTCTGGCGCGGCGCAGTGCAAGGAACGTTGGGAATTGAAGTTCCCTTTTTTTGTTTGCGACTGGGGGGCTCCTGTCCCCGGGTCGAAAATTTCAACCAGACAGTTACCTGCGAACCGGGTTCGGGCGAGTGAACGGAGGCCCATTACGGGCTAGTGGGGCCTGGTGCAACATCCTTTGTCACATTCCAATGGTTAACACACCATTTTATAGGTATAGATTTTTAAATGTTGTGAACTGTCTTCAGTTCTTTATATAGGGAGAAAGCTGGTACACAAGACCAGAATGAAATAAAATAGATAACTGAAAACTAAATGAACAGTAAGAGATTGAAGATAACGTAAAAGATACTGAAGCTTGTATATTCACCCTTCTTTTGTTTTATCCCCTTTCTGGGTAAATGTTAAATAGACTTTTTATGCACTGCATTTACTCACTAAGTTGTTTTTTCAGATTATTAGCTATTATTATTATTATATTTTAATTTATATACCACTTTCCTTTGTCAACGACAAACTCAGATTGGATGATGATACAGATAAACATGAATACACACAAAATAGACACAGAATTTGCCATCCAAGGTCAAAATACCCATCCCCTGCTACCTGCAGATAGAGGGAAAAGCATCAACATCCTTCAAACTTCCCATCCAAGACTATTTATTAAAACAATGGCTCCTATCAACGGAAGGCAATTGGGTGACATCAAAAAATGGCAGAGTGGATTCTGACACTGTGCAACTAAACAGGCAATTTACAAGCGAAGTGACAAACTATGAAAATCTACATCTAGAGCAGCAGGGACTAGAACAGAAATAGGTAAGACAGGAAGCAAGACAGGAACCACCTATAGCAGGAAAAAGTAAATTTTGCATTCTTCTACAAGCTGGCCTTGCGTTATAGTTCTGAACCTTTAATTATGCTTGGTTCAGTGCCACCTTTTCTGTCCACTGCCCTGCAATCAGATGGAAGGAGAACTTCCAGGAAAATCTTCTGTGGTAAGAAAATGGAATAAAAGGCTACATTAATCAAGTAACTTCAGGAGCAATTGAAAAGAGCTTTTGACTACCAAACACAAAACCTGCTGTCAAGCTCAGAGCTATCGAATAAAAGCTATTGTCATGAAGAATCTCCAGACCTATCTTTTTGCTTTAATTGTTTACATCCTTTTTTGATTTTTTAAAATTGTTATAAGCTTAATCACATAACATTTAAATTATTTGATGAAACAACACTTACTCAATATATATAGAAATAGATATTTAATATACATGAGAAATAGTGTGGGGTCTTGAAGTATTATGAAATATTTGAATTTAATACCAACTTCTTTTTTAAATAAATGACTAGTTTGTGAGTTTAAAATATTTCCAAGCTATAATTACAGAACCTTCTCATTAGAGGGCAGAAAATGTGAATGCCTCAGCAAGAGGAGAATGGAAAGTCTTGCTTCATAAGTGTGCTTTAGGAATTGCCAGATGCCAGCCTCTCTTTCGGTTAGTTAAAATTCAAAAATGCAGAAGTCTAGTATTCATAAAATGGGTTTTCCTTATAAAAACAATCATGTGCTATCAAGTTGATTATGACTTATGGTGACCCTTTTCTAGGTAGAGAACACGCACAAATAATTCACCATTTCCTCCTTCTGGGGGTGCCCTGGGAATGTGCAGTTTGTCCAAGGCATCAAACTCCCAACTTCTGATTTCACAGCTGGATACCTAAACCACTGTATTAAACAATTTCAGCTTCTTAACCACTAAGCCACTGCAGTTTCTAAACAATAGGAATACATTTGTTGAAAGATCAGATTCTGACTTGAAATGGAAAAAAAGACAGAGCTGTTTGGCTGCATTCCCCCCCCCCCCCCGCCCCATCTTTGCTGTTAACAGGTAGCTGCATAAGTAGGTGATGGGAATGTTTCAGCAGTTCCTTCCTTGCACAAGTTTCTTAGGAATTAAGATTTCATCAGTCTTTGTTTATGGATGGTTGTAGTGGTGATGTTGTGATAACAGACATTCAGTGTGAGTTCTTGTTGGAAGGAATAACATGAATTTTTGCCAGTATTGTTTCAAGCAAAGGAAAAAAAATTCTGGTTAAAAAACACAAGTGCACTAAAAGAAAGAACATTTCCCAGTCTTCTTTCTCCTTTCCTTAAAAAGGAGACTCAAAATGGTATGTTAGAGTCGTTGTCACTCCTGTTTCATGTTTATCTGTCTGGCCATCATCTCTGTAAAAAGAAACAGGTTTAGCAAGTTCTTTCGGTACATCAAACACCTGTGAAACATGTTTGCCCTGAAACGATATCAGAAAAGAAACAAGTGTGCAAACACAGGTTACAATATCTCAGTCATATCGCCTCCAACTCTGTTTACATCTCTTTACTGTATTTTTATTTCATTGGTCTACTGTATATCTTTCTTGCTCCTGACTTGAGCTTCAAGACAGCTTCCAGTATAATTGATAAAACTGTAAAAAATGCATTATAAATATTGAAACACCATGACATTGAGATATAATTTAAACCATTTAGAAACATGTGGATTCCATGTACGCAATTGGCACAGCTGTCCCTGACAGAACCACAGTTATGGGAGAACACTCCTTCGAGCCATTGGTTTCGAGGGGACAGAAATTGGGGAGCGGAATATTAGATATAGTTTGATTCACTGATTGCTGACCTGACAGACAGCTAGGACAATAGAGGGCCAAAGATTGCCAGATGGTTAACTCAATAGGCACGTAATGAGTAATCTCGCATCAGCAGAAGCTCTAAGCTTTAGAGTCAACCTCAGCCCCTTGTTTGCTCCCGATAACAATGAACAATGCATGTCCTCGGTAGTTAATTAGCTAGATAAGAAACTTCCCCCGGTAAAGTCATCCCTAATTAGTAACTTGTGTAATCATGATGTGCAGACTCAGGGCTTTCCTGTAAACGGCTATGCGCAATGTATGCACGCAGCCAAGCCAGGCAGGTATAAAGTCTTTTGCCTTCTGATCAATAAACACTGGTCTTCGCTCCATCTTGCCTCACGTGTCTTGCTTGACCAGTCTCCTCTGGGACCCTCCGGCCCACATCGGGCCCTGATCCAACATATGGTGACCCCGACGTGATCCTACTCATGAGTAGTTATACCCTTGGTCCGGTTCTACGCCAGAACTGCGTCCAAGTTCTCCCGGAGGCAGCGCAGCTGTTCAGGTCGGAAAGCCATCCAATCTGAGTGACAGCTACGCTAAGCGGTGAGGCATTCCAGAGGCAGAGCATGCTCCAAAGTTCTGAGGCATCTTGCACATCGGAAACGTGTTCCTAACGCTCAGGGTCGGCTGTGAACCCTGACACAATCGCAGAGGCCATCGAGGGCCTGTGGCAGCAGCCCATGTTCCGAGTCCTTCCCAGAGGTCCATCACACCGAATCCAGTTACCTAACCCAGACGCGTCGACTCGTCCCGCGGAGGAAACTTCAAAGGACCGGCAGGTAATATGGGGACTTGTCCGCAGCGGCAATGTCCAACCACTAACCAGAGAGTTCACTTAATGGAACTCAAGGCCCTAGCCAGGGTAAACCGTACACGCATTCACAGCATCCAGTTAGCGGATCTTTTAGTGTACTTGGGGGAACACTGTCTGTTTTATCCAGAAACTGGCATGTTAAGTCTCCAACTTTGGGATAGGATAGGGACCTGCATTAAGCAGGAGCCAAGAGCCCCGGCTAAGGTGATTAGCACATGGAGCAAGTGTAGGAAGCTCATTGCAGAGGTAGACCCAGTCCGGATAGAGACCGAGAGCCCCCCAGCGCAGTCAGAGCCATCAGCCCCGATGGGTCTCTATCCGTCACTTCAGCTTAAACAGGGAGGCTTAGGGAGCTTTCCTTTGGTGACAGCTGCGGACGTCACTGAAGGAATGAAAGGTATGGGAAACGCTGGTGGTTCCCAGACAACTAAAAGTTCTCAGATAGCCAAAAGTTCCATCCAGCGCATGGTAGAAGAAGAAACCACCAAGGGGGAGTTGTCAGCGGAAGAACTAGCTGAACTTAGGCAGTTATTCCCAGTCCGCATAGAGGTGGACGCCCTCACGGATCAACAGCAAACGATCCATTCGCCGGTACCATACAAATTGCTCATGGCAATACAGAAGGCAATCACAGAAACAGGACTCCAGAGTCGTTTCACTAGGGGCACACTTCAGCAGGTGTGTGAGACAATGATGCTTATTCCATACGACTGGAAGGCCATCATGAGAATGATGCTCAACCCTAGCCAGTATTTGCTATGGGACAGTGAGTATTGACTCGAAGCACAGCCAAGGCCTGCCAGGATGGGAGGAGCAGTACTTCCTGACCAGCTATATGGGTCAGGTCAGTTCGAACCCATCGATGCACAGATTACCTTGCCACTCGCCACGCTTCGCCTGGCGACTGAGACAGCCTTTAGGGCATATCTCAAGGTCCTGGCAGCTGGCAAAGCAGCCAAAAACTATACAGCAGTCAAACAGGGTGCCCAGGAGTCCTACATGGACTTTATTAACAGATTGGAGGAAGCAGTCAATAGGCAGATAGACAATGAATAAGCCCAACAGGAGCTCATGATGAAGCTGGAGAAAGACAACGCCAACCTTGACTGCCGTAAAATCTTGCAGTCACTGGGCAATCGCCCCGATCTGATGCTTACTGACATGATCAGGGCTTGTGCCGATGTTGGTACAGAGTCCTACAAAATGGGTCTGTTGGCAGCGGCGGTCCAAGGCGGTAGGGGACCCAAAGGCAAGACCAAAGGAGCATGTCACAATTGTGGCAAGATCGGTCATTTCGCTAGAGAATGCCTATCTAAGAAGGGTAATGGCAAAAATGCGGGTCGTCCCAAGGCTCCGACCACCCCATGTCCGCGATGTCACAATGGCTTCCACTGGGCCAGACACTGTCCGAACTCGGGAAATCAGAGCACAGGCATGTCTCTGGCCCCGGTCCAAACAAAGACCATAGCCGCTCTGGGAGAGCCAGAGCTGGATTAGATTCCCAGCACATTCCACCCTGCATTCCGGAGGCACAGGCCAGACCTAAGGGCAGTGCAGGACTAGATTTGACTTGCCAGTCAGAAGTCACATGTGACTTGCCAGGCACAGTCTATCTGGTCGATTCCCAATACATGGGACCCGTACCTAAGGGCTATATAGGTTTAGTTTTGCCCCGTAGTATCGCAGGAACGCAAGGAATCCTAGTGATTCCAGGAGTCATTGACTCCAATTTTTTGGGTGTACTCCAGGTTCAAATTTGGACACACCTACCCCAAACCATTCACAGAGGAGACACATTAGCACAACTGATCATGGTTCCTTGTCACTCGCCAGCAGGCAGCCAGGAAAGGCTCAGGGGCAGCTCAAGGTCCGGGTTGGCAGACTGCTCGAGCGCAGAAGGGGCAGTACAAGGATACCAGGTCTTAGCGACAGTGGAAACCAACATAGAGTGGAAGCGGCGGCCAGTCATAAAGGTATTTTTGAATAAAAAACCTTTTGATGGGCTATTAGATACCGGAGCTGATGTCAGCATGGTCAGCCAGAGTCAGTGGCTGCGCGAGTGGGCTCTCGAGCCGGGCTCCGATGTGTGTGGGGTAGGCTGTGTCCAGGAAGCGTTTAGAAGCCAAGATTGGGTAGAAGTCACGATCCCCGAAGCTGACGGCACAGTGGTCATTCAACCGCACATCTTGGACGTGCATGTCAACCTTTGGGGGGTGAGACATCTGCAACAGTACCGTGCCACACTTACCTTCGGGTAATGGCTCTACCGCTCAAATGGCTTACCAACATGCCAGTCTGGGTAGAGCAATGGCCGGTAGTAGAGGAAAAATTAGTCGCCCTAAAACAGCTGGTTAAAGAACAGCTAGACGCAGGACATATAGAACAGTCCACCAGTCCCTGGAATTTGCCCATGTTCGTTATTAAGAAAAAGTCAGGGAAGTGGCGACTCCTTCACGATCTAAGAGAAATCAATAAATGTATCCAGCCAATGGGTCCGCTTCAATGCAGCATTCCAAATACAAACATGATCCCCGAGGGTTGGGAGATCCTGGTCGTAGACCTGAAAGACTGTTTATACAGCATTCCTTTAGATGTAAGGGATTGGGAAAGGTTTGCTTTTACAGTGCCAGTCGTGAACCACAGAGAGCCCACACAACGTTACGTGTGGAAATTTTTGCCACAGGGGATGCTCAACTCGCCCACCCTGTGCCACATTTACGTTCACGACGCACTGGAAAAGTTTCAAAACCTTCACCCCACAGTCTTAGTGTGTCATTTTATGGATGATATCTTGGTCGCAGTGCCGCAACTCGGCAGCAAAATGTTTAAGGACCTCCAGACCACTCTGGGAGAAAAAAGGGGTTACTCATTGCCCCGGAGAAAGTGCAGAGGACTGAGCCCTTCTCATACTTGGGCCATTGGCTCCTCCGTTCTTTTGCGACTCCAGTTTTGACACAAATTAACCTCAAAGACTCAGTCACTCTTGTAGAATTGCAACAGATTCTGGGGAATATCAATTGGGCTAGACCATATTTCAGGCTGGATACGGAACTCCTGAAGCCACTCTTCTAGCTGCTAACGCTAGGTAAGCAGCCAGCAGACCGGATACACATTCCTCGAGAGGCTCGCTTGACTCACGAAAAGGTCAACCAAGTTCTCAGCCAGAGATGGGTGGACAGGATTAGTCAGGGGCCATACGCTCCTCTTCTGAACCTGTACATAGTCCAGACCGGATCCATGTTCACCAGAGCCCTAGGGTAGACTCCGAGCGAGGGGCGAATATCGTGGAATGGGTGTATTTACCACACACCTCTTCCCAAAACATCGTTCCTCCACAGGAACTGGCCTCCACGGTGATTTACCGAGGAAGGTTGAGAGCTAGGGATATCTCAGGACACGATTTAGCGAAAATCGTTGTTCCATTCACAAAGGATCAGATCCAGCAGTTGATGCAGCTTGGTGACTCACTCCCAATTGCATTGGAAGGATTCACAGGATGTTTGGCATACCATTAGCCAAAAGACCCCAGACTTGTCTCGCTTCAAATGCAGACAGTCAATTTGTGTGAGTTATTGTCCCTGGTTCCACTTCAGGGGGCTAGGACAGTGTTCACAGATGGGGGTTGAACATATGGCGTTCTGGCTTGGCAGGAGGGCCAGGCTTGGCGCACGCATCTGACTCTTCCGCAGAAATCCACGCAGCGAGCGGAATTGGCAGCACTGAACCTCGCCTTGCGCACCTTTGCCAAGGAATGCTTGAACATCATTACTGACAGCCAGTATGTCCGGAATTTGCTTCACAGTCTACCAGGAGCCTACACCAATTCCGCGATAGACAAAAACTTGTTAGGTCTCTTCCTCGTGACTCAATTTCATTTGCGGAACCACACCGAAGCGCTCTATATCACCCACATTAGAAGTCACCAGGATTTACCTGACCTGATTTCCGCGGCCACAAAGGAAATTCAGCAAAGGTCAGTTTTGGGAGTCTTAACGACTCCGATTCAAAGTCATGCATTTTTTCATCAAAATGCCAGAGCACTTGCACGGCAGTTCAACCTGCCACTTTCCCAAGCTCAGGGCATAGTCCGTTTCTGCCCACATTGTGCAGGGGCGGTGGGGGGGCCTCACGGGGTGTCAACTCATGAGGGACAGAGGCCAACCAGGTGTGGCAGATGGATGTCACACACGTTCCGCAGTTTGGGAGATGGCAGTACATGCACGTTTGCATTGACACATTTTCAGTTTGTTTGGGCTACAGCTCAGAAGGGAGAAATGGCTTCCCATGTGGAGCAGCATCTCCTCTCCTGCTTCATGGCCATGGGCAAACCAAGGCACGTGAAAACTGATAATAGTCCAGCTTATAGCTCCAGGCAGCTGGCCACGTTTATGGCCACCTGAAACATTAAGCACACTTTTGGCGTTCCATACAATCCGCAAGGGCAGGCGATTGTGGAGCGGGTGAATTGGACGCTCAAGTCCTACATTGACAAACAAACAGAAAGGGGGGGAACTAGCCCTCCCCAAAAATCAGGGTCAGGCACAGCATTGTCTGAACAAGGTGTTGTTCACGTACAATCACCTCAATGTTTTCTCACATTACACTCTGCAGGAAAAGCACTTCCGTTGCACAGAGGCTCTCCCGCGTCCTCTGGTGCGTTACTGAGTGCCACCGGATCCTTCTTGGAGGGGCCCGGTGCCACTCATAACATGGGGAAGAGGGTATGCTGCAATCATGTCTCCTTCAGGTGTCATCTGGGTTCCAGCTCGCTGTGTCAAGCCTCATCTTGAGTCCAATGGTGTGTAGCCAGGCGTTCCCGGACCCACTGCTGGAGGTGGAGGGATTGACCCTGACGGGGAAAACCAAGTGGAGGAGGTGATGACAGCAGATGCCAGTGCCGAAGATCACCTGGGGGATGGTCAAGTCCCTGTGCCAGGAGGTGGCTGACATCGTGCGGCAGCAGAACGTGGAACCAACGCCGGAGAACATCATGGTTGCAGTTTGGTCCCAGATCACCTTCAATTCCTTGACGATCATCTTGATCCTTTCCTTGTTTATGGGGGGGGGGGGGAGGAGTTCAAGCCGCTTCATTGGAAGCAGAAAACCTGATGCCTGGTGGAGATCTCTCTGCCTGGCTGCACTACAACATTTGGGAAAGGTTGGCGAACCTCGTGAATTAGTCCGATTTTTGCCTGAGGCAGACTAATTTAATTTAATTTAATTTAATTTTCACGCTTATATACCACTCACTCAGGCGAACCCGACTCAGTGCAGTTTACATAGCGGACAATAATACAAAATATAGTAACATAACATACAATAAATACAGCAAAAAATCAATCACCAAAAGTACAATTACAAATATCTGTTCGTAAAAATTACAGATCTCTCTCTCTCTCTCTCTCTCTCTATATATATATATATAGAGAGAGAGAGAGAGAGAGATATATACACACACACACACACACACACACACACACACACACACACACACACACACACACACATATATATATATATATATATATATATATATATATATATATATATATATATATATATATATATATATATATATATATATATATATATATATATATATATATATATATATATATATATATATATATATATATATATATATATATATATATATATATATATATATATATATATATATATATATATATACATGTGCACTATAATACAGTTTCTAACAATACATCAAATAAGGTACAATACAATAAAATCCTAAACATCAGTTAATTACATCAAAGAGTACACAATATAATTTTTTTTTCAAAATGTCAAATAACAATTTAAAAATATACCCAGCACGGCCCTTTTAGTCCTTCCAGAAGGGGGGTGGGTGGGACAAAAGCGTGCACAAGTCCTGGAGCTCCAAGCCGACCAGCCTCCTCGCCTCCACCGAGGCCCAGACCATGGCAAGTCCAGCCGCCCGCCGCGGCTGGCCCCAAGTCCTAGCCAACAATAAGAAGATGGTAGCGAGGCATCCGGGGGGCCAGCCAGGACAACCCGCAGCATCTCCCACCTGCCTCCACTCCCGGGAGCAGGTGGTGTGGGCTCCCGGGCGAGACAGGGAGTCCCTCTCCGCGACGGCAGCATCTCCCCTTTTTCTGCTTTCTGGGCGGGCCGGCCCAGAGAGCGAAGTCAGCTGTGGGGGGGCGGTGGCTCTCCCACCTGTCTCTACTCCCGGGAGCCGGTGGCATGGGCTCCCGGGCGAGACAGGGAGTCCCTCTCCACGACGACAGCATCTCACCTTTTTCTGCTCTCTGGGCGGGCCGGCCCAGAGAGCGAAGTCAGCTGTGGGGGGCGGTGGCTCTCCCACCTGTCTCCACTCCCAGGAGCCGGTGGCATGGGCTCCCGGGCGAGACAGGGAGTCCCTCTCCGCGACGGCGGCATCTTCCCTTTTTCTGCTCTCTGGGCGGGCCGGCCCAGAGTGCGAAGTCAGCTGTGGGGGGGGCGGTGGCTCTCCCACCTGTCTCCACTCCCGGGAGCCGGTGGCATGACCACGGATTCTGCCTCTCTTCTTTGTACTTGTCTCATCCCAGTGTGTCACTCCCCAGATGTGGGCATCAGGAACGGTGACTGGTTAGTGAAGCGGATTTTTGGCCCATTTCACAAGACCACGTACTCGACATATGCGCACTGGGAAACCCAAGTCACGAAGGTCCTACTGGCTGATGCGGCCACTCTGTACACTCCCCGAGTGGTGGTCAGCCCGAACTCAACTTGTGCTCGCATGACCAGCTGTTCAGCGGCCGAAGGGCCGCATCACCATTGCCTTGACCCCGGTAACAGCACTTGGACTTGCAATAACCCAGAGACTATTAACTCAATGTTTGTTCATGTCACTTTGCCTTCAGGCTGGTTTTTTACATGTAACCAACACACTTGGAACTATATTCCTGCAAATGTATCTGATTCCTTCTGTTGTAGCAGTCGTTTGACACTGTTGCTTCCCACTAAGGATATGGTTGCCCCAAGCACCGATGTATTGGCCCACACACGGCACGTTCGTGACACCCGGTTAGATAGTTCATGTGACAGTAACATCAGGATTCTGAGCAAAGCTGAGTATGTCTCATTGGCAGTCAGTTTGTTCAGCGTGCCAGGCTTAGCCGTAGGCAACGCTCGCAGGATTGGTCAATTGGCTTGTGCTTTGGCAAAAGCCATTAATCATAACTCCTCGGCAATAGCGCTGCTCAATCAAGAGCAAATGGAGCTTCGCCATGCAATATTGGATAATCGAGCAGCTATCGATTACCTCCTGCTCGTACACCATTTGGGTTGCGAGACAGTCCATGGCATGTGTTGCTTTAACCTCACGGATAACTCTCGCAAGGTACAGAGCCAGATCACAGACCTCCATACCCTGGTTAAGAATATCAAAGAAGATGCCGTGTGGGGGTGGTGGGACTCATTGTGGTCATGGTTTCCATGGGAATGGCTACTAACAACACTCAAGGTGATTGTTGGTGTGACAATATTGGGGATAGCGGTCTGCTGTTTCGCGCAATGTATTCCCTCACTGATGTCAATGTGTCCCCCATGGAGGAAACCCCAGGATGTCCTCACTCTACATCACTTAATGCCACTCTTACACCGAGTCCTCTGTCAGGTCCAATTAAACAAATAAAGGGGGAGTGTGGATTCCGCTTACGCAATTGGCACAGCTGTCCCTGACAGAACCACAGTTATGTGAGAACACTCCTTCGAGCTGTTGGTTTCGAGGGGACAGAAATTTGGGAGCGGAATATTAGATATAGTTTGATTCACCGATTGCTGACCTGACAGGCAGCTAGGACAATAGAGGGCCAAAGATCACCAGATGGTTAACTCGATAGGCACGTAATGAGTAATCTCGCATCAGCAGAAGCTCTAAGCTTTAGAGTCAACCTCAGCCCCTTGTTTGCTCCTGATAACGATGAACAATGCATGTCCCCTGTAGTTAATTAGCTAGATAAGAAACTTCCCCCAGGAAAGTCATCCCTAATTAGTAACTTGTGTAATCATGATGTGCAGACTCAGGGCTTTCCTGTAAACGGCTATGTGCAACGTATGCACGCAGCCAAGCCAGGCAGGTATAAAGTCTTTTGCCTTCTGATCAATAAACACTGGTCTTTGCTTCATCTTGCCTCACGTGTCTTGCTTGACCAGTCTCCTCCAAGACCCTCCGGCCCACATCGGGCCCCGATCCAACAGAAACATCTCAGTTGAAAATAAGGTGGACGTTTATTGTCCATTGACTTTAACATTTAATAATAGTAATTATAATAAAACAATAGAAATTTGTTATATATCTGTCAAAATTCTTTGCCTGACAATGAAAGGTCAACAGTGGCAGCTATCTGACCTGTATTGGAAAGGAATTTCAGAGTTTGGGAAGAGATGCCAACCAAACTTGCAATCCAAAGTCTTCCATTCCCAATAAACATGCTATCTAGGATAAAGAGAAGGACATTTCTAATAAATCATAAAACATAGACATACAGGTGTGCTTTTTTAGCCCCATATACAGCAGGTTTTAGTAATTCAAATGCACATTTCACTGTTGCCACATCACACATCTCAGGGAGTGGATACAGCTAATGGCCAGGTTTTAACTGTACAAACATACTTCTTGCCACAACCAAGACCTGAGCATCAAGTTTGTACCATCTGTACAAGTTGTCAGGCATTGGCCAAAATCATGTTTTGAGTAGTAAATTGCACTAAAGTAGAGCTATTGAATTGATAGGAATTTAGTGAATCAATTCCTCTGTACGTTTCATTGATTCTTCTGAATCAGTAGAATGGTTATTCTGTACTCTAGTCCAAGTTAGTATGCCATAGTTTCTAGCATGACCCAGTGGTGTTGTGAGGATACAGTGAGGAAGAGGAGAATCATAGGTAAAGTAAAGGTTTCCCTTGCTCGAAAGCCAGTCGTCTCTGACTCTAGGGTTCAGTGCTCATCTCTGTTTCAAAGCCGAAGAACCAGCGCTGTCTGCTTCTGCAGACATTTTCGTGGTCACGTGGCAGGCATGACTAGACACCGGAGCACATGGAATGCTGTTACCTTCCCACCGAAGTGGTCCCTATTTATCTACTTGCAATTTCTTGCTTTTGAAGTGCTAGGTTGGCAGGAGTTGGGACAAAGACAGGAGCTCATTCAAATCTGCAGTACTCTGGAATCGAACTGCTGACCTTCCGCCTCCCAGTCAGCGTCTTAGCCACTTGAGCCACTGCATATATGCTATTTATTGGAGGGAAAATGAGGTATAAACTTCTTCTTCAGGTGCCATATCCGTTCCGGATATTGGCTATCATCATGGCGATAATTTTCCTGTTGAGGTATAAACATAAATAATAAATATACTCAGTAAAGAATAAACAGTTGTAGATAAGATACTTCTCCTGCTCTGCCTTTTGACTGGCCAGGAACTCCTCTGCCTGTCTTGTCTAAGCTTTCGTTTATTCATACAGTCCATTACTGATAGCAGGCATTGATTTAGAATTGAAACTATTTTCTTGGATTTAGATGGAAAGGAAAGCTAGAGTTGGATGCCACCTGCATACTGGTGGTCCTGAACTCACAAAACGAATTCCCAAACTCTCCCAAGGATTTCATGAAAATGTTAAATCAAATGTTGGAAATAAGAGAAGTAACACAGTGCTTCCTCAAAGTATGCTGTTGTTAGGTCTATCAAAAGCCACCAGAAAGCCCAGCAGAACAATCACAGAGACACTTCCCCCACCCAGTTCCGAGTGTAGGGCAGCCAAAGTGACAAAAGCAGCCTCTGACCCATAAACAAGTCTAATCCCAAATCGGAATGAATTGGGATAATCCATCTCATGCAGCAACCTTTGTAGCTGGGAAGCCACCTTACATGAGACTTGCTTGCCGAGAAAGGAACATTGGTGACTGACCAATTTGAATTCTGTCTGGGCAACATAAACAAATGTGCCTCAAACAAGGGAGTTGTGTGTGTGCCGTCAAATCAATTCTGACAGCAACCTTTCCCAATGTTTTTTATGTTGGGACTACCTAAAGTACAGAAGTGGTTTATCATTACCTTCTTTTGCAGGTACCCTGGGACTATGTAGCTTGCCCATGACAATATAGCCTGGCTCTTCTGGAGGCACAGTGGAGAATCAAACTCTTGACTCTGCAGCCAGATGCCAATGAGATATCCAGCCAGCTAAAGGAGTCATGTATTCCCTGTAAGTAGCTCACTTAACAGTGTGACCATTTTCTGATGTTCTGATGCTCTTTTCAATGGTAGCCTTGTATAGTAGTTCAAATGGGATGTAACTAAGGTATGTGTCACTATGGCTAGATCCATCAGTTTCAGCCAGGTGCAGTTGATGCACTAACCATGCCTTTGCAAATACTGCAAATGCTGTGCTCCCAGGATCAGGACTGAATTCATAATACAGATAAACTGCAAATCTGAGTATTCAAGAACAAACACTGATTCCCTGTTCAGTGACCTGCTTTCTGACTGATAGGGAGGATCTAGGTCTTGACTGGGTCCCTTGTTATTACAATAGACATGGTTTAGATTAGAACTTGAAGGACTTTCATGGGTTTGGGTAGAAAGGAGAGATGGATGTTATTAAGGTGATAGAAAACACCACTATTATGGATGACCTCTAGCCTTTGTTCCATCATATTCCTTCCATGTTTTTCTCCAGTGTTACTCTGCCTTGTTACTCAGTACATCATTTACAGCTCTCTTGAGAACAAGGCCTCTTTCAGCTGTACTCAGTGAGACAGGAATCATGTTGTTTAGTGTCTTGCATGGAAGACAAAGAAGGAGCCGCAGTGAGGGCTAAACGCAGGTTTATTGGGTGATGTTCAGGATGAACATGTGGTAATGGCGGAGGTACAGCTCATTATATACTGCAGTACATACATTTGAATCTCGTTGCACGGTAGCTTATTGGCTGCTACCGGTGTGACGTCATTCTGAGTCACACCCATCCTCTCCAGGTGATCCTCGCGCGGGAAAGGTTCCCGCGGCTGCCGGTGATTTGGGGAATGTGAACCATGTGAGCTGAACGCTTGCAGCTGCCCTCTATAGGCAGCTTACTCGCGTTCCTTAACAGCTGAGCTACATTGTAATTGTGGTCAGGTTACATTCATACATTTCTTAAAGCAACATTGTACATACACAACACTCCTCCCCCCTAGGATGGGACGAAGTCCCTCAACCATTGTGGCTTGCCACACGTGCGTCTGGGGCGCGCGGCCGCTTGACTTAACATAGGGGAGCCGGGGGCTCCTGGTTCCGCGGAGTCCTGTCCTGCAACGGAAAGGGGGGACTCATTAGTGGTTCGGTGGGGACTCTGCGACAACCTTGCATTGGGGGACGGGAATGGAATGAACAGTTGGGATGTGAACCCCTGCCTGCCGCTTGAGGAGCTTTGGGTCCCCCCAGCACGAATCTCGGGACTGACGATGAGGCTCTCGTGGTCTTGCCACCCCCTGTTGCCTGTCCGGGCGTTCTAGAGGCTGAGGCGGGCGGATTCCCCCCTGCTGCCTGTCTCGGGGGTGTCTGTCTTTGGGGGGGCTGGAGTTATGGTATATTCTAAAACAAAAGGGCTGGGGGGACTGGAGGTACCAGGGGCTGAACTGAAACCCCTCTTTTCGCTAGGACGGGTGGGGGACCACTCCGCTACACCCCCCTGGTACTGCAAATCATAATCAAACTCATCCCTCTCTTTCAAAGTATCCTCCTCTGTGGCTGAGGATCCAGGGTATGCATTTGTACCCGCGGATTCCGCCGTGTCTCCCCCTTGGGTAATGCGGGTGGGGGAAGACCCTAACGCTGATTCCCCGTCACTGGTGACCCGCCTTCTGAGTTGGTCGGCGTGCCTTCTCCAGAGTAGACCCGAGCTAGTCTCGACTCTATAGGATACTGGCCCCGCTGCTCAATGATCGTCCCTGGTACCCACGCTGGCCCGGAGGCCGTGTAGTTCCTGCAGTGAACCGGGTCCCCTACCGAAAAACCTTTGGAGCTTCCTACCCCGATATCTATATTTCTCCCTTCATCCTCCACCCTGGACGGGTCCATCCGGTCAAAAAGTGTTGCCGGACGCCTCCTCATGAGGAGTTCGGCTGGCGAAAGCCCTGACGCTAGGGGGGTTGTCCTGTAGCAGATGAGGAACTGACACAGATGGAGGTTTAACTCGCCGGGACCCATGCGCCGCAGTGCGTCTTTTGTAGTGCGCACTTGGCGCTCTACCTGACCGTTTGTGGCGGGGTGAAACGGGGCAGCAGTAATATGCCTGATGGCGTTTCTTTCAATAAAGGTCTTGAACTCCGCAGACGTGAAGGTACTAGCGTTATCGCTAACAAGGACGTCCGGCAGGCCGAAGCAGGCAAAGACCTTGCGCAACTGTTTAATGGTTGCCGCAGAGGAGGTACTGTTCATGGGGATTACTTCCAACCACTTGGAATAGGAGTCGACTATTAGCAGAAACATGGCCCCGCGGAAAGGGCCAGTGAAGTCGATATGAATCCAGGACCATGGCCCGCGGGCCGTGTCCCATTCCCTATGGGGTAGCCGGGATTCCTCGGGCCGGGAGCTCTGGCAACTCTCACACGTGCCCACTAATCGCTCTATGTCCGCGTCTATCTGGGGCCACCAAAAGAAACTCCTGGCCAGCGCCTTGGAGTGCACTATTCCCGGGTGACTGGTATGCAGTAGCTTCAGTACCTTGGCCCTCAGCTTTTCTGGGATGACTACCCGCTGGCCCCAGAGTAAGCAGCCCCTTTCCAGGGACAGCTCTACTCTACGCCTGAAGAATGGCTTGAAATGTTCCTCGGGGGGGGGTTAGCGGGCCACCCTTTCCTAACCCAGGAGCTAACTTGGGCCAGCATCTTGTCGGCCGCTGTGGCCTTGGCGAGGTCGGCCGGGACGATGGGGGGTGAGTCGAGGGACTCGATCAGCAGGACTTGGTGGTCCTGCTCTACCTCGCATGCGGGGTCTCCTAAACTAGGGAGGGGAGACCGGGACAGCGAGTCCGCATGGGAGGTCTCCTTCCCTGGGCGATAGACCAGCTCATACTGGTAGGCGTTAAGGAAAATCGCCCAACATAGCATTCGGGGGGACAGGATTTGAGGGGTGGGCTTGCCTGTGGTGAAGATTCCCAGGAGAGGCTTGTGATCAGTCACCACTGTAAACTTGCGGCCGTATAAGAAATCGTGGAACTTCTTGGTTCCAGCGATTATGGCCAGGGCCTCCCTATCTGTTTGCGCGTAGTTGCGTTCGGCCTTTGAAAGGGACCTGGAGTAGTATGCAACTGGGGCTTCCCGCCCGCTCTCCAACACGTGGCATAGCACCGCCCCCACCCCCACTGGGGACGCATCACAGACTAAAACTACTGGTTTCCTCGGGTCAAAGTGGGTCAGGACAGCATCCAAGGATAAGAGTGCCTTTAGCTCCCTGAAATCTTTCTCTTGCCTATCTCCCCACCGCCAAACCGCCTCTTTCTTTAACAGCACGTGCAGTGGCTCCGCAACGGATGCCTTCCTTGGCAGGAAGGAATGGTAAAAATTTAAGAGCCCTAGAAATGACTGCAGCTCCGGTTTCGCGGTGGGGCGAGGGGCGTTCTGCACAGCCGCAACCTTGGACTCGGAGGGCTTGATGCCCTCCGGGGTTATCTTGAACCCAAGGAACTCAACCTCCCTCGCAAAGAATACACATTTGTCCCTTCTCAGTCGAAGTCCCGCTTTCTCGAATACTGAAAGGACCCCATCTAGCCTCTTTGCTAACTCTAATTCGCTCCCAGCCGTTATCAACACATCGTCAAAATATGGGAGGATGCCTGGAAGTCCCTTTAAAAGGCGTTCCACGAGGGACTGGAAGATCCCAGGGGCCGAATTTACGCCGAACTGTAGGCGCATTACCTTAAATGCCCCCTTGTGCATAACGATGGTTTGCGCAGCGGCAGCAGCTGGGGTTATATGCCTGCGCCAGATCTAGCTTGGCAAAACACCTCCCCCCATGTAACGTGGCCAGTAAATGGCTGACCACAAGCACCGGATATGCATTTGGCCGAATGGCCTTATTGATCGTACATTTATAGTCCGCACAAATCCTGACCTCCCCGTTTGATTTAAGAGCCGTAACAATCGGCGTTTTCCACTCCGCCGAATCAACTGGAACCAAAATCCCCTGCCCCACCAATTTGTCCAGTTCTGCCTCGATCTTGTCCTTGAGGGCGAAAGGCACTCTCCTTGGCTTGAGGCGGATGGGCCGGATTTCTGGGTCCAGCTCAAAGGATACCGGGGGGCCCTTGTACGTCCCGAGCCCCTTCTTGAAAACGTCCGGGTGTGCATTGCACACGTCCCGCATTGGGTCAGTCTCGATGGCGTTAATGCCGGACAGTTCAATTCCCAGGGGAGCAAACCACTGCGTTCCCAAAAGGCAGCATCTTCCCCCCTTGAGTACCACTAGGGGCAGTTTCTCAGAGTAACTCTTGAACTTCACCTTGAAGTTCCCCACCCCCAACACTGGGATCCCATTTCCCTGCACGTCCCGTAAGTGTGACTTCATGGCCCGCAGTTTGGGCCGCGCATCTGGGGGAATGCGCATAAACTCTTTTTGGGACAGGATGGAATAGGACGACCCCGAGTCTATCTCCATCCTCACCGGGACCCCCTGTAGCAGTATCTCTACGAAAAAACGCTGGTGCTCCAGGCCCACGCGGTTCACGCCTTCCTCGCTGTAGCTGGTTGAGACCTTCCTGGTGCCGGCCGCTTTCCGTTGGTGTGCCTGGGGGTGGCTCGAGGTGCCTTTGTCCTCAGCTCGCCCGCACCTGCATACTCTGGCGATGTGCCTTTTTCGGCCGCAGTTGTGACACTCGGCCTTCCGGAACGGGCACCTCGTCCGGTCGTGGGACGCCCCACACCCGTCGCAGCGGCGGTCTTGCCGTTCGCGGGTCTGTCGCTTCTCTCCGCGTTTCTTTACTCTCTGGACGTCGTCGTCCTCGCTGGAGCAGGAGTCTGCCGTCGCGGACGACTCCTCAGACGTCGCTGGTGTGCCGACGGGCGACTTGGGGGCCCGCCAGGCCGTCTTCGCCGATGTCCGCCGGGCCGCCTGCACTAGTGACTTGGCCCTTTCAGATGTGGCCCCTCAGGACTTGAACACTCTGACCCCGCTCCTGGCCGCCTCGGCTGCCTGGGCCTCCTGCAGTACCTCGTTGAACGTGAGGCGATAGTCGCGGGTCATCAATTTTCTCTGGACCTCCTCGTCCCTCAGGCCACACAGCATGCGGTCTCGGAGTGCCGTGTCCAGGTCTTCCCACTGGCAGTGCACCGCTGCCAGCCTGAGGGCCGCCGCGTAGGCGGACACTGACTCTCCCGGGCGTTGGTTTCGCCTGTGGAACGCGACCCTGGCCGGGAAGATCGACACGAGGGGCTGGAAATGATCGCGCAGTAACTCTAGGATGCGGTCGAGGGGCACCACGTCCACCTTCCGGGGGGCCACCAGATTCATCAGGATGCGCAGCATGGCCGGCCCCACCTGGACTAGAAAGTGTGAGCGCATCTTCGCGTCGTCATCGACGCCTGCAGCTTCCATCGCGTGTCGGAACTGGCACTCGTACAGCTCCCATTGCTCCGGGTCGCTGATATCGAAGTGGTAAGGCTTGACCTTGGGATTCACCATTGATCCCACCTTCGTCGCCAATTTAGTGTCTTGCACGGAAGACAAAGAAGGAGCCGCAGTGAGGGCTAAACGCAGGTTTATTGGGTGATGATCAGGATGAACATGTGGTAGTGGCAGAGGTACAGCTCATTATATACTGCAGTACATACATTTGAATCTCGTTGCACGGTAGCTTATTGGCTGCTACCGGCGTGACGTCATTCTGAGTCACGCCCATCCTCTCCAGGTGATCCTCGCGCGGGAAAGGTTCCCGCGGCTGCCGGTGATTTGGGGAATGTGAACCATGTGAGCTGAACGCTCGCAGCTGCCCTCTATAGGCAGCTTACTCGCGTTCCTTAACAGCTGAGCTACATTGTAATTGTGGTCAGGTTACATTCATACATTTCTTAAAGCAACATTGTACATACACAACATGTTGGCAATGATTTTGTCAACTATTTGAGCATCTTCTATCTTTCCAGTCTCCTACATTGTCACAACACATTGAAGTCAAAACAAGTTCCAACATAACTCAACTAGAGGTTAAATAGTAGGGTGAGAAATAAATGGTTTCTCCCATTAATCTTCTAACGTCCATGTTGTGGGTGGCTAGTTCCAGCACTGCCACCTATTCACAACTTCATCTGATTGCAACTGTCTTTTTCTGGGCTCATCAAAACCAGTGGATGTGCCAGTGACAACTAGGACACTTGGAGGAACGCTGTGTATTGCTGGAAAACTGGTGTGGGTGTGTGTACATTTGGGAGCTTGTGTTGTCACCTTATGGTGCCTCTCACAGCACTCCTTCTCACTCAAATAGGATGGCTTACAAGGCTTCCATTTGTGAGCCTGTTTGTATATGACCTCCTGGAATACCTTGATGTGCACCTACTCTGGTCTAGGGGGTAACAGGCAAGCTGACTTCCCCACTGGCACATCCTTTCCTGGACTTATCGGCCACTTGTCTTTGCTCTGGCAGCTTCTCTCCTCCTGTCCTGTCTGGCTCCTTTCTTTCCACAGGTGTCTATGGTCTACCTGTCCCTGCATGGTTCTCTAGCCACACAGCTGTGATCTCTTTTTCAAGTTCTCCTTCATGTTGTTTGTGGATCCACACCTATGGGTTTCATGCGTGCATGGAAGCCAGTTCAGAGCAGTAGAGCTGATTGGATAAAATTTATGTTTAGGACTCTCCACCTGCCCTCAGCGCCATCTTGCACCTCTATCCTCAGTTCTCTTTTTTCCGTTGCGTTAGCAGGAGCTAATTAAGAGCTCTCCCTCAATTTTTCTCAGCTTTCGATATTCGAAGGCTATTTCTACTACAATTTTTTGTGGGTCAGGAAGGGTTTTCCCCTTTCCGACCATTTCTTTCTGTTTTTAAAGGAAGAAAAAGTATTTTCATACCGAGTCTGTTGTGTTCTAATAGTGTAACCTTCCACATGTGATATCAATGTATCTGAACCAATGTAACCTTGCCTATGAGTAACAATGTAACCTTCAGCTGTATCACATAAACCCTGTAATAGGACGCGAGCTAATGACCACCAGCTGGCAGCAGCGAGCGTCCAAGCTCTCTTGGTTCAAACCCATCAAAGACCGCAGCGCGGGAAGTTTCCCGCCGCTACCTACACCTGGACAAGAAGGGCGTGACCAGCCATGACGTCACGCGGACCAGTAGCCAACGGGCTACCGTGGAGCCACATTCAAAATACGTTACTACCATATATATAGAGCTGTTCGTCCGCCATTACCTCATGTTCCCTCTGTCCACCATGCAATAAACCTGAGTTAACCCAGCCTTTGGCTGTGCCTTGTGTCTTGACTCTCATACACTAAATTGGCGACGAGGATGGGATAATGGATCCCCATGGAGCCAGGACACAGAGCGGGTTCAACATCACCAAACCGCAAGACTGGGAGCTTTTTGAGATGGACTTCCAGGCGGCACTGGTGGAACTCAAAGTCAAAGAAGACGACGAGGAAAGGAAGATGGCCATCCTCACCCGCATGCTTGGGATGGAAACCAAGCGGACGCTGGTGGGCATTCTTGCACCGAAGAAGATGAGTGATTTCAAAGCCGGTGACATCATGAAACTGCTGCGTGAGCGTTTCCGACCCTCGAGGGCAATGTTTCCCGCTCGGAGCGCGTTTTGGAGGCGAGTTCAAGCGCCGGACGAGTCGGTAGAAGCCTTCGTAACGGCTATGAGGGTAGCCGCCGCCCCCTGCAGATGGGACCACTTCCTAGAGATGGCCCTCAGGGACGTAGTGCTGTGTGGCCTGAAGGACAAGGAAGTACAGCGCAGCCTGATGAACAAGGAGCCACCCCCCACACTGGAAGAGGTTGTAGAGGCCGCGGAAGCCGCGGAATCCACGGATGCTGGAGTAGATGAGATGCACAAGTGGCGTGAGTGGCGTCCGAGGGCCGGCAAAGCGGAAAACTCGTTGCACGGGAAGTCCGGCCAGTCGGTGCATGCAACCCGACCGACCTCGAAGTCGTCTTCAGAAAGCAGCGATGGCGAGGAGGTCCAGAAGGTCCGAAGAGGCGGGCGCCGCTGCGATGGTTGCGGAGCGGCCCATGAGCGCGTGAGGTGCCCATTCAGAAAAGCCGAGTGTTTCAACTGTGGACGTTGGGGGCACATCGCCAAGGCGTGCAGGAAACGGAAAGAGGACCGGAGACAGTCGCAAGACCGTTCAGCCAGACCGGACCGTCCAGCGAGGTCCAAAGATGGCGCCCGGGCCACGAGGAAGCAGGACGGCGTGGGCCGCATCTCGGACGACAGCGAGGGCGATGCTCCAGTGTTCAGCGTGTCTGCGGGACAGGCCCATTACTTCGTTGAGGTACTAGTACAAGGGACCCCTATTAGGATGGAAATTGACTCGGGGTCCTCCTATTCTATAATTCCCCAGAGGGAGTTCTTGAGAATCGACCCCCACATGCGGCCCAAGCTCAAAGCGTTGAGGGCCACACTGCGGGACGTACAGGGGAACAGCATCCCAGTGTTGGGGGTCGGGACATTCCGGGTTCGGTTTAAGAGACATTCTGCGGAACTTTCCCTAGTGGTGCTCAAAGGGGGAAGTTGTAGCCTTCTCGGAACACAGTGGTTTCAGCCCTTAGGTCTGTTCATAGGGGGGGTGCATGCCGTAGGCGAGGACCCAATACAAGCGGTGTGTGACGCACACCCCGCCGTTTTTAAAAGTGGACTGGGAAAGTTCAAGGGACCCCCTGTAGCCTTCGACTTAGACCCGGAGGTCTGCCCGATAAGACTTAAACCGTGCAGGGTACCGTTCGCGCTAAAGGACAAAATAGAGGCGGAACTGGACAAACTGGTGGGTCAAGGAATTCTTGTTCCTGTGGATTCCGCAGAGTGGGAGACTCCAATTGTAACAGCACTGAAGGCTAACGGGGAGGTGCGCATTTGCGCTGATTATAAGTGTACCATTAATAAGGCAATCCGCCCTAATGCATACCCGGTGCCAGTGGTCAGCCACCTTCTGGCCAGGCTGAATGGGGGAAAGTGTTTCGCTAAACTCGATTTAGCACAGGCCTACCAGCAACTCCCGGTAACCCCCGCCACAGCGGCGGCACAAACAATAGTCACACATAAGGGGGCGTTCCAGGTGTCGAGGTTACAGTTCGGCGTGAACTCGGCACCTGGCATTTTTCAGTCGCTAGTGGAACGCCTCCTGAAGGGGCTGGAGGGGGTGTTGCCATATTTTGATGACGTGTTGATAACGGGGGGGAGTAAGGCCGAGCTGGCTCACAGATTGGATAAGGTCCTGACCGTGTTCGAAAAAGCGGGGCTGCGACTGAGAAAAGACAAATGTGTATTTTTCGAAACAGAGGTTGAGTTTTTAGGGTTCCGTGTCACACCCGAGGGAATTAGGCCGTCCAAATCTAAGGTAGCCGCCATTAAGAAAGCCCCTCGCCCCACTTCCAAAACCGAGCTACAGTCGTTTCTGGGGCTTCTCAATTTCTACCATACCTTCCTTCCACGGAAGGCGTCTGTTGCCGAGCCGCTCCATCGGTTACTTAAAAAAGAGGAAAAATGGCTGTGGGGTGACGAGCAAGAAAGAGCGTTCACAGAGTTAAAGCAACTCCTCACATCCGAGGCAATCCTGACTCATTTCGACCCCAAACGGCCCATAGTTTTAGTCTGCGATGCATCCCCGGTGGGGGTGGGGGCGGTGCTTTGCCACGTGTTAAACGACGGAAGGGAGGCCCCGATAGCGTTTTATTCAAGGTCCCTGTCCCAAGCAGAGCGGAATTACGCACAGACCGATAGGGAGGCACTAGCGATAGTAGCGGGAACCAAGAAATTTCACGATTTTCTGTATGGTCGGCCGTTCAAGGTCGTTACTGATCACAAGCCCCTGTTAGGAATATTCACTGCAAATAAGCCCACGCCACAGATCCTGTCCCCGAGGATGCTGCGGTGGGCTATTTTTCTTAACGCATATCAACATGAGTTAGAATACCGGCCAGGGAAGGAAATCAGCCATGCAGACGCGCTCTCACGGTCGCCGCTACCCTTGTCGGACGACCAGAAGGCAGGGGTAAGAAGAGACCGCCAGGTATTATTAATAGAGGTCTTGGAGTCACCCCCGATAGTACCGGCCGACGTTGCCAGGGCCACCGGAAAGGATAGAACACTAGAGAAAGTATGCTCGTGGGTGCAGAAGGGGTGGCCGGCGTCATCCCCAGGCGCGGAATTCGACCCATTTTTCCGAAAGCGAGTAGAGTTGTCTTTAGAGAGGGGGTGCCTTTTGTGGGGCCAACGGGTGGTGGTTCCTACGTCCCTGCGGCCGAAGGTGCTAAAGCTGTTGCACGTCAGCCACCCGGGAATCGTCCGTTCCAAGGCGTTGGCCCGGAGTTACTTCTGGTGGCCCCAGCTGGACGCCGACATAGAGCATATGGTTGGCACTTGTGAGGCATGTCAGTGCTCCCGGCCGGAGGTGGCCCGCCTCCCGCATAGGGAATGGGACGCAGCAAGGGGACCGTGGTCCAGGGTGCACGTAGATTTTGCTGGCCCGTTCCGAGGAACCATGTTTCTCCTGGTGGTGGATGCATACTCAAAGTGGCTGGAGGTCATTCCGGTAAAGAGCACATCCTCCGCCACTACCATTCGCCAGCTAAGGAGGGTCTTTTCCACGTTCGGTTTACCCGACACTTTGGTCAGCGATAACGCCAGTTGCTTCACGTCCGCTGAGTTCGCAGCATTCATGGAGGCAAATGCAATTCGGCATGTCACATCCGCGCCGTTTCACCCGGCCACGAATGGCCAAGTGGAACGGTTGGTGCGCACCACAAAGGATGCGCTGCGGCGCATGGGCTCGGGAGATCTAAATCACCAAGTTTGTCAATTTCTATTAGCGTACAGAGTGACCCCCTTAGCGTCTGGATACTCGCCGGCTGAGCTGCTGATGCGGAGGAAACTGACGACGCTTTTGTCCAGGTTGGACCCGTCGAGGGTCGAGGACAAAGGGAAGAACATAGGTTTAGCGGTCTCGAAAGGTTTCGGCGTAGGCGATCCTGTACACTGCAGGAACTATGCCAACGCAGGCCCAGCCTGGGTGCCAGGGACGATAATAGAACAGACGGGGCCAGTGTCATATCGGGTGGAAACTAGCACCGGCCTCCTCTGGAGGAGGCACGCTGACCAACTGAGGCACCGAGTGAGTGAGGGGCCAATCAGTGGGGCTCAGCGGCAGGATTCAGCGATAGGGTTCTCCCCCACCCGTTTAGCCCAAGGGGGAGACAGAGAGGGACACCAGTCCGAAGCCAGGAGGGAAAGCAGTGAGCCCGACTCATATCCTTTTGATACCCCAGTTCTATCCGAGCCCGGGGGGAGGGAAAAGGAGTGTGCGGCCGCCGCTGCCGCTTCCCCCGAAGCCGAGTTTGATTTTGATTTTGCTAGCCGGGGGGGGGGGGTTTGGAGTGTTCCCCCACCCATCCAAGCGAGAAGAGGGGTTTTTCGTTAGCCCCCAGTGCCCCCGGTTCTTCCCAAACAAAGCACACACCTTCCAACAAAGCCGCAGAACCGCGGCAAACCACTAACAAGTCATCCTCTCCCGTTACAGGGCAGGCAGCCAGGGAGCAAGGAGGAGGGAGCGAAGCCAGGGCAGGGCAGCCCGCGCCGAGACCCCAGCGTGTTCGAAATAAGCCACCTTGGCTGAGAGACTTCGTCTCATCCTAGGGGGGAGGAGTGTTGTGTTCTAATAGTGTAACCTTCCACATGTGATATCAATGTATCTGAACCAATGTAACCTTGCCTATGAGTAACAATGTAACCTTCAGCTGTATCACATAAACCCTGTAATAGGACGCGAGCTAATGACCACCAGCTGGCAGCAGCGAGCGTCCAAGCTCTCTTGGTTCAAACCCATCAAAGACCGCAGCGCGGGAAGTTTCCCGCCGCTACCTACACCTGGACAAGAAGGGCGTGACCAGCCATGACGTCACGCGGACCAGTAGCCAACGGGCTACCGTGGAGCCACATTCAAAATACGTTACTACCATATATATAGAGCTGTTCGTCCGCCATTACCTCATGTTCCCTCTGTCCACCATGCAATAAACCTGAGTTAACCCAGCCTTTGGCTGTGCCTTGTGTCTTGACTCTCATACACTAAAGAGTCTTAGGCTCAATTTTTCTCCCCGAGGGGCCTCCCTCTCAGGCCTTCTCTTTGCACCCTTTTTCTTCAGCGCTCCATTGAATGGCCACCATCGCTGCTTTCAAGAAGTGCCTGTCCTGCGGCTCCAAGATTCCTCACACGGACAGCCACGACAAGTGCCTTATTTGTTTAGGTGAGAGCCACCCTGTTCACTCCTGTCTGGCGTGTAAAAAGTTCTCCCAAAAGAACAGAAAAAAACAGGCTTCAGGCTCACCTCATGGCGACCGCTTTGACTCCCCAACTGATGGGTTCTCGTCACGACTCTGTCGCCATTCCTTCTTCTTCGACTGCTGCTCTGGCCCGAAAACTCACCATGGCTGAGCTGTTTCTGAAAAAGAAGAAGGAGGAAAAGAAAAAGTCAAAGAAGCACCACTCTTCTCTACCTTCCACTCCGAGAGCCAACAGGCCTTTGCCTCCACCTTCACCGGCTTTGGCCATTTTCCTTACAGAGATGTCAGTTCAATCATCGCCGGTTATGGAGTCCATAGGGGAGTTCGCCTGCCTGTCACCGCACCAGGACACTCCTCCAACACCGCCCAGATGACCCAACCCTCCTTCTCAACCTCCATCTCAGGACTCGGTTGCATCTGCTTCCTAGGCTCTGGTGCCGGTTGATGCGTTGGCCCCCCTCTTCCACGCCATGGCCAAGGAGATCACCGCCCAAGTCACCACCCAAGTCAAGGCACTCCTTCCAACCGACGATCCACCCACTTCCAATCCGCCTCCTACAGATCATCTGGTGCATCCTCCGAAGCGTAAGTCCACCGTTCGGCCACCAGGGTCCAAGAAGCATCGGGTTGAGCAAGTCACTACTGCCTCCCCTCCACCTTCCCCTATGTCCGGGGATGCTCCAAGTTCAGCCAGGCTGTACTGATCTGACTCGGACCCCGAGGCCTTCCTGCCACCTCCCACTGTTTTGGAGAGGTCAGAAGGCTCTGATGACGACCAACCGGATTCGGAGGATGAACCTCTCCCACCAGTGGATGCTGACAGGTCGCCTGATGACCAAATTGGGAGCAAGGACCACTCCCATACTGGAGGACCAGTGTACCCTGACTGGGCTCCTTACTCGGATGGGTACTACCTTGAACATTAAGGCTGAGACCCCACCGTCCCCCTTCACGGACAAAGTGTGTGGACTAGCTGAACTGAAGAAAATCCTCCCAGTTCATCTCCCATTTCTATCCGCTGTTTCCCACGTGGCCAAGGTGGTTTGGAAGAAGTCGGTTTCAGCTCATACCATCTCCACCAGAGTTGACGGTATCTACAAATTACTAGGAGAGGAAGGGGATTTCCTCCACAGCCATCCCCAACCAAACTCCCACATGGTCTGGGCTTCCCAACACCACACCACTGTCCACAGTGTTCTGGTCCCTGCCTCAAAGGAAGGGAAGAAGCTGGATGCACTAGGCCGCCACGTTTATGTGCATTTGTCCTTGTTGCTCTGTGCGGCAAACTACTCTGCTGCCATGGGAGGGTACAATATTAAACTCTGGATGAATCTAGAGGCCTGTTTGGACAAACTACCGGCTGATCTTTGTCCCGAAATAGACACCCTGTGTAAAGAAGAGATCCACTTTGGGCAACAGCAGATTAGGACCTCCAGACACATATGTGACTCAGAGGCTAAGAACATTGCTGCAGCAGTCCAGATCAGGTGCCATTCCTGGCTCAGATCCGTGGACTTTGCCAAGGACACAAAGAAGCTCATCAAAGAAATGCCCTTCGTTGGTCAGGGACTTTTTGCTGCCGAAACGGATAATACCCTCAATGACCTCCATAGGGATATTACCACCTCCAGCAAGCTCTGGTTGGGCGGCACTGGTTTCTATCACAGGCACTCTTTCCAACCATTTGGCCAGAGGCAGGACCAGCAGGCCAGGCAGCAGTTCCGTTCTTCGGATCCACCTAGGCAACAATTCTACAAGCCCAGGAAACAATGCAATTGCCCCAAATACCAAGCGCCAAATCAGCAGTCTAACAAGCACAATGATAGGGGCCAAAAACAACAGGTTTGACCTGCCCCAGGCAGCAGACTCTCCCACCCTTTGCCTCCCTTATCTTCCAATCCGAAACTTCATCACAGTTTGGGCCTCCATCACGTCAGACAACTGGGTCCTTCAGATACTACACTGCGGTTACAAGCTGGAACTCATGCGGCGCCCTCCCTTAGGACACATCCGTTACACCAATCCATCTCCAGATCTCAAAGAGGAGCTTTCCTCCCTCCTTCGGAAGGGTGCGATCGAACCCGTGCTATTAACAAACTCTGCCAATGGTTTCTATTCGCGTTACTTCCTTGTGGACAAGAAAGATGGCAGTCTCCACCCTATCCTCAACCTCCGCCGGCTCAACCGTTACATCCTCGTGAAGAAGTTTCAGATGGTTACCCTGATGTCCATTCTTCCCCTCCTAAACCAAGGGGATTGGTTCACCACCATTGATCTGAAGGATGCTTATTTCCACATCCCCATTCATTGATCCCACCGCAAGTTCCTCTGTTTTTGTGTGGGAGGAGAAATCTTCCAGTACATGTGCCTCCCTTTCAGGCTCTCCACCGCGCCGAGGGTGTTTACGAAGTGCATGGCCCCAGTTGAGGCCCACCTACGTCTCCAGGGGATCACAGTTTATCCCTATATAGATGACTGGTTGATCTGTTCCTCTTCCCAATAACGGGCAATGGAGGACATTGCTTTCGTTATCGCCTTCCAGGAAAGTCTTGGCCTGAGGTTGAACCTCAAAAAATCCAAACTCAACCCCTCCCAGAGGGTGGACTTCATCAGGGCCACGCTCGATTCTTCAGACCACAGCATACCCACTGGACTCACGACTTGCCAACATAAGGGGCATTGTTTCAGTCCTCCGTTCTCACCGAACGGTGACCGCTCGTCAAGCACAAAGACTTCTGGGGTTGATGGCATCCACCACGGCGGTCATTTTCCATGCCAGGTTGAAACTAAGGTCCTTACAGTCATGGCTTCTCGCGTCCTTCAACCCGCTACAGGACGACCAATGAATGCGTCTCAACCCTACTCCAGAGTTGAAAGAGCAACTTCTATGGTGGATGGATCCGTCGTTTGTCACCATGGGGAGGCCCTTCGACTGACCATCCCTGACTTTTCAAGTCACCATGGATGTGAGCAACCTCAGCTACAGTGTGTACCTGGGATCCCTCCATATCAATGGCACATGGTCTCCCAATGAGAAGTCCCACCACATCAACTACCTCAAGCTTCTAGTGATTTGGAAGTCGCTCAGGTCATTCCAACTGTTGATCTCAGGGTCTGTAGTTTAATTTAATTTAATAATTTAATTTAATAGTCATATTTATATATGCCGCCTACTCAGGCAGAACCCGACTCAGGGCAGCATTACAACAAGTTCTAAAAACACATGAAAACACTTTAAAAGCCCCATATCCCACCCACTTAAAAAAAAACCATATCCCACCCACCCATCCCACCCTCTATAAAAAGAAGAAGAGAGAGTTCTTAATTGTTTACATAAGCCAGCAGGCGGGGACCGTGTTCCCATTCGGGCCCCACACCTGCCCTGCCAGCCATGTCTTCAATCCTTTCCTGAAGGGCAGCAATTCTCTTTGAAGTCTTAGATCTGTTGGCAGGAGGTTCCAGAGAGTTGGTGCGGACAGAAGGTTCTCCTTCGGGTGCTGGACAGATGTGCACCCCTAACTGATGGCACCATTAGAGAACCCCTCCGGTCCGCTCTGGTTGGACGGGCAGACACTCTTGGGACGATGCGGTCTCTAAGGTATCCTGGCCCACTGCTATATAGGGCTTTAAAGGTCAAAACCAGCACCTTGAATTGCACCCAGAGACAAACTGGTAACCAGTGCAGCTCCCGAAGTAGCAGTGAGGCATGGGCATATCGCCCACATCCCATCACCACCCGGGCTGCCGCATTCTGGACCAGCTGCAGCCTCCGAATGGTCGTCAAGGGCAGCCCCATGTAGAGCGCATTACAATAATCTAGTCGGGAAGTGACCAGAGCATGTGTGAACATAAGCAAGGAGCCCTGGTCCAGGAGCGTGTGCAACTGGCAAATCACCCGAAGTTGCGCAAAAGCCCTCCTGGCCACAGCTGCTACTTGTTCTTCTAGCAGCAGCCGCGAGTCCAGAAGGACCCCCAAGTTGCGCACTGGGTCTGTCTGGGGCAAAACAGCCCCATCCAGTACCAAAGATGGTAACTCCCTGGATAACATGGGGCCCCTTATCCACAGCCACTCTGTCTTGCTGGGATTCAGCCGAAGCCCATTGGCCCCCATCCAGACCCCAATGGCCTCCAGGCATCCGGATAGGATTTCAACAGCATCACTGGGGTCCCCACGGGCCGAGATGTACAACTGAGTGTCATCCGCGTACTGATGGTACCGCACCCCGTGGGAACGAATGATCTCACCCAGTGGCTTCATGTAGATGTTAAATAGGAGAGGAGAGAGCACCGAGCCCTGAGGCACCCAATACTTGAGGAGCCTAGGGCTGGACCTCTCACTCTCTAACCCCACCGACTGGGTATGGCCCTCCAGAAAAGAGGAAAACCAGGACAACACAGTGCCCTGGATCCCCAATCCTTTGAGCCGTTCCAGAAGGATACCGTGGTCGACGGTATCGAAGGCCGCTGAGAGGTCAAGAAGAGCAAGGATGGATGGATAACCCCCGTCCCGCTCCCGCCAGAGATCATCCATCAGTGCGACCAATGCCGTCTCCGTACCATACCCGGGCCTGAATCCTGATTGAAAGGGGTCTAGATAATCCGCTTCCTGCAGCTGGCGCGCCACCGCCTTCTCCAAAACCTTACCCAGAAAGGGCAGGTTGGAAACCGGCCTGTAGTTGTTAAGGACAGCTGGGTCAAGGGATATTTTCTTCAGGAGGGGGTGCACCAAAGCATGTTTTAGCGGTGCAGGAAATACCCCCTCCCGTAATGATGCATTTATTATCGCCCCAACCCAGCCACCTGTCACCACCTTGGAGGCTTTCACCAACTAGGTGGGACAGGGGTCCAAAGGACATGTAGTGGCACGCACAGCTGCAAGGAGCCTGTCCACTTCATCAGGGACAACAGGATCAAACTGATCCCAGATCGTACAGCAAGACTGTGCTCCGGTACCCCCCCCCCCGACCCTCCCCATCCACGCCGGGATTCAGCCCTGAACGAATCCGATCGATTTTCTCCACCAGATGGTCAGCAAAGTCCTCAGCCGAACCCTGCCAACCGGGCACCGATCCCCCCCTACCGAGGAGGGACCTGGTTACCCGGAACAGGGCGGCTGGGCGGTTATCAGCGGAGGAAATAAGGGTGGTGAAGTATTGCCACCTCACCACCCCCATCGCCACTAGGTAGGCCCTAATAGCAGCTCTAGCTAGTGTCCAATCGGAGTCATCCTGTTCAGGTGGCATTGGACAAGACGACTGCCCTGGCCTACTTGAACAAGCAAGGGGGGACCCAGTCCCGGTCTCTACTATACCTCTCCATTCTTCTCTGGGAATTGTGTCTCCAGGTCCATGTGCTCCCGATTGGAGTCCACATCAAGAGCACGCTCAACGTGATAGCGGACAGCCTATGTCGAGCCATGAATGGTAGCTCCACGAGTCCGTGTTCAATCTGCTTTGCCACAGGTGGGGCACTCCAACGATGGACCTCTTTGCTTCCCACCTCAACAGCAAGTGCCACCGGTTCTGCTCCAGGGCTGAGGCAGGACAGGGGTCGTCGGGGGATGTGTTCATGTTCCCGTGGAAGGGGTGCTTCTTCTACCTCTTCCTTCCACTTCCACTTGTGCAGAGGGCGCTACTTCATCTTCAACATTACGGGACTCAAGCCATTCTTATCACTCCTTCCTGGCCGAGGCAGCCATGGTTTCCTCAGCTCAGGAAACTCGCATCCAAGTGGATGTTACTTCCCATCAGACCAGACCTCATCCACATGACGGACGACAGTATTCTGCACCCAGACCTGCACAGCCTACATAACCCATGACTAGACAGGATTCGGCAATCTGCCATCAAGCCGTCGACTTCCCAATCCTATTTGGCCAAGTTCAAATGGTTTCTGGCACAACTTCAGGCCAAGCATGTTACTGTGGACACAGCCTCTCTTGAGCACCTCTTGGACTACTTGCTGTCCCTGGCCGAATCGGGGCTCTCCCATTCGTCAGTTAGGGTGCATCCTGCGGCTGTGGTTTCCGCTGCTCAGTCTCATTCACCTCTCCGTACTGCCTTCCACAATGAATTGGTAAAGTGTTTTTTCAAGGGTATCTTCCCTCCACGGAGAATTCCTACCCCTCAATGGTCGCTGCCCACAGTCCTAGACACCCTCATGCATCCACTGTTTGAGCCTATGGCTACTTCCAGTTTGCAGCTACTCTCTTGGAAAACTTCCTTCCTGGTGGCTCTTACATCTGCCAGACGGGCAGGAGAACTTGCTGCTCTTCGTTCTGACCCCCTGTTCTTGTAGTTTTTGATGACCGTGTGGTCCTTTATCCTGACTTGACCTCTCTACCCAAAGTTGTTACCAAGTTCCAGCTCTCCCAAGTGGCCACTTTGCCTGCCTTTTTTCCTAATCCTTCCTCCAGAGAGGAAAAGTCTTGGCATTCCCTGGATGTACTTAGGGCTCTCCTTTTCTCTACCAGGAGGACAGCCGAGTTCCATGACACCACCCATCTCTTTGTGGCTTATGGTGGTCATAGGAAGGGCCAACCTCTCTCATCCCAGAGACTGTCGAAGTGAATCTGCCACACCATCCATCTGTCTCACCAACTGGCATCCAAGCCTCCACCTGCTGCCGTTAAGGCCCATTCCACAAAGTCAATTGCCACCTCTACAGCCTTCCTAGAGGGCATTGCCCTTGAGGACATTTGCAAGGCTGCTACATGGTCGACACCTTCCACCTTTGTCAACCATTTCAGACTGGACACCAGGTCTCTGATTGATACCAGACTTGGCCGTTCTATCCTGACTGCAGACCTCCGGCCATCTACCCGGAGGGCCTCCCAACTCTGAGTGTCTTTATCTCCACCGCACCTTCTACCTGAACTTCACATCTCACCAGTCACTGCCCACCTGCCAAGTAAGTGAGCTTGCTAATCTCCCATAGGCGTGGATCCACAAACAACATGAAGGAGAAAGACAGGTTGTACTTACCAGTAACTGTTGTTCTTCGAGTATGTTGTTTGTGGATACACACCACCCACCCATCCTCCCCTCTGTTGGCTACACTGCTGAGATTTCCAATTTTCTCCAGTGCTTAGCTTTCAAAGGAACTGAGAATAGAGGCGCAAGATGGCGCCAAGTGCGGGTAGAGATGGTGGGCGGTCCTAACCATAAATCTTATCCAATCAGCTCTACAGCTCCGAACTGGCTTCCGCACAGGCGTGAAACCCATAGGTATGTATCCACAAACAACATACTCGAAGAATGACAGTTACTGGTAAGTACAACCTGTCTTTCTTCCAGCAGCCCCACCTCCCCCTCTTCTGGAGGTTCTCCACCATGGCTTCAAAAGCCCCAGTTAGCTCAGCATCTTCACTCCCCCAATCCACCTGGGAACTGCAGGTCAGGAACCTCAGGTCAGGGTTTCCATGGGGCAACAGGCTCCCCCCTGCACCTGCAGTGCCCAATCATAGTATCCTACTTCCAGGCAAGGTGGTTTCAGTGGCAGGAGAGAGATAGCAAATAGGCAAGCCAAAGGCAAAGCACAGGTCAAACAAGCAAAGCTTTACCTGACAGCTAGCTAAAGCACATAAAAAAGATCCTATCCCAAAGTCCGAAAACAATATAGAATTAAGTTGGCCCAACTGTAACAATGAGCAGAGAGAGTCCAAGAAGTCCAGTGAAAACATCCTAAAGGCAGCTAGGGTCAGAATAACACACTAGGCAGCATCTGGGGTGGAAAAGACATTGATTACAAAAGCTCCACAGTTCTAAGGCTAAGGTTTATTTTGCTCTACTGCTCTTCCTTTTAAACATGTGACACTCTTCAATTTCTGCATTCCAGTGATGCCTCTCATCCCAGCAGGTTTCAATAATGCTTTTAAATCATAATAGCCTTCTTGTGTTAAGTAAGAGTTCAAGTTCATCATGTTGGTTTTCCTTGCTACTGAGATATCTAGAAATGTGTTCATTCTACCCAGCCTCTTCTTTGTTATCTTTTGCCACACTTTAGCAGGCTCCTGTCACACCATTTCACTTTCCTATATATCACTGAAATTCTTGTCCCACATACATGATGGCCCCCTTTCCTTTCCAACACTATCTTCATCACCCCGAGGATTTGGTTTAAAGCTTTCCTAAATACATTTACTAAACAAAGCCTTTACTTTTCCTGCTTAGCTGGGGAAACTTGCTGAGGCAAAGGGTGGCCAATTAACAAATGGCCAATATGGTGGAAATTCATCACTAACCCCCCCCTCAATTCTTCAAATGGATGACCCATACTTCTTAAAAGAGGATATCTGGTTACTCTCTATATACGTAAACTTGCAAATAGCTCAAGCATTCAACCTTAATCATAAAGCCACAAGCTCACCCTGTTTTGTCTCTACTATGAACCTCATGCAAAATACTCCTCTTGTTCACTTCCTTCTGCTCACAAGTGTTTTTTAGTGAGTAAAACTGTAAAGCTGGGTTCCATCTTTTAAAAGCAAAATAAAAAACAAAATATTGTATTTTCATCTCTTAGCTAATGGTCTTGTTGAATCCTTGACATTACTGTGGTCAAACATGCATGAGAAGTTTAGAACGTAAAAGGTCTTGTTGTTAAGTCACAACGTCAATTCCGACCCTTTACGACCCTATGGACCATTGTCCTCCAGGCACCTCTGACCTCCACCATCCCCCTCAGCCCTCCCAGTTCTGTGCCCATTGTGTCTACAATACCATCTAGCAGGAGAAGGGGCCAAACGGTGAAATCCAATCAAAGGCAGTAAGACCGTTTGTGGCAATAAAATAAGACGAGTTTAATGCACTTAAGTCTATCCAAAACAGATCCAAATTCCATCTAGTAATAAGAAGTTTCAGTATAAACCTTCCTCAGGGATCTATAAAACATAATGATGCAGAAAAATCACTAATATTGTAATAACAATCAATATATACATACATATATACATATTTACAACAACCTTGGATACATAGTATCATCTTAAACACCAAACAAGGAATTACCTGTACATTCTTGTTATAATATCTCGAAGTATTCATCAAATATTGAGAGTTTTAGAATTTCTTAAAGTTTTTACAGGTTTTTTAATTGCATCCCAAGCCTCACACGTTCAGTCTTTCTGTGCCGACAGACATTGAAAAAATCATTACCAACGCACTTAATTTAAAGTAAATTGAATCCCATCAACAGGTGTGTATTATTTCAAATTACAAGAAACAGGAGAAATCAATCTCCATATTGAGACCATGCGGGTGGAGCGTCTTAAAGTGGTGGATATAGAAACATTCTCTTTGTAACAGCTTCTTTTCAATGTTGCTAAGAGAGTAAGGATCAGATTTGCAGCATTCCAAAACCACAAATTTAAAATCCCGGTCACTATGACCTGCTTCAATGAAATGATTTACCAAGGGTGCTGCAGTGTTGCCTGCCCAAATTTTGGAGTGATGTTCGTCCATCCTAGTTTTCAGTTCACGGGTAGTTACACCCACGTAACCCAAGCCACACTTGCATACGAGTAATTTTTTTCTCGCTTTTCTAGGTTACTATTACCGCAACTTGCGTATACCTCATGGATTGAGAATGTATAAGGGCCCTACGCTTTTCTCCACCAATCAGGATTTTGTGGACAGATGGGCAGCTCGCTGCTCTTTCGACTTAATATTATTAATTATCGAGCAGTCACACAAGGAAAAGGATCTTATACAGGCAGAAATTACCTCTTTACAAACGACTCTTAAACAGCGAGTTCCAGAAACCACCTATGACAAGACAGTTGAAGACATGGATAACAAAATTAAACAGTTTCGGGACTCTTTGTTGCAATTCAAATCCAAAAAATTCGAAAGGGACACTCAGGATTATGTGAGTAATAGGAATTACAAATGGAAATGTGCTCCTACAATACAACGTAAGAAAAGAGTCACATGGCAGGATTCCACTTATACATCTGAGGGTAATACTTCAGATTCTGACGCTCCTTTCACATCTAATGATGAGGCATCTGCTACCACATACAATCTCAGACGAAATATGGAAGAAGCTCTGACTCGCATGAGACCATCTACCTCTGGTGCAGCCTCCTCCTCCTCCTCTTTTTTAGGAAGGGGCAGGAGGAGCGGCAGGAAATGAACATAGTTTTTAATCTTTCATCTAAGCCACTTACGTCTTGGGAATTATATCTACTGTCTTTGGGTCTTAACTATGTCCTGACCCCAGAATATCGCTCATTCAACACATGGATGGACTTTTTCAAATTAACTAGATTAATAAAGCTCAAACTTTTTCCCCAAGGCATGGAGTCTAATTATGATAGTGTCCTTAAAACTAAGTCGACATTCTGTCCCCAAATTAATAACTCTTCTATCGAAGTCTTCAATAGACTAATCCACAGGGACCTTGAAATTTTGGAAAAGCGCAACCATAGGATTAATAAGAATTTGTCTGCCCAAAACCATAGGATCCTTAGGGATCTGGCTATGGACCAAAATATAATAATTAAAACTGCCAATAAGGGTGGGGGCATCGTGGTTATGGACACCAGTGAATATTTGGCTGAGGCACAAAGGCAACTTTCCAACACCACCTCCTACAGACAACTCTCATATAATCCTACGGCAAGAACTTCCAATATCATCTGGACTGTTCTTTCTGAGGGACTATCGTTGGGCTACATTAATGAAAAGATGTTCAATTATTTATATAATACCAACTCTCCAGTTCCAATCTTCCACCTTATCCCCAAGATTCATAAGAGTAAACAACCAGGTAAACCTACTCCATGTAGACCTATAATATCAGGGATTAATTCCGTCACAGAGCCCCTCTCTAAATTCATAGATATGTACATTAATAAATACGCCAGAGATACTCCCTCATTTGTACAGGACTCCACACATTTCATGTCATCTTTAGAAGGTACCACCATACCCTATGGATCAGTTTTTGTGATCCTAGACGGGAGTCGCTATATACCAGTATACCTCATGAGGCAGCCAGGCTAGTAATTCAAGATGTTCTCGACACCAGGAGTAGTTTGTCACTCCCCACGCACTTTCTCATTGATATATTGGAAATTGTTCTTGAGAATAATTACTTTCGATTTGGAGACACGTTCTATCTCCAAACCAGAGGCATGGCCATGGGTTGTGCCCTGGCGCCAAGTCTGGCAAACATATATACGATAAGCTTTGAAAATATGTATCTTTACAACTCACATAATAACCCATTTTTCAAAAACATAATCACATACAAGAGGTACATTGATGACCTCTTCTTTATTATGGACTCTGTAGACATGTTAAATGGATTTATAGGCTGGATTGATGTGCAGGATTCGAACTTGAAGTTTACACATCAAATAGAGCATTATAGAATACCTTTTCTAGATATGGAAGTATATAAATCACAAGATGGAAGACTTAGCGTCAGCCCTTATAAAAAACCAACAGATAAAAGTCCATATTTGGAATACGGCTCTTACCACCCTTACCGTGTTAAGAATAACATCCCATATGGACTATTCGCTAAGGCGAAAAGGAACTCTACAATACATCATGATTTTTTAAAAACAGCTCATGACATCAGTTCTACACTTAAAAATAGGGGGTATCCTAACCATATTATTAACAAGAGTTTGTCTAAGGTAATGAACACGCCCAGGCAAAATCTATTGCAACAAAAACAAAGGGGTGGTGACTGAAACATTTTCTTCTCTATAGAATTTCCCCCCCTCGCCAATGACATTAGGAAACTTATCCACTCTCATTGGCACACAATACAACACATTCCAGGGTGCGAATCCCCCCCAAAAATTGGCTTTAGAAGGACTGCATCTTTAAGCAACATTCTTGCTAGGTCAGACCATACAGCACACATTCCTAATATCAGGTTACCGGTAGTGGGGCATTATCGTTGCCACGGCTGCATTTTGTGTAAACTATGTTGGGAAATAAGGAAATATTTATTCCCGCAAAAAATTACCATCATAAATTAAAACAGTTCACTAATTGTAACAGCAAAAACTGTATACATATTATAGAATGTAGCTGTCAGAAGCGATACATCGGGAAATCCGTCAGGCCACTAAAAGTTAGGATATGTGAGCACAAGTCTAAAATTCGAACACAGGACCTTAGTGCTCCCCTGGTGCAACATTTTATGCAAATGGGTCATATGGAAAGTGATTTTAAATTTACAGTATTAGAACAGGTCTGTCCCAAGCCTTATGAAAGAATCGATCTTAACAAACAACTTTTACGCAGAGAGGCTTTTTTTATACATCTCTTTGATCCGGTAAAACCTAAAGGGTTAAATTTAGAATTAGATATGTCTCCCTTTTTGTAACACTACTCTAAGGTAAATATATAAGGAGGAAACAATGCAAGATTGCGGTTAGTCATCATTCCTCATTCTCACCTGGTAACGATTAGAGCCCTATTTATTCCAGCTAGTTTCCTCTCGATTCTAACGTCCGCTAGCACTGAGCAGATCACGGAAAGAGGCAAGGATGCTAAGAGTTAAAGCTTATCACACGGTCAGTTTAGATCACTAGTTTTCAGGTAAGAATATCCCAATAATACTTTTAAAATTCTTTAAAATTTATTAAAATTCTTTAAATTCTTTAAAATTCTTTAATGTCCTTTAAAATCCTTTAAATATATACCTTTAAAACATTTTTAAAAATCTTTAAAATAATATTTCATATATATCATTACAATTCTTAACATTGTTCAACATACTGTTTTTAAAATACGATTTACAACACTGTTTGGAATGTTTTATGAAATACTGTATAATACTGCTAAAACACTGCTCAAAATATTGAACAAAAATGCTTATTAAAATAGTGTATAGATATCTAATAATTTTGTATGTAAATATTGTATATACTATTGTGTATACTATTTGTGTCACTGTTACTGTCATTTTTGCATTGCACCTTAGTATTGTATGTTTGCACTACATTATTCCAACATAGGCTTATTCTAATTCAGTATTAATTAATTTTAGATTCCCTGATGAAAGGGTTAACACCCAGAAAAGCTGATTGTTATACCAGAATAGCTTTGGAAATTGTTCAAATTTTGTCTTCAGATTGCACCTATAAAATTATTGAAGAAAAATTACTCAAGCCTTGGACCTAATTGATTTATTTGGCAAGAAGTTCACATATTGGTACGGACAATTCATATGTAGCAGTGTTCTTCGCCAGCTACGAGCAGATTCTCTCTCTTTCTCTCCAGTGTGTTCTCCGCTCTGCCCACTTGTTCTCTGTGGCTAAGAGAGTAAGGATCAGATTTGCAGCATTCCAAAACCACAAATTTAAAATCCCGGTCACTATGACCTGCTTCAATGAAATTATTTACCAAGGGTGCTGCAGTGTTGCCTGCCCAAATTTTGGAGCGATGTTCGCCAACCCTAGTTTTCAGTTCACGGGTAGTTACACCCACGTAACCCAAGCCACACTTGCATACGAGTAAATATATACAATTACCAGTTTTTCAATTACTCAGCTGACGGAGTTTTAACACAAAATCACTGTTTTTCACGGAGACCTCCTTAGTTTGCCAGGACAGAAAGCAATGCACACAATCATTACATCGGTAATGTCCTACTGCACTAGAGCGAAACAAACCTCGATGGGACTCATGATCAGAAAAGGTTACCATCTGTCTAATAGAGCTTGTTTTTCTTAAAGCAATAACAGGAATAAGAGAACAATCAGGTAGATGTTGCACTCCACCTTTCCCAGCATAAAGGCCTTCTCAAGTGAATCCTCCCTTCTTATTTGATGTCCAAAGTACTTCAGTTTCATCTTTACTATTTGACCTTCTAATGAGCAGTCCAGGTTGATTTCTTCTAAGATTGACCTATTTGTTCTCTTTGTTGTCCAGGGGACTCTCAAAACTCTCTTCCAACACCACATTTCAAAAGCGTCTATTCTTCTGCGCTCAGCTTTCCTAATGGATAGGCAGTTGGGGGGACTCTCTAGTGTCCAAAACATTCTCAATAATTGGTCTAATACTCTCCAGTGGAATATTGGTATATAGGGATTGTACATCCGGTGATAGAAGCCCCGAGCCTTTCAGTACCTCCATGCCCTCAAGTTGGCCGATTAAATCTGTTGAGTCCCTCACAAAGGAAGGTGTTTCCCTGGTGTAAGGGTTCATAAACGAATTTACATACTTCATTACTGGCTCGAGAAGAGATCCTATCCCGGCTACAATGGGACGGCCAGGGACCATGGAACATTGCTGGGTGACCACAATATCAAACTTTTACTACGAGAGTTGATGTGTTTAAGCTCACTAGATTGTTAAAATTAAAAGTTTTTTTTATAGAGGTATGGAGTCCATGTCCCGAGAACAATTTCAACCTAGTTCCACCTTTACACCACAAGTAGGCCATCCTGCCATTGAGGTATTTCAAAACCAAATGCTTAAGGAGATCTCTAAGATGGAGCAACAACAAAGAGGAATATATAGGAATATCTCATATGAGGACAGGAGAGTACTTAAGAATTTGGCAGAGGATTTGACACTAACAATTAAGCAAGTGGATAAGGGAGGGGGATTGTGTTGCAGAACACATACGGACTATGAGCGAGAAATCCATAGACAGCTTTCGGATGACCTCTTTTACAAGAAGCTAGATGCTGACCCCACCCCCAGGGTTTCCACAGTTCTAAGGACAGTATTGTATGAAGGGCTAGCTTATAATTACATAACTTGAAAAGACCTTTCAGTATTTATACAATAAATATCCTAAGGTGCCGATTTTTTATACTCTTCCCAAGATTCATAAGGCTCAGGGCTTCTGACACTGGATGTACAATCCCTATATACCAATATTCCACTGGAGCATATTAGACCAATTATTGAGAATGTTTTGGACACTAGAGAGTCCCCCCAACCGCTTACCCATTTTTTACTAGATCTGATGGATGTGGTTTTAGAAAATAATTTCTTTAGGTTTAAAGAAGATTTTTATTTACAAGTAAGGGGCATGGCCATGGGGAGTTCACTGGTGCTGGCAATCGCAAATATGTATATGGTTAATTTTGGGGGGAAAACTTTATTTTTGACTGCACTGTTAATTCATTTTTAAGCACATTATTGTCTATAAGCGTTTTATAGATGATCTGTTTTTTCTGTTAGATTCAATAGAGATTGTCACTGAGTTCACTAGATGGATTAATAGTCTCGATATGAACCTTAAATTCTCAGGGATTTCACACAATTTGTGTATACCATTCTTAGATGTGTCCATTTATATAGCTAAACAAAGACTTGGGATGTGCCTTTACAGAAAGCCCACTGACCATAACTCGTACATGGATTTTCGTTCCTTTCATCCAGTGCACCTGAAGACTAACATTCCGTATAGCTTTCTGTTTAGGGCAAAAAGGAACGCCACAAAGGAAAGCGATTTTTTGAAGTCATCCAACACTATTAGTTCTTTTCTGTCAGAGAAGGGATACCCTAGAAGGATTATTGATTGTCAGTTAAATAAGCTTAAAAGGGTACCTAGATTACAGCTCCTGACTCAAAATCAAAGACATCCTTCCTCTAGAATTTATTGCTCCTTTGAGTATTCGCCTCTTGCCTTGTGTATAAAAAAGGCTATATTAAAATACTGGTACCTCCTGGAAGGTATTCCAGGATGTTCGGAAAAGCCTTTGATTGGTTTCCAACGAACCAAATCATTACATAACATACTAACTTCATCAGATTCTTGATCCCTGTCAGCTCTGGTTCAGTCTATTATTCGAGGACATTACCGCTGTTCTGGCTGTGCAGTTTGTTGTTTCGCAATGGAAACGAAAACTGTCAGTATACCAGGAAAAAACTTAATACATAGGCTGCAAAGTTTTAGTAATTGTAACTCTAGTTATGTAATCTATTTGGTGATTTGTCCATGTGATAAACATTATGTTGGATTAACTTTACAGCCATTGAAAGTACGAAAAATGGAGCATCATTCCTGGATTCGAAGACAAGTACTTACTGCCCCTCTAGTAGCCCATTTTGTAGAGAAGAAACACACCGAAGATGATATTAAGTTTGTAGCACTAGATAAATTAACCTTCAAGAAATTTGAGAGAATCAACATGGAAAAACAATTGATGCATAGAGAGGCTTTTTATGTTCATTTATTTAATTCCGTGGTCCTTCATTTACTTAATCATTAGCATGATCTCTTGTGAATGGGATACGTGGTCACTTTAAGAAGTTGACAATGAATGCAGGATGGTGCAGCTGTGTAGCTTAGTAGGAATAAATAGGGAGTAATTCTAAGCTTCCAGTAATGTCGTAAGCACTAAAGAATAACCTAAGAGGCTGTTGACGTTAATAAGAAAAAAATAGAAAATAGAGAAATATACAATAATTATTATTCATCAAGGTAAGAAAATACATTATAAAATACATTATAAGTCTTTGAAATTTAAGTTTTGCAAGCTTGTTATTTCCTTATGAAATGAGACCTTATATGCAATGTAATGTAATACATGATCAGTTCTGTTTGTATTATATGTATATATGAAATATTCATACACAATCTTTAATTGTACTTATAGAAAACCCTGAGGAAGCAATTGAGAAAGGCTACTACACCGGGTTAGGTTTGGTTTTCTTATAAATCTATGAATCATTTTCATCACCTGATACAAGGATTTTTTTCACTGCTGAGGCACACTGGGTTGACACCTTCATTGAACTGTCCACCAAGACACCAAGGTCCCTTTCCTGGTTTGTCACAGAGAGTTCAGACCCCATCAGTTTATAAGTGTAGTTGGTGTTTTTTTGCCCCAATAGGCATCACTCTACACTTACTAGTGTTGAAGCTCATTTGCCACTGTTTTGCCCACTCCCCCAGTGTCAAGAGATCCCTCTGGAGCTCCTCACAATCTCTCACAGTTTTCACTACCCTGTAGAATTTAGTGTCGTCAGTAAATTTGGCTACTGTGCTATTTACTCCTACTTCTAGATCATTTATGAAGAGGTTGAAAAGCAGGGGTCCCAGTACTGAACCTTGTGGGACCCCACTCTTTACTTCCATTTAAGTGTCCATTTAGTGCTACCCTCTGTTTCCTGTCCTTTAGCCAGTTGCTGATCCAGGACAAGACCTGCCCCTTTACTCCATGACTAGTAGGTTTATTCAAGAGCCTTTGGTGTGGGATCTTGTCAAAGCCTTCTGAAAGTCCAGATAAACAATGTCAACTGGATCCCCCTTATCCACATGCTTGTTGACACTCTCAAAAAATTTCAACAGATTAGTGAGTCATGATTTGCCTTTGCAAAAGCCATGTTGGCTCTCCTTTAGCAGCGCCTTCTCTTCTATGTGCCTATTAATGCTATCTTTTAGGATGGTTTCCATCACTTTACTTGGGACACATGTCAAACTGACTGGTCAGTAATTTCCTGGATCACCCCTGGATCCTTTTTTGAAAATTGGTGTTACATTCGCTACCTTCCAGTCATCAGGCACAAAGCCTGATTTGAGGGGAATATTATATATTTTGGCTAGGAGATCAGCAATTTTATCTTTAGGTTCCCTGAGATCTCGTGGATGGATGCCATCTGGTCCTGGCGATTTGTTAGCGTTTAGTTTAACAAGACATGCAAGGACCTCCTCCCTGGTTATTTCTATCTGGCTTAAATCTTCGGTTTCTTTCCCTACGAAGATAGGCTCTGTTTTGGGCATGTGGTCTCTGTCTTCTTCAGTGAATACTGAAGCAAAGAATTCATTGAGTCTCTCTGCAATCTCTGTTTCTTCTTTAATAACCCCTTGCCTTCCATTGTTGTCTAATGGAGCAATGGCCTTCCTAATTGGTTTCTTACTTCTAATGTACTTAAAGAAGTCTTTGTTATTTCTCTGAGTGTTTTTAGCTATACACTCCTCAAAGTCTTGCTTTGCTTTCCTGATTGTAGCCTTGCATTTGTTCTGCCAGAATTTATGTTTCTGCCTGCTGTCCTCATTCGGACAAGCCTTCCATCTTCTAAATGAGCTTTTCTTGCTTTTGATCACTTCCCGAACAGCTTCTGTAAGCCACATCAGAGTCCTCTTGGACCTGGCAGTGCCCTTTTTCCAATTGGGCCTCTGTTATTGTTTTTGTAAACAGCCTCCATGCCTCTTGGAGTGTTTGGACTCTCTCAATTTTCCCTTTGCAGGCGCACCCCCCCAAAAAGGACTCAGACACTGGTGAAAGTGGATAACGGCATTGGGCCACATTTATTGATTCATGCCCTAGTCCGAATTATAAATTTCGATTGGTATTCAACCAATTATAATTCTTAAGGCAAGCAGGCCGCAGTAACACTGGTAAGGTACCTCCCAAAATTGCCAACGGCAATTGATTACAATGTATCCATTTGTATCAATTTGTTTGTTGTCAACAAACAAATTGTTGACCGTAGTCAATAAACTAACTACTGACCCCACCCTCTGACGCGTATCCGTAAAATCACGGGGTGATGTATGCTGCCTAGCTCGTGCCATCACCCCATTGCCTGGTTCGTCGTTGACCGGACAACGTTTAACCAACTTGTGCCTATCTAGTGTTGTCCAGTCAATTGCGAACCTGCCGGATACCTGTGGGTCATAAATATTTACCTTACCAGTGCTACCCGCCACACGGGGAGGCTTCAATAAAGGCTCACCGCCCCACCCCAGACCGTCAGCTCGGTCAACAGGCCTGCTTGCAAATCTTCCAAAAAGAGGTTCATACCTCCTGGCGACAGATGGACCCCATCCCCTTCGTAAAGGTCACAATTTTGAAGACTAATATCGGGGTGTCGTATGACGCGCCCCCAACCCTTGTCCAACATGAACCGGACAATCGCCCTGTTCACCGAGCGGCAAGCACGGTCAAGGGCCTGGAGGTTAATGCCCCCTCTGTAAGCATGACGCGGTATGATGTCCGACCAAACCAGGGTTGTGGCAGGCCACACATAATGCAAGTAAGCCAGGTCACCGCAGATCGCATGTTTCAAGGACAGGCCGGTGACCTGGCCCAAATCATTACCCCCGAGGTGTATAACCAAGACATCAGGCGGGTCAGCATCCCTTATGGAGAAAAGGAATGGCAACAGTTCCCGCCACAACATCCCGCACTTACCGTACCTCCTTAGACATGCGGACGCACGTAGTCCCAGCTGGGGTCCCCACTCTGTCGCCGCAGCATACTGCGCTGCCCTGTGCACATAGCTATGGCCCACCAGCCATACTGCCACCGGTGCGATCCGACACCCAGGGTCTGGTGAAGAAAAAGGGAAAGAACAGTGACTTAACTGGTACTCACAGTTGAAGTGGGTGCACATACAACTGAAAACACTGCGATCCCCACCTTCCCATCTGGCGTATCTCAGCCCCAGAGTACCCGAATGCAGCTGCAGTAGAAGCAGCTCCTATTCTAAAAGAATGGGTGCCGTAACGAGCCCCGGGAAGGCCAACACTGGATAGCGCCTTACCGGTCACCCTCCAAAATTGAAATTTAGTAAGGGGAGACCCATCTTAGTGGCAGAAAAACGGGCCAGGGCGCATACCACGTAGTGCAATGAACTCTTGTAGGGCACCAACCGGACAGATGTCTGCCATTGAACATCGTAGCAGTCTTACACCACTGCCTACACCGTGCTGATCAACTTTCGAGGAACGTATCCTCAACTGAGCCCACTCGTCAGAAACATAGACATCTTCGAGTTCCAGTGCCCTACGCGTCGCATCCGCCTTGGACAGTAGCACAAGCTCACTGATGCGGAGTGCTCCAAAAAAGGCCACCGTGGTAGCCGCATGAAACAGGGCTGCCTCATACCTGTCAAAACACAGGTCATGCCAGCCCCGTGCAAGGTGGGTAAGTACCCCTGGAGAAATTGGGTGGCGGTTGTCCGGGCAGCGTCCACGCTCCCGCGCCCACCCCTCTAAAACATGTCGTATACGGAAGTCATTTGTGCTGTCAGCATAGCCCCACACCTTGGCCATGAATGCCAGTGCTGACAGCCTGGATGCTATGGTGCGGGGAGCTAGGCCCTGGCTGTGCAGGTAAACCATGAATTGAAGAATCTGCGCCACTGGTATGGGCCATAGCCCTGGTAAGTGAAATTGGGCACAAAAGGCCTGGAAAGTACTGAATGCATGGAGATACGCCTTACGCGTGCGGGGCGCCAGCGACATGCCGATCGCCCGGTTCACCTCTCCTTGCCAAACGTCCATATGGTGTCCAGGAGCGGTGAGGGGAATTCCTCTGCGTCCGGGGCCAAGGCATGGAACCGGGAGATCTGCAAGCGGGACAAAGCATCAGCGATGTCGTTATTAATACCTGGTATATGCCTAGTCTGGAATAGCACATTGAGGCATAGGCTGCGCAGAACAAACTGGCGCACTAGTTCCATGACTCTGGGTGATTTTGAAGTCTGAGAGTTGACAATGTGCACAACTGCAGCATTGTCACACCAGAAATGGACGACCGAATTGGCCCACTCCGCACCCCATAGCATCAAAGCTCCCAGAATGGGGAAGAACTCAAGGAACGTGAGATCGCACAGGCGATCCGTGCCCACCCATGCTAGTGGCCATTGACCATACGCCCACTTCCCCTCGAAGTAAATCCCATAACCCAGGGACCCTGATGCATCCGACTGAACCTGGAAACGAGGCGGCACCAGGAGATCGGACCTCCAAAATGAGACCCCATTGAAATCCTTAAGGAATTGAAGCCATATCAACAGATCGGCCCTCATGCCCCTGTTCAGTCGGACCCTATGGTAGGGCCTAGACAAGACAGCCATGGCGTCACACAAGTGTCGAGCAAAAGCTCTGCCAGCTGCAACCACCCTGCAAGCAAAGTTAAGATGACCATGGAGTACCTGTAGCTCACGGAGGGACACCTTGCGCTTGGCCAGCAAGGCCGAGATCAACAAAGTGATCCGGGAAACCTTGTCAATGGGCAACCTGGATGCCTGGGCAACCGTGTCAATTTCAACACCCAGGAATGTAAGCTAGGTGGATGGGCCCTCGGTCTTTTCGGGCGCTAAAGGGACACCGAGTTCCTGCATTAGCGTCTGAAATGTTGTGAGGAGACGCGTACACGTGTCCCAGCCCCGTTCACCCCGAACAAAAAATCATCGAGGTAATGGGCTACAGACCGAGATCCCGACCTGCGAACAAAGGCCCACTGGAGAAAGGTGCTAAAACATTCAAATGCCGAGGATGAGATGGAGCAGCCAAAAGACATGGCTTTATCAAAGTAAAACATGCCCTGGAATTTGAAACCCAGCAGCTCGAAGTCTCCCGGGTGCACAGGCAACAGTCGGAACGCCGACTTAACATCACACTTAGCTAACAGTGCACCTGGGCCACAAGAGCGCACCATGCGCAGGGCCTGGTCAAATGATGTATACCTGACCGAACAAAGGTCATCAGGGATAGCATCATTGACCGAATGGCCAACCGGGTACGACAGGTGGTGAATGAGACGAAACTCCCCCATTGACTTTTTAGGGACCAATCCCAGAGGGGAAACCTTCAGGTTGGGAAATGGCGGGGCTGGAAAGGGGCCAGCCACCCTACCTGCACTGACCGCCTTGGCAATACTGAGTGCTGCCACCTCCTCCCTGCCCCTAAGGGAAAATAAGTTGGGTGCATCTTGGGGGGACCTATCCCCTTCAAATGGAATGCGAAACCCCCGTTGAAAACCTTCCAGCAAGTAAGCTGCGTTCCCCCCTCCTTGGGTATGCTGCGAGCCAGCGCTCCAACATGACCACATTAATTGGGGAGGGGGCCTTTTGATTGACCAGCACCCTCAGCGGCAGGTCTGCCCTGCCCTTGTCCACCCCTACCCCTGCCCCAAAACCCGCCCGCTCGCGGGCACGCAGCAGCGGCGTGGGGGCCAGCGCAAGAGGGACACTCGTGCTTGTACCGGCACTGCTTTCTATTGCACGCACCATTGGCCGAGAAGCTCCAGCACAGCAGGCGGGCTGGAACCCCCTGCCCCGCCACCTGGCGGGTAGCCTGCGCTGGAGCGGCTCACTGGACCGCATGTCCACAATGATACCTCTCCCCAGGCGCAGGGTGCGTGGGGGTCATGTACAGAAGCCACAGCTTCTGGCAGGGCTCATCCCACCTCATCTCTAGGTGTAGGGGCACTCTCATTCAAAATTCCTCGTCGTAAGCCAACCACGACGGGCCAGGGAAATCAACCATTGCCCTGTAAATGTTGTCCAAATACTGGACCATCGGTATGGCCAGATCAGGCCGGGCCCTGAGGTAGACCGCCATGTATATCAGGTATGCGGGCAACCAATTGGCCCACGTGCGTGGTGGCTTACGACTGCTCCTTATCCTTTTCGTCCTGCCCCTCCCTCTCTTCCTTGGTGGGCTCCCTGTTCAGGAGGGAGAAAATATCCACGTACTCCCCCCTCCAAATTTTTTCCTTTGTGGCGTATGCCAAATGATCCCCGAGGGGCAAAGAGTACCCAGCAGTCGGGAGTGCCGAGACCGGCACGTGAACAGTGCGGGGCATCAAAATAGGGGCTGCAACCTGCCCTGAAACCCCCACAGAACTCCCAGCAACAGGAGGACCCCCATCCCATGTGGGGCCTACGGTCGGTAAAGCCAGACCTGAATACACTGGGGGTTGCTGACCCCCATTTCACACCTGACGTGGCCACGGCCACTGTGGGCCCTCCCCCGTGGTGGATGATGGTGTGGGTGCATTTGTTTGAACCGGATACTCACAAGTTGCACCCCCGTGGGCCGCCCCCACTGGGGGTTCCGGCCCACGGCGGGCGTCGGAGCTCGCGACTGGATTCGAGCTCGGCGGACACACCTGACCACCACCAGCTGGAGGCAACTGCTGCGCAGGGAGCTGCGGGGCCGCAGCGGGCACCGGCCCGCGGGCCTCAAGCAGCTCTACCCGCCCGGCCGCCTGCTGAAGATTGGCCAGCGGCGTGGTAAACTGAAGGCCAAGAGGCGCCCCCGATTGAGTGGCCACCCCCATGGACGGCTCCAAGGCCGCCACGTGGGGCAGAAGGGCATCAACATTCATGGAGACCCCGACGCAAAGAGGGCCAAGGGGGGCGTGCGACCCACTGGCCGCCATTCCTGTGGCCGGTGGAAATGCGCTTGGGCCCGAGTATGGCCACGGCCGGAACTCCGGCCCCCGAGGTACCTGGGGCATACCCTGCCACGGAAGCGGCCCAAGCCCACCCTCCTGAGAAAAAACCACAGCCGGGGGATGCAGGCCAGGGGCCGAAGGCCCAGCGGCGCTATGCCCACCCACCTGTCCCGGGCCCATGGCCGAGGATTGTGGGCCGGGGGCCGCAGCCCCCGCTGGGCCGGCCTGGGGCTGTCCAGCCTCAGGCCATGGATTAATCTGGCCCATTCCACCGGTCCTGGTGGTTGCCCCTGTCAAGGGGGCCAGCTGAGGGGGGGGCAGTCGTGGTCCTCCGATCCGGCTGCCGCCTCCTTGCCGGGCGAACTGCATTCGCCATCGCCTTCCTCTTCGAAGGCATCGATCCGGGATGGGAAGCCTGAGAGCAGGCGAAGAAACTGCGTGCTGCCCGAAGGAGGCTTCCCTACAGCGCGGAGAGTGACGGAGCCGAAAACTTCTCCTCTCCGTCGCTTTAACAAAATGGCAGCTCGGCTGCCTCATGGCCACCCCTTTTAAAGGGTGCTGGCCACGCCCCCTAACTACCCGGATGCCCAAGTCCGGTGGGGGGGGGCCGCAAAGAGTGCGGCGGCCATTTTGGCGCCGCGCTTGCATTCAGCCTCTTTTTTACTAGTTTCCTCATCTTTGGAAAATTTCCTTTTTGAAAATTTAAGGTCTCTGTGTTAGATTTTATCAGTGACTTGTGGTCTATGATCAAGTTAAACGTAATTGAGTTGTGGTCCCTGTTCCCTATTGGATCGGTCACATTAACATCTTGCACCAGATCTTGAGTATTATGCAGGATCAAGTCAAGGAGTCTGGTACATCTAGTTGGGTCTTCAACCATCTGTCCCAGGGAACAATCAACATATCTAGGAACTTTGTCTCTTTATCATGTGCTGAACAACAATTCACCCAGTCTATGTGAAGGTAATTGAAGTCCCCCATTATAACCAGGCTTCCCTTCTTGGATGCCTCCTTTACAACATTCTCCAACTGCCAGTCTCTCTCAGGAGTTTGGGTCAGAAGCCGATAGTATATGCCTACTGTTAGACCATCCTTGTGGCCTGGTACTCTTACCCACAGAGCTTCTAATGGTGACTCCAAATCACCTAGATATTCCAATTCATACGGTTTTAACACTTCTTTGACATACAAAACTACACCACCTCCGGTTTGCCCCTTCCTATCCTTCCTGTATAGTTTGTAGCCTGGGATAACTGCATCCCATTGGTTATCATCTGTCCACCAGGTTTCATTGATGCCAATAATATCAATATTCTTATCTATTGCTAAGTATTCCAGCTCCCCTATTTTGTTCCGGAGGCTTCTGGCATTTGCATACAAGCATTGTCATGTCATTCCTGAAAATTGGTAAGGTAAGTGAAGTCTGTCTGTAAAAATGTGTTTGGTTTCTGGAATGACATTGCCTCCTAGTGGTGCAGTCCAAAATAAGAGTTATTTACAATTTTGTGTCAGAAATTATTCTGGGTTGAAAGGATTTTTGCTGGAGAAACTCCACTCAGGGAACGTCCAAATGATGCTCCTTTTTTGTCCACAACAGCTGGGACAGAGACGGGCGCTCAATCCATCATACAGTACCCGGGTCAAGAACTACCGGCTTGCCAGCCTTCCAGTTAAAAAGGCGATCTTTTCAACAACTGAGCCTCTGCAGCCTCTGCAATATTAAGATTATTTAGTATTGCTTTCAGTACAATTCTACATTTATTTATTTGTTTGTTTGTTTGTTGTTGGATTTATACCCTGCTCTACTCAGGCACAAGGCCGACTCAGAGCGGCTACAACAAGTTAATATACAGTACATACAAATTACAACAATATAATGATACTGCCAACCTAGCAGTTCGAAAGCAAGAAATTGCAAGTAGATAAATAGGGACCACTTTGGTGGGAAGGTAACAGCGTTCCGTGCATTCCAGTGTCTACTCATGCCTGGCACATGACCATGGAAACGTCTGCAGAAGCAGACAACGCTGGCTCTTCGGCTTTGAAACAGAGATGAGCACTGCACCCTAGAGTCGGATACGACTGGCTTTTGAGCAAGGGAAACCTTTACCTTTACCTTTAATGATACACATAATCACAAAAACCAAATAAATAATCAGAAAAAATCCACAATGGTACAGAATGTCAGCACATCAAAGTATCAGCAATCATTAGTTACAATTCAGATTACAAGGTGTAGAAAACATCACAATACTATAACAAAGGCAAAATACAGGATACAATAAAATATAATTGAGCATTACAGTTTACAGAATCACGAAACAATACAGAATGTTCAACTTTTTTGACAATTTCATATTATGTAATTACACTGTTGCAAATCCAACCTCATGCCTCATCGTGGTGAAGCGGTGACCCTGGTCATCCGACAGCTATGGTGGCAGGGGTGTATTCCCCTGGTAGGTTCAACCATGCCACAAAGGCGTATTGGCTAGAGGTCCAGAATGGTTCTCCATTCTGGAACCGCAGGACAACTAAGTGGGATTGGGTACTCAGGCAATGCACCTGGCCAGTGGATTGCCTTAACATGGCCAACTTCCACATGAACCCAGCCAGCTGTGTCGTCATATTTAAAATGGCTGAAGAAGCATCAAAAACATGGGCCTTAGTCCCCTGTGTGCCATCAGACCCTGCTACGGTAGCGGTAAGACCTCCCCTCCCGATGGTGAGAGCCTGCTAAAATCTCATGCTTCGATCTGCCATGTCAAACTAGATGTTTGAAGGATCAAACAAGTAAGTAAGTAAGTAAGTAAGTAAGTAAGTAAGTAAGTAAGTAAGTAAGTAAGTAAGTAAGTAAGTAAGTAAGTAAGTAAGTAAGTAAGTAAGTAAGTAAGTAAGTAAGTAAGTATGTTATGTATTTACTTGACTGATTGAAAATAATATCCCACTGACAGGTTTAGTAAAACCGCGGGTTACGAAATCCCTGGTTTACGTTTGCCGCAGTTTACGACAGCAAATTCTTTGAAAATAACATTCCGGTTAACAACGATTTTTCACCTTACGACGACACATTATGTTTTTAAGATTTCTTCTTCTTCTTCTCCTCCTCCCCCTCCCCTCCTCCTTCTTCTTCGCACCCACAGAACTCCCAAGCTTTAAGGATGCCAAGCAAAGAAATAGAAGGGGGAAATAGGGAACAAATTTTAAAAAGTATAAAATAGGAAGGGAGAAGGTCTGCTTGAGGGGGGGGGGGATTGAAAAGAGGGGAGAGAAATGAGGCATGGATTGACCTGGAATTGATCTCAAACTTGAAGTTCATACAGACCTGACGTTGCTGCCATGAGTCAGTCAGAAATGTCAGTGTGTGCAGTTAGTGTTGAGCAAAATAATGCACAACGGATTGGGTTTGGGAACAGAGGATTAGTTGTGGGCATTCTTAGGCAGCATGACACAGAGGAAGATTTATAAGTAGGCTAGTTTGGATTAGGCTAAAAAGGGGGCAATGAGATGCCCTTTGGTCATGACTGGGCAGTCATCTTGATGGGACAGAACCTGGGGACTGAGGGAGAGCAAATTCTTTGCCATTGCTATACAGGCCTCCTTCAGAACTCACAGAAAGGTAGATGGATAGACAAGCACACACAGAAAGAAAGAGACACATACATGGCCACAGGAATTTAATGGTTCACATTGTTTTATTTAGGTGACATAAAGCTCAGTGAGTTAGAGATTTGACTATTAAACCAGAAGTCAGAATTCTCTGTGCAACCCTATAGAAGAGACAGTCTGTGTGGTTTTCGGCATGTGGCACTGTTCCAGAAGAGCTTCCAGAGGAAAAGGATGTTTATGCCAACTTCTGAGCACGCTCTACCTGGAGAATCTTAGAACGGATTGCCATGAGTTGAACTCAACCTCTTGACACACATTATCATCATTACAGTTACGAAATGCCCCTTTCAGTCTGGGTCATAATAGTGGTAATAGCTCCTCCGGTGTGGGGGATTAATCCCTCCTGGCATCATTTGCAGGGGACTTTTCCTCCTGCTAAGACCCATACTGTTGCTTCCATAGATCTCCTTCTCGTAAGCTCTCAATTGCCTCCAGAAGCCTCGGTTGGGGTAAATCCCTGGCTGCTGCTTCTTCACCAATTTACATGCTTCGTATAGGTTCTTCTGGCGGTGTTTCATGAGATATGCGATACAGAGTGTGGCTGATCTGCTCACACCGGCTGCACAGTGCAGGAGGATGATGCCCCTCTCCCGGGCCACACTCTGTATCACATCTGATACAACATCAAAGTAGTTCTTAATATCCTCTGATGACTTGTCCTCAACTGGAACCCGGTAATAAGTGATTCTAGGCACTTGGGAGTTGGGCACATCCTTCGTTGCATTGATTACTGTGGTCACCCTATGCAGTTCTAGGAACCTGTCATTGCTGGCATCGATGGCATTGCCAAGATACAGAAAGGGGGTGATCCTGGAAGCGTCACCCCTTTCCAAAGTCAGTTGAGCTGTGGTCAGTTTCCGCTGCTGGATTTTCGAATTCATTGCCATCTGCCTATATTTGGACAGGTACACCTGCTCTCTGGGTAACAGAGTGCCCTCAGATATGGCCATGCTTCTTTGCCTGCAAAAGACAAGGGAACACTAGCTAGAGCAGAAAGTGGGGTGGGGGGCATCAAAATATAAAGGACACAGCTTAGTCAAGCATGCCTAGCCCATACTTGTCAAGTTTTGGATTTGAAAATAAGGGAAATTTCTTGGCCAAAACGGGAGAGTTGACAGCTATGTTTATCCTGTGCTGCCCTCCAGTGGTGGCATTAGGGTATTGCAGTCTAATACGGGAGGACAGCGGGAGACTTGAGAGCCAAAACGAGAGACTTGACAGCTATGGCCTAGCCACACAGCAAACTTCAACAACAGAAACATAAGAAATAGGCCCTCCCTTGAAATAAGTTTGAAAGGGCAATAGAAAAAAGCTATGTTTTAATTCCAGTAGAAAAGAGGCCAATTGTCTGTTTTTGGATTTCAGTCAATAGACTAGAAAAGAATAGATTAGTGTGGTATCCGCGCACACAATTGGTATACTGGCCCTGACAGAACCCCGGTGATGGGTGATCACCTTGTTACCAGGAGTTCCTGAAGGGACAGAAATTGGGGGAGCGGAATATTAGATAGGGTTTAATTCACCTACAGCTGACCTGACAAGCAGCTCGGACAATAGGAAGCTAATGACTAACTCGCTAGTCATGTAATGGGTAATCTCGCATCTGCAGATTACCTTAAATCCTAAAACCAATACCAGCCACATGTTTACCCCAGATAGCTTGGAACAATGGAGTTCCCCTGTCATTGATTAAGTTAGTTAATTAACTCCCCTGAAGAGTTTCCCAATTAACTCATGTAAACATGGCATATGGATTCTGCCAGATCGCAGTTCTTTTGCATGCAGCCTGTACATGATAAATACTGATGATTTGCCTCATTAAATCACTGGCCTCGTGTCTCACTGCTTAACCAGTCTCCTCTGGGACCCAACCGCCGCTTCACGGCCCCGATCCAACAGATTAGATCATCTCTTGAACTACCAGTTTACCTCCCATTACTGCTGCTATTTTCAGGGCAGATGGATGTATGCCGTTTGTACTTCTTGAAGGGAAAGAAGGATATAAATGTTAGTAAAGGTAAAGGTTTCCCTTGCTCGAAAGCCAGTTGTATCCAACTGTGTCAGAAACAATGTTTGGATAGCTACTCATAGAAAGAATTAACTAAAGTTATTATTTCAAGACCTAAGAACTACCGACTGTAGTTAAAAACCAATCTTTTTATTTTCTTTCTTATCATATGAAAGTAACAAATGTAATGTTGGAACTACTTACATTTTGAAGATTGGGATAATCTCTCATCTTGATACACCTACAGTACCTAACACTGAGCTCTAGCCCTTCCTTCAACTCACTAACTGCTTTAGCTTTCAAATAATCCATGAACTACTGTATTGGTAATTCTCTGGCAAACAAACAAAATTCTAATGGTTAATACTATATAATGATCCTTAATATTATAATTCCTGCAATGACTACCTCTGACCACTATGCCTCACTACCTCTCGCTTGATCAATATGCTGTAATACACAGCCTCAAACTTTTTAACCTTTGCTATTCCTCACTATCGCACCCTTCACCTGTCTTTCTCCTTCCCTCCTCACTACTCACAGGCCAACTCTGCCCAGCAACCTTTTTATGTGGGCCAGCAGGGACGGGTCAGAAAGCTACTGCACTTGAGCCAGTTTACTCATCAATGGGCATTTGTCAACTTCATAGAAGAGGAGGCTATATAAGGATGGCTTTTAGTCATTTGAACCAGTGGCTGTTACACTGAATAGTTAACCTATGTACCACATTTCCCTGAAAATAAGACCAGGTATATATACTAGACGCAATAGGGCTTATTTTCAGGGGATGTCTATTAATTGAAGACTTATGAGACAGGAGTGGCAGCAAAAATGATGACAGTTAAAAATTATGGTTCACACAAAAGTGATGCAGGCACTGAAATTTAGAAAACATTTCTTTATTTCACATGAGAGCATTAAAATTCATATAGATAACATCCATTCGTTATTAAGTATGCACATTTGTGCATTGTGTCTGTACTCTGATTGGTCATTCAGCAATAAGTCTCTAGTTCATAGGCATTTCCCTCTTGTCCAAAGGTGCTCGCTTGGGTATTTACAAATACTTCTTTATAATTTACATTATTGTTATTTTAAGTATTCATGTCAATAATATTGTTTATTTATATTTAGTTATATAGTAATATAATCATTTTATGATTCAATACGTCTGCCGTGTATTGCAACGGATGTGCTAAATGTGTCTGGCTGATGATTTTAACTGAGACTTATTTTTGGGCTAGGGCTTATATTACGTGCATCCTGAAAAATCATGCTAGGGCTTATTTTCTGGTTAGGTCTTATTTTCGGGGATGGTATATACAGAGAAAGAGAATGTAGGCAGACAGATAGAGGGATGAATAGCTGAATGGGAAAGGAAGGAGAATTAAATAAATAAAACAGATCATGAACTGCTTTCAATTTGTTTCCCCTTGGCTTTTCCTTCCTGGCTACTTTTAGACAGAGAAGTTCTTGTGACAGGAGCTAGAAGGCACTCATGAAGCTCATCCTTCTCTGCCTTAACAGATGTTCTGTAGTGAGGAAAAAAGGTGAAAGGAACTGTCAAAAAACAAGGGATGGCTGTGGATGCAAGGTGATGCTCTGCGAGGTTCCCAGACAAATGGTGAATGATGCAGGAGGGATCCAAGCCTCACCTGGAATGGGTTGAAAGAACTGTCCAGCAAAGGGAAAGTCAAGAATAATGATGCAGTTTCTCACTTTAGCCTCAGTTGGACAACTGGATGAGGCCCACGGGTCAGGCAATAGGATGGCGTCTTTGATTTGGAGGCACTCACTTTTTGGAAAAGTGTTACACATGTGCACCTGAACATTACATGTGTATATACATGGGCAAACAATCACATATTAGACTATCGTGTTTATTAAAGAAACCAACCTGTCATGTTTCATTGGTAAAATGGACAAAAGAGTTCCTGGGGGACTTGTGGTGCCTGAACAGAACAGGCCTCTTTTGTAACCACATAGGCCATGAGTGGGGAACACACAGGCCTCTCTGTACATTTGTTGACATGGTCTATTGTTTCTATCGGCTTCAGCTAGCATTGCCAACAGCAAGGCAGAAGGCACAGAGGTAGCCTTTCCCTTTAATAATACCAATCTCTGACCAAGTACCTTTGTGATGTAAACTCTGAGCTCAAACAATCAGCCTGTTTAAGATCACCCTGTAATGTTCAAGTTCACCCTGTAATTTTGATAACTGAGATTAAGATTTCTTAACTGATCTTCAAAAACATCGTTGTTGGCTGCAACTCATACAGTCTAACCTCACATAACAACGCGTTCAGGTAACATCATTTTCGCTTAACAACGCGTTGTTATGCACCACGTGTTCCCCCGCAAAACAACATTTTTAGCGTTGTTGTCCAGACAACAATGTTAAAATAACCGGACAACGACGTTAAAAACGTCATTATGTGGGAAACTGCATAGAAACCCGCATAACAACAAAAATCGCTTAGCAACACTACTTGGGGAACCAAGTAACGTCATTATGCGAGGGTCTACTGTATCTGGAAATGCATTTTTTCCTGAAGCAGGAAAAATGCCACTGTCATGAATTTGTTTAAGGTGGATCCCAGTTTGCCATGAAGTGACCCACACACTTATCACGGAGCCCTCTCCTGTGGCACATATGAAATGAGACGTGCAGGATTTAACACTGGGACTGCAATGGACTGCTGCAGCCTTGAGGATATGGACAAGGTGCATCTTCACAGCCAGTCAATCTGGCATGGCCTCTTCCGTCTCCATGACCATTGGGAATCAGAGTTCCTCCTCCACTCAATATGCTGTTGGGCCCAATATGATCCAAGCCTCACCTTCAAATCACTCACATTCAAAAACGCTCACATTCAAAAATCACTCACATTCAAAAACATAGAATGAGTATAATTATCTAACAGTTAACTAAACTTAATTTAGTCTTCATTTCATAACTCTGTTCTGTTGTGGACCATACATATTTTAATGCCTTTTTCTTAATTTGAGAGTATACAGAAGGGATGCAGGAAGGCTTCGATTTCATTTTCCAGCCTGATGTAGGTTCTTCCCTAAACCTTATTATCTCTGTATCCTTTTGCACTTGCCTTCCAGACTGAATGACACTAATTAGCACTCTTCCCCAAACTAGAAATACCAAATGCAAATTAACAAGGACTCTATTAGTTGAGGGGGCCTGTTCACAAACCAGCTTTATCCAGCAGGTTTTAGACATAGTACCCAATTTGTTTTTCCCATCAGCTGACCCTGTGTTGTGTATTCAAGTATAATTGCAGGTTGCGCCAGCAATGCTTGCAACGAGAAAATGGCAATTTCCTACCATCGGAATTAAGGGTAAGATTTGGCGCATATTCTCCCCTCCTGGGTGCGCTCTTTATGTTAATTAGGAGTTCCGTGATTGGGTGCAACTTTGGATCCTGTTCCTGATTGGTTAAAACTGTTGGTATCATGTTATGATTGGTTAGTTAAGGGCTGTCCAGTGGGTTGCTACTTTGTATAAGGAAGAGCCACCGCCGAGACAGTATACAAGGAGCCACGGGTAAACAGGGTGTGGCCAGGCCGGATCTATACTTCCCTATTCTGCTATAGGTAGTCCTCGCAAGGCTAGCCTGGGTCCTCTCCAGCAAGCACACACACACGGGGTGTTGTCTAATAAGCCTAGGGGCTGAATTCGGAGAGACCGATTACAGGGAACCCGTGTAGCCATCTGGTTGTCCAGATACCTTTGTAATATTTCCTTGAAGACTTTACAATAAATCTCTGTTGGTTGTTCTGTTCATCGTTTGCTGGACTATTCTTTACAAAGGCCAGGACACGACACCCTGATTCTAAGTTTTCTTTTTAAAAATAAAGGTGGGACTATACTGCAATTTACCCTGTGATTTGTGCTGGAGTTGGAAAGGGCCTCGTTTGTAGCCAAGGATTAAGGCTTAATACTGTACTGTACAGTACTCTGAAATTCAAGCCATCCTCAAGTCTCCTTTTCCCCCTCTTAGTTCAGCTGTTGAACAAATGCTCAGGCACAGCTTTAACAGAAGGAAAAGAGAAATGCTTACTTACAAAGCTTGTGTTCAAATAAAGTTGACAGGTAGATGGCAAAAGAAATAATACTGCAGTTTACTTCATCTTAGTTGTAAAAAGCAGGAAGAAAAACTCTCAAGCAAATCATATCTATTTTTATTGTCCTCATTTCTGGATGTAGTGTAGCAGCAACAACACTGAAAGTATAGAGGAATCCCAAAGGCCTGTTACTATGAAGACAAAAATAATCTGGAATCCTTAACCAGGGAGAGTAGAGACTGGACCTGTAATGGATACACAGGTTTGGAAAGATCACAAGTACTGTATAGGAAACTGATTCACCTCTGTGAAAACTGTATCATTAAGCGGGCTATATAGGACACCAGGGATTCCCAAACTTTTCGCAGTGTGGGCCAGTCACATGGTTGAGCAGGCTGGTTAAGTGGTTCTTACCACCAGAAGTGAAAGTATAACATGTCCACGCATGCGCAAAACGCTGCCGTAAATGCACCCACGGCTGTCGTAAACACATTTACAACAGTCGCAGGTACATTTACGGCAGCATTTTGCACATGCACTGGTATGTTTAACCTCTGCTTCCAAAAGTGGTGAGGGCCGGATTATTTGGCCGTAGTTTGGGAACCTCTGGATTATACATTCCAAATACCAGAACCAGCTTTTATTATAACAGCTTGCTTTATTTCTGTCATACGGTGTGAGGGATACATACAGTAGACTGAATTCTATTCTAATAATTTTTGAAACAGCTCAAGTGCACAATCAATCAATTAGTTTAACTAACAAAACATAATCACATAAGGATCCATTCCACCATATAACCTTTATTGAGGCGTTATATAATCCAGTTTTGTACACACATGTAAGAGGGAAGTGACGAGCCCTGCTTTATTCTGTCTTCATTTTCCCAAAGATTTCAGCATTGTGCCTGGAGATGACCAGCTCCTCTTCAGCATGCAAAACAAGAAAACTGATTTTCCAGGGTTCTTGTCACATGCAAATTATTGCTTACATGATAACAACATAACTTCAGTGAGAAGAGTTTGCAGACAGGATTAAAGTGTGTACGGTTGAATGCACATCCCAATAACCGGTTTGGTTTCCCACAGTTCTGCCCAACCCTCCCATCCTGTTTTTGGCTTCTCACCGCTCTCACCTTTCTAAAGTGCATTCAATCAATGTTTTAATTGTTTGTTTCACCCCTGCCTGGTACTAATAAAAGATATGCCACATTTAAAATGAAAGTCCAATAAAGGTGCAATCTGGTCTTTTCAAGTTCAAAGTACATGTTTTGTTTATTTGTACTAATGACCATAAACAATGATGTCAGCTGTCCCCCAGCTTCCTTCTTTGCTTTGACCTTGTCTGAACAGCAATATATTGTTTCAAGCTGTACCCAATGTACCTACAATGGAGAAAATCTTTTTTTGTAAAATTTTTAATGTACAAGAGAAAGAAAATAACAGAAAAATATCTATTTAAAATGTAATAGCACAAATCTTCCTAAACAATAGAATTAAATAGAAACAAAGAGTGCTTGCCACCTTTGGGGTACATGTGGAGCTATAATCAATTTCTTTTCCTTTATAGAGTCCCATTCCAAAACAGCATTGATTCCTATGAAAGGTGTACAGCCTTTATCTTTTACTAACACATAAGCAATACATTCTCAAAATATCTATAAAATATTCTAATCAAATTCTACCTTAAGATTAAATTTAAAATTAATCATTAATAGCTATTTTCAAAATTTATTTATATCATATGCTTAATTGTAAATCTTATTTTACTTTCCAATTTCATACTATTGTATTATTGATCTTCTTCTTCTGCCATATTTGAATCAGAATATTGGTGAGCCTAATGGCGATCAGTCATGAAGACTGTCCTGAGAATATAATGCAGTGGCCTTTCATCTGCCTTCCGCATCGCAGCCTGACACCCGTACCACTGATCCACTTCTCTGAGTCACTTTCTGGTCCTGAGCCCTTGTGGCATGCAAAGTCCCCCTCAGCCGCAGGCCAGTATTGATGAAGTTGCTGTTCTCCATCAAGATGGATTCAAGTGGGATTTAATCCATTTGGCGACCATCACCCATCATTGATATTATTTTATTATTTGTTTTGTAATTAACCTGTCATTTAGCTTGCAGTACTTTATGATGTATTTTATGATTTTTACAATGTATTTTATTAGGCTTTGATGTTATTTTGTATGTTGTTTTAATCATGGATGTTCAACTGCCTCAAGTGGCCTTGAGCAATAAAATGGTATAAAGGAATAAGAAATTAGTTAATCACTTCCTCTGCTTCTTGATAGATGGGCAAGAGAAGTGAAAATTTGTTGACAGATGGATTATTACAAATACAGTACACTACATCAGTTATAAAAAAATATTTTAAGTGTTCTTTGCCTTATATTAAAGGGTTAAGAAACTGCTTCTGTGGGCAGTTTCTTGATTGACCATTTAAAAGAAGGCAAAGATTTGAAGCTTATATTATGTTTGAAATCAGAATCAGTGCTCGCACAGGAAATGTGGGTTGCTTTGGGAGTTCACGTTCATACTGGATGCAATTCAGTTCACCTTTGAGCACATAGTGCGCAGTTCTCTGGTTCTGCCTCTGACAATCCTTTTACAGTCCTCTTTCCCCTGCAGATCCTTTTATTGTGCAGGGAACTAAAAGGGGCATAAGCATAGGAAAGAATCAGAATGATGACCTATCCAAAAGGTAATAGGGTGATCTAGTGCTAATCTCAGAAATGCAAGATTTTTTTAAAAAAATGTTGAGGGTGATCATGGAAAATAATGAGGAAGCATGTTTCCCTGGTTCTGAACATCATGCCCCAACTGTCTGTGTCACCTACAGACACAAATATACTGGTTTTTATAAGAATATATCACAACTAACCACATGGGAAAACCCCATTTAAATTGTGCTGCCTTGAAAAAGGAGAAGCCCTTTCAGTGGGTGGGGAAAAAAATGCTGCTTTCAAAGCAAAAAGGGCAGAACCAATGTGAATCAGCCTGTACATCATGTGGTTAATAAAAACATTCTTCAAATTCATTTGTTTTATAAAGCAGAGCAAACCCAGCTGAATTTGACCGTGTAGTCACAGCTTAAGAGAACAAATGGAGGAGTTACATGCCCTTAAAATCAAGTCATCGGAAATGCATTTAAAGAGTTGGACATCTTCCATGATTTATTAGGCTTCTCTGTTAATCAAATGTGTTTTTTCTTAATTCTATATTTATTTCTTTATGACAACAACCTGACCTCAAAAAGATGGCATATTGTGAAATAAAGATCTCCACTGCTGAAATTCAGTCCTCATCACTAGAACATTTATAATTAATTACCGAGACTTTAGTGAGATCCAGCCAACAAAGGCCCTTTCACAGAGTACATTCTCTAACCCAAACTAGTTTTGCTCCAGAGCAGATCTTGTCAAGGCCAAGTAATTGTTTCTAGTAATTAACATTTTAGCACTGAGACGAATATGTATTTTCAAAGCATGTTCCCAATGTTCCCACTCCTTTAGGAATCAGACTCAATGGGAGAGTTTCAAAGTACAGTAAAATCTTTACATATGATTTCCCCACCCATATCACGAGGTTATTTGTATGTCAAAAACTGTGTTGAAAAACACATTGCGTCACCAGAAGAGGCCACTGGATGTCACCGTATTTTTTTATGTCAAAATTTTCCTATTAAAAATTTGTATGTCGATTTTTTTTAGCTAGGATTTCTATATGCATGTTGATTTTTTTTGTAAGTTGAACCATTTGTATGTCAGGCATACCTGTCAAGTACCCCGTATTGGCCGGGATTACCCCGTAATTCTGTGCCAATTTTCTCCATTTCCCGCCCGGAGCTGCTGCTACCCCATAATTTGGCAGCGGGGGAAAAGTAGGTACTGCACATCCCTTCTGCGCAGGTCCTTTCTACGCATGCATAGAACCCTTCTACGCATGTAGAACAGTTCTGCGCAGGTCCATTCTATGCATGTGTAAAAGCCTTCTACACATGCGTAGAAGTGACCTGTGCAGAACGTTTCCGGCAGGTTGCTTCTACGCATGCGTAGAAGGCTTTTACACATGCGTAGAACGGACCTGTGCAGAAACGTTCTGCGCAGTTCCTGTAATCTCCAGAGCCGCGCTTGACAGGTATGATGTCGGGGTTCCACTATACTTACCAAGGTCTAACGGTGAACCTTAGACTTTAGAAGACTTCACAGTGCCATTGTCAAGCTTTTGACTTGCATCAGAAAAGCAGGGGAGCAGGTGATGTCTCCCAGAAGGATTTCTTACAAAGTGCTTTTACTTTTTCTGTTATACCAAATAAAACATCTGCTTGCTTCCTTGCTTTAAAAAAATGTGAGCAGATGCAGTTTTGCATTTTATACCAACTCACTTAAATCTCTGCATCAGCACAAAGCAAGAACAGAACAGTACCGTCTCCTGCTTAGATTTTAAAACATTTACTGTACTTAGAATCAGCATCATTAACTTCTGGCACCTCTCTGTGGGCACCAAAATGATGATGTCATTAGTCACAGCCTTCTATTGCTAATTAAAAATGTCTGAATCTACCCTCCCCGAGTACCAAGGCTCCCTATGAATCCCTTTGATTCTGGGGAAGGCTTTGAGAGCTTGGGGGGGGGGGGGCTGGAGAGACTGGATTTTTGAAATCCAAAAATCACCACTGACAGTCCTGCCATTGGGACTGGAATCAGCAGCAGTGATTGATGCCATGGGGTTAGAGTTGCCATAATTATCTCCCACAAAACCGGGACAGAAGCATACTTGACGAAAATGGGCAGGTTGCCTACAAAATAGCCTTTTTATAAACAAACATAATGTAATGACAGCTATAAACACTGATGCACTGCAGCAGGTTCTGTCAGGTTCTGCAGAACCGCTAGCGGAAATTCCACCAGGCCATGCCCACTTGGTTGGCCACGCCTATCTTCATAGCCCATAATGCAAGATGTTTGGCTACACCCACAGATAAATCAATTTATTTACAACAGTTAACTCTTACTGTAAAATAATCTGTTGTACTTCTGAGAAGTGTCGCGGGCAACTCTTAACATCGTCAGTTCCATGAAACACATTGGTCACAGTTATTGGGCAGTGGTGTGAGGTGAGGACATTAAGATTTGTCTCCAGGTATACTCCAACTCCAATGTGGCAGAAAATTGCTTGTTTGATAGCAAAAGTTTAAATTCATTTTCATGGTGTGTTATAATGCACAATCAGTAAGTTTTAAAAATCCGGGACTTTAACATGATTTTTATTGAACTGTCAGGGACAATTTCCCTACCTTGAATCTGGGACAATCCCGGTTTTCCAAGACGTATGTCAACCCTATATGAGGTCTTACCCTTATGTCTGACAAAGTGGATCTGTTCCACAAAAGGTGACATTAAAATACAACAGTTAGCCTTTAAGGTGCCACCACATTTTGTTTTGTTTACTCCCTGATATCCAGAGATAGAGGAATGATGGAGCTTCTTCCACCCTGCCCAGACCATGTGGCTACAGAAAATATTCTGGACCTGATGCTCTGGCAGCACAGCCACCAGTAGATTCAGGGCCACCCTTCTTCGGTGTCCACATCATCCCAAAGGAGCTACAGCATCAGCTCTACTCAGCTTTGGTGTTGGAGACACAAGTGGCAGAAGGCACAGCAAAGTAGACTTTGAGAGGAGAAGTCTCCATTGCTTGCCTTTACCAACACTCCCTAAGGCAGTGATGGCAATCCTTGGCACTCCAGCTGTTCTTGAAATTCAATTCCCAGAAGCCCTGATCAGCAGGAGTGCTGACTTGGGCTTCTGGGAAATGAAGTATAAGAACACCTGGAGTGCCAAGGTTTGCCATCATGGCCCCAAGGAGACTATGTCCTGGACTCTTGAGGACTCCAGTGAGATCAAATTGGTTGGATTGCTTCCATGGAGTTAATGTTCCTTCACTGAGTCCCTACAACCACTCAACACAGTCCTGTTCTCTTGGTGTCTGCCATGCAGAGGTGCCTTATGGAACAAGAGGTGGTATGCCCACACTAAAGGCAGGTAGGTTGCAGTTTTTGCCAATTGCCGGCCATGAGTGGATATCTCTCCTTTTCCTCCAGTGTGTTCTCCACTTCACCCGATTGTTCTCCACGGTATTGTATTTTGGGGCTCTTCTTCCAACACAGCTTGTCCCTCGGTCTCTTGACACTGGTGGTCTTGCTGCCTCTTTCTCTGACAGTCTCTAGTTTCGGGAGGCCTTAGATAACCTCCTTTCTCCTTCTCTTGCCTTTCTACAGCCCAGGGGTGCCCAAACTTTTCGGGCCATGATTCAGGGGGCCAGCCACTATGGCCCATGGGCCAGATCTGGCCCCCAACACCAATTCATCCGGCTCATGAAGATCTTGCCACTCCCGGAAGCAGAAGTAAAACGTGTGTTTTACTTCCGCTTCCAGGAGTGACGAGGGCTTCGTGGGCTGGATGAATTGGTGTCAGGGGCCGGATCCATCCTGCAGGCCATAGCCTCTCCCCACCTCTCTCCCCAATACTTGTATTTAGTTGCCTCTCTCTTGGGAATCCAGAAATGGACTCAGACACCTTATGGGGAAGGGAGCTCTTTATATATGTAGTCTGAAGGAGGAGAGAGAGAGAGAAAAGTGGAACTGACCATATTTGGTCACTAGTGTGGAGTTTGTATTTACTGAGTCAGGGCAAACAGAGGCATTATAACGGACAAAGCATTTCCTGGTCACACAGTGTGGGTCAATGACTCATTGCTTTCAAAAGCTAATAAAGCTTTTTAGTTTTACTACTGAGAACTGTGTTCTGTTTTTCAACTCCCAGCCAATGAACACAGAATGGGCTGAAGAGAAATTCCCTGCTTCCTTAAGTCCCAGTCACCAGGGAGCCCATCATCCTTGGGGGTTCTCCTCGTCCCACAGTTGTCTGACCACCCTTCCTGGGCATCTGTATAGTCCTTATTCCCTTGAGGTGGTTCTTTGTTCTCTTCAGCTTTTTGGGTTTCTGAGGCTTGACATTCTCACTCCTGTGTTGAGGCACCTGTTTCGTTCCTTTAGTGTTCCTTCTCTGGTTCTAGAGTGGGAATCCCACCCCCTTGTAATTTCCCTTACTTGCTCTGAGGAGTCTGCTTCTCTCACCTGGGATTCGTCCCACTGATTCTGAGGTATCTACTATATCCCTTTGGCTTTGAGGAACCTAACCAAGAGGGTGATATTTGCTTACTTAAGATCCTGACGTCCTAGGCAGAATCAGACTTCAGATTTGGATTCAGCGCACTTGATTTAGTATAGGACACATGGATTAGACCAAGAAGCAGACAATATTTCTTTATTTATTGTGATGGAGTGATATGAGTCAACAGTGTGATGTAGCCACTGACTCTGGAATAGCTGTCTTACCTCCTTCCTGCATTTTCATCCCTGACAGCTTTTCTCTATGCCTTCTGCCAGGATTTCTGACTCTTGTAGGGGTCACTCCCCACCATCCTGGAGGGGCATGGGGACCACATGGGCTAGGAGGTTCTGGTGTGGCTCTGGAAACTCTCTGCTGTCAGCTGGATAGGCATACCTGTCAAGTTTTGGATTTGGAAATAAGGGAAATCTCCCGGCAAATACGGGATACTTGACAGCTATGCTTATCCTGTGCTGCCCTCCAATGGTGGCAATAGGGCATTGCAGTCTAATTAATAAGGGATGACGGCAGGGAAGAGGGTAAAATAAGGGGTTTTCCCGGCCAATAAGGGATACTTGACAGCAATGTGGATAGGGGCAGCAGTCAAGGTGAAGGTCTCAGGTCCTTGGGACAGATTGTGAGGCACACCAACAGGGATCTGTGATTCTTACCCTATCCCATCATCCTATTTGCACTTTGTTTTTACAACATTTTCTTAGGCAATTTATATACACAGTGTTCTTTCTTTGAATTAACTCACAATTTTAAAGTTAAAATAAACAATCAATATAATCAGTGCCAACACAGAAAGAATACTGTCCTAGAATAACCTATCTTCAGTAAACAAGAACATCTTGTCTGGGCAATCAGTCCTCAGCAATGGTTAAACAATAAATCCTGAACAATGAACATTAAACTTTGAGTGTTTGACATAAAATTCCAACAAGCCTTTAAGCAAGCAAAAGACAGGAATGAACAAGTTAGTAAAGTCAAAGGAATTGCAGGCCCTTGATATTTGGCAAAATTCTGCCCTAAAAAGAATCCATGTGCTTCAAATAGAATCAGAAGATTCATTAAGTGGTTGCCAGTGCTTTGACTACAGACATGGTGAGCAACAATTCATTCCACATCGCTTGATGAGAACCTTGACACCATCACACCTAAAGCTGATTCATCAAGTCTGGAGTCTCCATCTTGGAGCATTTATTTCCGACATTTCCGTGCCATTGTTTGTTCAACAGAGGAGCATAACTTGTTTTAATGCTTTGCACTTTATCTTTGCAACAAAACTTTGAGAAAGGTCAAGTCGAGAGTTTGTGATCAGCCCAGGTCACTCATTTTGCTGGGGTACACAGAAAGAACCTCCTTGGAGATTGTGGTATTTTTGAACCAAAATCGGGCGTATCCTGGGCAATGGCAACCTAGTTATGCCAGCTAATCTTTCTCACACTAGGCCAGGCATAAGGAACTATGGAATTAATTCACTCAAAGGTGGGTTTGTTTTTTTTAGTTTAAAGTCTGACCTTGACATGGAAGGAGAAGACTCACTTAGCTTCAGAAATAATAAGTTGTGCACTATCAGGTTGATTCAATTATAGAGACCTTTCCCAGGGTTTTCTAGGTATAAAGTATCAGAACTGGTTTAAAAATCCCTTCTTTGGGGGGGCACTCTGGGACAATGCAGTTGCCAAAGGCTAAATCAGCTGGTTCTTCTGCCAGAAGACACAACACGGAATCTAATTCCCAACCTCTGGCTTTACCGCCAAGTGTCCTACGGAATATTTGGACTTTCCTTTTGCTCTGGCCTCCTCATCCCAAACTGTTTGTGATGGAGTGCTGGAACACTTGAAAACTCGTCTTTTCCCATGACATTGAAGAAATCAAGTAAGTCCTTCCCATCCCTGAGTTTAAACACTAAACTACATTTGTAAAAAAATGTGCATTGCTGTCAAATGATCATTAAAAACATCCAAACTTTATTATGCAGTCACAGACCAAACGTGCTTGGAGTTAAAACAAATAATAATTAATATAAAAAAACATTTAAAGGTTCATTTTAAATTATTTTTATGTCGCCTTCTGAGGTTACTCTGCCTACTCACCAGAAACCTCCTTCTTTCATAAGCCTCAAGGTCTCAGTCTCCCTATTCTGGCTCGGTTGTTGGCGATGGGGAGCCACATCTTCCATCCATATCCTACTGTTTCTCTCAATTAAGAGGAGGTGCACTGAATCAATGATTGAATGAGAAATCAACACATAGAATCATAGAATAACCAAATTGGAAGGGGCTTTTTAGGCCATCACGTCCAACCTCCTGCTCAATGCAGGAATCTGAATCAAAGCAGATCTGACAGATGGTGTCCAATTCTCTCTTGAATGCTTCCAGTGTTGGGTGCATTCACCACCTCTCGAGGCAGTTGGTTCCACTGTCATACTGCTCTAACCGTTAAGAGGTCTTCCCTGATATTCATCCTATATCTGGGCTTCCTTTAGTTTGAGCCAGATATTACACATCCTGCACTCTGGGATGATGGAGAACAGATCCTGCCCTTCCTCTTTATGGTTATCTTTCAGGTATTTAAGAGTACTATCATATCCCCCCGTCTCCTTTTCTCAAGGCTAAACAGGCCCAGTTCGTTTAAGTCTTTCCTCATATGGCTTGGATCCCATTCCTCTGATCATCCTTGTTGCCCCCTTCTGTACCTGATCCAGTTTGTTAGCACCTTTCTTAAAGTATGTTGCCCAGAATTGGATGTGTTCTGACTAGTGCTGAATAGAAGGTGAATAGTAACCCACAGGTTTTAGAGAGTACTAGTAGAGGTTGCCCGGCGTTGCCGGGCTGTTTTAAATTGTGTTGGAAGGTTAAATTGTGTTAATGTTTTTTTAAAAATTGCTTAGTCTGTAATTTAAATTTTTTAAATGTTTATTTATGTAAAAATTTTTTGGCTTGGCTGTTATTAACTGTGATCTGCTTTTTTTGGGTTTTTTTGAGGATTAATAAAAGAACAAAGTATGATATATTTTTTTCAAATTGTTTTATGTAAGCGAATAATGTTTTAGTTTTTTGAATTTTTTTAATTAGTTGTACCGTAGGTCATAATTTTAATAATGTAAAAGTAAATGTTTTTTACATTCAATGTTTTTAAAATGTGTTTAGATGTTTTGGGTTTAAATTTGAGTTAAAACTCAGCACATGATTTTTAAAAGTTTCTATTGTATTTTATTGACATATGTTTGTGATTTGTGTTAAAGTGTGTTTTAGTGTAATGTTTTTGACTTGTTTTTATTGGTGTGACCTTTTGTGTAAAATTGTGAATTTGTGTTATGTTTTTGATTTGTTTTTATTCTTGTGGCCTTTTGTTTGGAGCTGTTGTGTGTTTTTGAATTGTTTTTACTATTGTGGCCAGCAGGTGGTGCTGGTAGGGGTTATTGTATTTTGACTGTTTTTTCTCTCCTGGCCTCTGGGTGGAGCTTCTTCTGGTAAGTAGTCTCTTTCTTTATTCATTTCTTTTCCAGTCCTGGTGGAGGTAGGACATCTTTTGGTAAGTTTGCTTGTTTTCTTTCTTTTGTGTGTGTGTGTGTGGGCGGGGTGGGCGGTGGGGTTGGAATTTGTATTTTTTGTCTGTTTGTTTTGTTTTTGATTGTGTTTTTGTTTACTTTGTATTGTTTTTGGTGTTTTTGTTTTTGTGTATTTTTGGATGTTTTTGACTGTGTTTTTAGTAATTTTTAAAATTTATTTATTTGGTGGTGGGGAGGGGGCATGGTCATTGGGGGTTAGGAAGGGTGGGCTAGGTGGTGGGGAGAGGGGCATGGACATTGGGGGTTAGGAAGGGTGGGCTAGGTGGTGGGGAGGGAGGCATGGTCATTGGGGGTTAGGAAGGGTGGGCTAGGTGGTGGGGAGGGGGCATGGTCATTGGGGGTTAGGAAGGGTGGGCTAGGTGGTGGGGAGTGGTCGTGGTCGTTGGGGGTTAGGAAGGGTGGGCTAGGTGGTGGGGAGGGGGCATGGTCATTGGGGTTAGGAAGGGTGGGCTTGGTGGTGGTGAGGGGGGCATGGTCGTTGGGGTTAGGAAGGGTGGGCTAGGTGGTGGGGAGGGGGGCGTGGTCGTTGGGGTTAGGAAGGGTAGGCTAGGTGGTGGTGGGGGGCATGGTCGTTGGGGTTAGGAAGGGTGGGCTAGGTGGTGGTGAGGAGGGCATGGTCATTGGGGTTAGGAAGGGTAGGCTAGGTGGTGGTGGGGGGCATGGTTGTTGGGGTTAGGAAGGGTGGGCTAGGTGGTGGTGAGGAGGGCATGGTCGTTGGGGTTAGGAAGGGTGGGCTAGGTGTTGGGGAGTTGGGCGTGGTCGTTGGGGTTAGGAAGGGTAGGCTAGGTGGTGGGGAGGGGGAAAGGTCGTTGGGGTTAGGAAGGGTGGGCTAGGTGGTGAAGAGGGGGCATGGTCGTTGGGGTTAGGAAGGGTGGGCTAGGTGGTGGGGAGGGGGGCATGGTCGTTGGGGTTAGGAAGGGTAGGCTAGGTGTTGGGGAGGGGGGCATGGTCGTTTGGGTTAGGAAGGGTGGGCTAGGTGGTGGGGAGGGGGCGTGGTCATTGGGGTTAGGAAGGGTGGGCTAGGTGGTGGGGAGGGGGGCGTGGTCGTTGGGGTTAGGAAGGGTAGGCTAGGTGGTGGGGAGGGGGGCTTTAGTGTGTTATGGTGCTTTGATTTTGTGGAGTCGTGAAAGTAGATCGGGTTTCCCCTTTAATATCAGTAATATCCCCTTTAATATCAGTTGGGAGGTTTGTGGGGACAAAAGGGGTATGTCCCCCCCAACCCTTCTGGACCCAGGAGACCAGGGAGAGTGGATTGATCCCCCCTCCTTAAAACAACTCCGTTTTTAAAGAGAAGAAACCGCTTGGTTTCTTCTCTTTAAAGACGGAGGTTTTTTTTAGGAGGGGGGGAATCGATCCACTCTCCCTGGTCTCCTGGGTCCAGAAGGGTTGGGGGGCATACCCCTTTTGTCCCCACAAACCTCCCAACCCTAGGGTAGCCAGCGGAGAGGGGGATTGCAACCCCCCACCCACTAATATTAAAGGGGAAACTCCAGTCGGGACCTTCAGGCGCCGTTGGTGAGGGAAAGAAAGCTGGCTGGTGTGTGCTTGGCTGTGAGGCGGTGAGTTGTTTTTCTTTTTTCTTTTTCGGGCGCCGGTTTCCTCAGCGTTCTGTGCGCTTATGTCGCACAGGACTCTGGGGCTTGTAGTTATGGGTTTGTGATTTGTGGTTGTGGTGCGTTTTTTTCCTGCGGCTCAATTTTGATTGGCCGCGGTGCGTTTTTCAATGTTCTTTGTGGTCGCGCCTCTCAGCCTGATTGGCTGTGGTGGGCACGGCGCAAAGAACATTGGGAAAGGAAGTTGTTTCCCTTTTTTCGCGATTGTGGGGCTGTTGCCCCACTGCCTGTTTTCTCAATCCTTTGTTGACCTGCGGACCCAGATCGGCCATGTGCACGAAGGGTGAGTGCAGGCAAGTAGGGCGAGGCATAGCAACCTATAGCAAGTTCCAACGGTTAACCCTTGGATTTATTGGTTAAGATAGATCTGTCTGACTAAGTGAACTTGATCCACAAAAGCTAAAATTTTAAAAACCCACAGCAGTTTGTCTTTAAAGTGCTACAACGTTTTTGTTTTGTTTTGTTTAATCTGTGATAAACTTTTGTTATTGCAGCCTAAAACTGTGTTGGCTACATCACACTGTTGACTCATATCACTCCATCACAATAAATAAATAAATATTACCTGCTACTTGGTCTAATCCATGTGTCCTATACTAAATCCAAATCTGAAGTCTGATTCTGCCTAGAACATCAGAATCTTAAGTAAGCAAATATCACCCTCTTGGTTAGGTTCCTGCATTGATCATCCAGGTTATTTTTGCCTCAGATGTAGCAAAAACTGTCCAGTTTTTAACCCTGTTGCACCTACTCATTTTTAGCTCAAAACAGACTCACTATGGCCTAGCTGTACTATCCAATAAGATGTGTGTGTGTGTGCGCGCTTGTGCGTGTGTCACTCTGCACATGTTCAGAGTTGCTGTTGTTGCTTCATGGAGGTGGTGAGCCCAGTCCCCAAGCAGAGAAATGTGAGTTTCCTTCTTCTTCTTTTGTTTATTTCTTTTAAATCCAAAATGGAGAGAAAAAGATGGTTTTCTTCTTCCGTGCCTAGTCCAGACGGGAAGCTGCCAAAGGCACCTTGGTCCATCTCTCCTTATATACCTATTTCTGATGTCAGCTCACCGACTTGCCCAGACATGCCCGGCTGCTGCTGGAACATGCATACCACTAGGGGACATGATTCAACAGAGGCAGCAGCAGGCATAGCGGTAGCTGCAACTGTTATAATGTTCCCAGGTAAAAATACATTTTGTTTGTTTTTGTGTCAGAGATTACTGTGGGTTGAAAGGATTTTTAGGGGACACCCAAATGAGGCTCCTTTCATGTCCCCAAGTGCAGCTCTTGGGTATCGAAACCCGTCCTTCCAGTCTTCAGCTCAGCACTTTAACCACTAAGCCACCGGGGGAGCTCTAATTACCCAATACCATTTGAACAGCTATAGCACACCTATAACTAGCCAGGGGGTGGCCAGGGTGGGCATTGCCCACCCACCCAGAGTTAGCAGTTTGCCCACCCTCAAACTCCGGGCTGCTTATATATACAGTAATACCTCGGATAATGTTTGCATCAGATAACGCTAAAACCGCATAACGTTAAGCAATCTGGAAAAAAATTGCATTGCATAACGTTAAAATTCTATGGGATGCATCGGATAACATTCGCTAAAGCCTGTGCTGGTTACAATGTATCTCTATGGAGTTTTAAGATTATCCGATGCATCCCATAGGATTTTAACGTTATCTGATGCATGTATCGGATAATGTTAAAATCGAATAACATCAAGACTTGCGGAACCATGTTTTAGCGTTATCGAGGTTTTACTGTATATATGACAAAGGTGACATTGTTGCCCATCCTGAAAAAATATTCGCCCACCTACATCTAGAATCCTGGCTACGGCCCTGCTTAAAATCTGTACGATAGGCAAATTCTGAGTTCAGATTGGGAATCAGCACACTCAATATCACGTAAATCACATATTTCCAGTAGCAAAATCATTGTTGTGATTCAGCCTGTGAGCTCCAAGATCGTCACGTTTGTTGTTCAGTTACACAGTCAAGTTCGTCCCTTTGTGACCCCATGGGCCTCAGCACGCCAGGCTCCTCTGTCATCTGCCATCCTTTGTAGTCCACCCAGATCTGCACCTCTAAAGCAGTGCCTTTGCTCTACCGCGGAGGGAGGGAAGGAATGGTTTCCCCAGAGAACCAGGTGCAGTGTACACCCCCCCCCCACACACACACACACCTTGAAGGGAGACAATTAAAACTAATCTGAATAATCTATTGTTACTGCTGTTTGTTGTTGTTGTTCAGTCGCACAGTCGATTCCGACCCTTTGCAACCCTATGGACCATTGCCCGCCAGGCACCTCAGCCCTCCACCATCTTCCTCAGCCTGCCCAGCTCGGTGCCCATTGCATCTACAATACCATCTAGCCATCTCATCTTTGGATGCCCCCTTCTTCTTTTGCCCTCCACCTTTCCCAGCATCAAGGCTTTCTCAAGTGAATCCTCTCTTCTCATTTGATGTCCAAACTACTTTAGCTTCATCTTTACTATTTGACCTTCTAAAGAGCAGTCAGGGTTGATTTCTTTTAGGATCGACTTATTAGTTCTACTCGCTGTCCAGGGGACTCTCAAAACCCTCCTTCAACACCACATTTCAAAGCTGTAGGAAGCTGTATGCATGTTTGTCATTCTGCTTGATTTACCTCATTGCTTTGTGATCCTTTTGCCTTGTGACAGTTTGACCCCCTCCATTTGGTGTATGTATATAAACAGTGCCGTATTTAGGATCTGTGGGCCCCTAGGCTGAACCTGTGGTGCAGGCCCTACCGAGGAAAGTATTTTTAAAAAATTAACCTACAAAAACCGCATTTTCAGCAATTATCCAATTAAAAACTATTTACTAAAAAACAAAACAAAACGTGATTTTAAAAATTGACGTAGAATCACGTGGTGCAGGGCCCCCTTTGTGATGCGGGCTCATAGGCTGCAGCCTAGGTAGCCTAAGCTTAAATCCTGCTCTGTATATAAACCCTGCCTGGAGGTTTTGCCTCCTTGTCTGAAGAAGTGGACTTGATCCATGAAAGCTCACAGTAAAAATATATCAGTTAGTCGTTTAAAGTGCTACAGTGTTTTTGTTTTTATTTTATTAATATTATTTTTTGTTGTTTTTTGTTTTCCGATATGCCTGAACCTCAGACTAATACTGCTCCTACAGATGAAACTTGGTAGAATATCATGCAAATGTTCATTCAGTCCAGTAATGCAACTGAAAAGGTGAAACAAATATATGAGATAGGCTCATTGCATGCAAAGCGAGATAGTTCAAGTCTTACTTTGTTATAATATTGATGCTTATGGCTTACAGTTTATGAAAACCCCAACACCCCAATCTCATGTACCCCATAATCATCACATAATCTCATGTACTCTGTACGCCATGATCATCATAATTATTTTTTAATAATTTTTAATTGATTTTCATAAAATAACAAAAATATAATAAACATTACAAAAAGAAAAAAGATACATAAAACATAAAACAAATTAAATACATTAAATTGCATATACTCTGTTGTAATAGCATTGTGAACAATACCAAATCTTGACCCTTATTTACATCGTACCTTCTTTAAACCTGTACCTTACAACCTGCATCTTTTCATAAACATCTATACTGCGCTTCGGGCTCGGCCTTCTGCCACCGGCCAGGACTTTGGAGGGCCGTTGAGGCTGCAGGCATTTTGCCCTCTCTCCAGCTGTCCTGATTGGTGGGTCGGCCCGCAGACTGCAGCAATGACATAAGAACATAAGAACAGCCTTGCTGGAACAGGCCACAGCCCACCCAGTCCAGCATTCTGTCTCACACAGTGGCTCAACAAGCAAGAGAGAAACCGTTTGCCTTGGCTGTATAGTAATGAAACTTTTAATCCAATAAACCAACTTCGGTAACAGATCCTAATTCCTTTCGATATAGGAATTTTCAACTTTTCTTCAGGGATCTATGTCAAAACAAATTAATGATATTACTGTCAAAGCCTATATACATTATATACAATATATACATAATCTTGGATGCAACAATCTGCAGCTGTGATATAATAAAAAGTTATCAATGCAATTAATTACCTGTGTTATCCCGATAAATGGTATAATATTTAAGCAATAATTATGTTTTGTAACGCGTCCCAGACCTCTATCGTGAGTTCGTTTAGTGCCGATGGACGTTAAACTAACGGTGAACCGCGCTTGTATTTAAAGGGATAGTGAACCACACAGCTGTAATACGGACAGAGATTATAAGAAACACGTGTAATCAATTTCCATGTTGAGGCCCGAAGGGTACAGGGTATTGAAACGATGTGTAAAGAAACATTCTCTTCGTCTCAAAATGGTATCTATATCTTTACAAAAAAACGGATCCTGTTTATGGCTTTCCAACACCACGAACTGAAAATCATGATCTCTATGATTTCCCCCCAAAAAAATGACTTACAAGGGGGGGGCAGAGGTATTCCCAGTACGAATACTGTTCAAGCACCAGTGTTTTAATCTCCTCCAAAGGTATATTTGTATATAAAGCCTGAACATCCAATGTGATAAAACCTCCGTTCTTGGGAACATGTATACCTTCAACCTTCAAAATAAAATCTGTGGTATTCTTAATATACGAAGGGGTTGACTGGGTGAAAGGGCTAATGAAGTAGTTTAGGTACTGTGCTGCAGGCTCGAGAGCGGAACCGATTGAAGCCACAATAGGTCTCCCAGGCGTGAAGCCCTCAGGTGTACGTTCCTTATGAATTTTTGGGAGCAAGTGAAAAAGGGGTACCTTAGGATTAGAATTCAACAAAAATTCATACGTGTTATCTGAAATGTAACCCATAGCGGTTCCCTCATACAAAACATTTTTATAAGGTTCAAAACTTTATCAGTCGGATTCGAATCTAACATCTTATAAAAGGAGTCATTAGACAACTGTCTTAACGCTTTACCCACATACTCAGACCTATCCAAGATGACAATACCCCCACCCTTATCAGCCTGTTTAATAATCATGTCCTGGTCTAAAGCTAGCTCCTCCAACAGTCGAATGTCATTCAAAGTTAAATTATGCTTCCACCTGGTTCTGTCCTTCTCACATAAGTTCAAATCCCGTAAAACTAGCCTGTAAAAAACATCAATGGATGGATCATTGGATGGTGGTGAAAACATGGATTTGGGTTTAAACTGTTCGATCTGGCCAATATCTTTTCCCTGAAAAAAGCTCTTTAATCTAAGTAATCGAATTAATTTAAATAAATCAACTCTGGTACTGAACGGGTTATAGTTAGGAGTCGGTACGAATCCAAATCCTAACGACAGTAGTTCCAAAACCCGTGGAGTAAAGGACTTACTAGATAGATTGAAAACTAAGTCTTCCGCTTGCGAGAGGATCTTTTTGGAAAAGAAGACGTGCTTTATATACAAATATACCTTTGGAGGAGATTAAAACACTGGTGCTTGAACATCTTGATACACGAACGGAACTCCACCCACCCACGCATTTTTTGATGGAATTACTTGATTTGGTGTTGGACAATAATTTTTTCAGGTTCAGTAAAACATTTTATTTGCAAACCAAAGGAGTGGCAATGGGGTCCTCCGTGGCGCCTAGCTTGGCTAATCTATTCATGATTTGGTTTGAGAAAGAGTTTATTTTAAATTTTGACACCAATCCTTATTTGTCACATATTATTTGTTATAAACAATTCATAGATGACCTTTATTTTATAGTCGATGATTTGATCTTAGCCCCTCTATTTGTAACAGTTTAAATGAGCACTTGAAGTTTACCCATAACTACAATAAATTTTCGATTCCGTTCTTGGATGTGAGCACCTACATCTCGGCCCAACATATAGTCCAGGTCAGGCTCTTTAGAAAAACTACAGATCGAAATGCTTATTTGAATTTTGACTCCTTTCATCCGTATCATTTGAAACACAATCTTCCGTTTGGGCTTTTCCTCAGAGCAAAACGTAACTCCTCCACTAACGATGATTTTGTATCAGCTTCCTCCACTATCAGTACGTTTTTACGCAATAAAGGCTATCCTGAGCAAGTAATTATGCAGAATTTCTACAAGGCTAAGATCATTCCTAGGAGCCAGCTGTTTCAATCTAAAGTGAAAAAACCTGGAAACAAGATTTTTTGTTCCTTCCAGTTCTCCCCTTTTTCGGGCAGAGTTTGTTCTATAATAAACAAATAATGGCACATTGTAAGTCACTTACCTGGTTGTGCCACCTCCCCTACGATAGGGTTGAGAAAGTCCAGGTCCATTAAACAAATTGTAAGCTGCTCAGATCATGAACCCCGTATTCCATCAGCCCGCCCGACTACTGTAGGTACCTTCAGATGTGGTGACTGCACCCACTGTCCTTTAGCTTGGCAAACTAAAGTAGTGTCAATAGCCAGCAGTAACTTTTCTTTAAGATTGGAACATTTTTCTAACTGCAAAAGTTCAGGGTGCATTTATCTTTTGGTATGCACTTGTGGTTTGGGCTACGTGGGAGTGACTGTTCGTCAGGTAAAAACTAGGGTGGGGGGAAACATAGATCCAAGATATGTACTGGTAATGTATCAGCCCCCCCCCTAGTTAATCATTTTTTGGATATGAATCATAGTGACCATGACTTTAAGTTTGTTGTACTGGAAACTCATAAGCAAGAACCCTTCTCGCGAATAAATATGGAGACCATTCTGAGGCAAAGGGAATGTTACTTTATCTATCGTTTTAACACCATGTACCCTTCAGGACTTAACATGGAAATTGATTACATGTGCTTTTTGTAATCTCTGTCAGAGCTGCAGCTGTTCGAATTTAGTGATGCTTTAAGTTAGAGTTCAGTTCCCCATAAGTTTAACCTCCATCGACACTGAATAAACTGCATAAGAGGACTGGGACGCGATATAAATATTAAATAATCACTATTTCGGAACAAGAATACACAGGTAAATGAATGTTTAGTCATCTAAGAGTTTACATTACTATTGGTACAGAGTTTTATTATCCTGTGGCAAATCTAAGATCCGTTGTATATATGTATAAATGTTATAAGAAGATGAGCATTATTAATTGTCAATTATGTTTGATTTAGATCCCTGATGAAAAAGTTTGAAAATTCCAATATCGGATGGAATTAGGATCTGTTCAGTTAATGATTCCAGTGAATTAAACTGATCATGGTTGTATGAGCCGAGGCAAACGGTTTCTTTCTTCTCTTGGATTTCTACGTTTGGTCCCTTCATATTCAGCTTAACCTTCCCTTAAAACTCATGTGTTGAGGTACTGGTTTATCTCCTTTATCCCCTATTAATACATGTTCCACAAATGGTCTCCATACAGTATTTCCCAAAACTTATTCTCATCACAACTATAACGAATTATTAAGGCGTGATGCCATCTCTCGCTTGGCATGGAGTGAGTCCATCTCTTATATTTGTTTCACCGCTTTAAGTGCAATGAATTTGCACCGGCATTCCGATGTTTCCCGTGTTTCACCTGTGTTCCAAAATAATCATAATAATAATCATAATCAAATGAATGATGAAGGGAAGGGTGGGCGGGGCAGCCGCCTTCCAGAGAGGGTGACGTCACAAAGGGCAGCCACGCCCTTGCGCCCACCCGAGTGGCGGAGGGAGGGCTCCCCCCACCACCCGCCGGGACGGGGGGGGGGAGGCTGCGCCGTCGCCCTTGGCTTGCCTCCTACGGCTATTCCCGACACGCACTACGATGGGACTCCGGCCGCGCCGTCTACGGAGCCCTTCCTCCTCCTCCTCCTCCTTCTGGGCCCGGGGAGTCTCCTCGCGGCTGGCGGGCGCTTCCTTGGGCTCCTAGACCGGCGGCGGCGGCGGCGCGCCTTTCTGGCTGAGGCTCCGCCCCAACGCCGCCCGGCCCCGCCCCCTCCCCCCGGTCCTCTCCTTGCCTCCTTTCCTTTGCCTTGCCGGGCGATGGGGCGGCGGCGGCGCGGCTGCTAGATGGGCGGCAGTAGCGGCAGCAGCATGGCGGCGGGCCCGTCTCGGCTCCCGCTGCTCCCCGTCGTGGCTTCTTCCTCCTAGTGGCCTGCCTCCTCCGGCCTTCCCAGCGCTCAGGGGCTGCCTTGCCGCCATGGAGGCTGCTTCGGCCGCCGCCGCCGCCGCCCTCCCGAGGGCCTCCCGCGGCGTCGCCTTCGTCTCCCGCTTCCTCGTGGTGAGTCGTCCGTCGGGGCAGGCTATCCGGGGGGAGGCTTGGGGGGGGGGGGATCGCAGCCGGGGCGGTGTCCGGATCCCGGGAGGGTGGGAGCGGGAGAGGCTCTTCTTTGCAATGCATTGCCGCGCCTGCTCTCGCTCCCCCCCCGTCGAGCATTTCCAGCGTCCCTTTTGGCCTTGAGCGAAGGAAGGGATGCTCGCGCCTCCCGAAAGGCTTGGGTGTCTCCTCTACCCCGACGCCGGGTGTCCGCTTCTTTGGAAGCCTCCGTTTCCTTATGGAGCGATCGATCACGACGGGGAGAGAGAGAGAGAGTACATGTTCACAGTTATCCCTTTGAGTGTCACTCTGTACATGTTCAGAGTTGTCATTGTTGCTTCGTAGATGCGGTGAGCCCAGTCGATCGATCACAAAGGAGTGTGTGTGTGTGCGTGCGTGTGTGTTTGTGTGTGTGTGTGTTGCACTCTGTACATGTTCAGAGTTGTCGTTGTTGCCTTGTGGACACGGTGAGCCCAGTCCCACAAAGGTGTGTGTGTGTCACTGTGTACATGTTCAGAGTTGTCGTTGTTGCTTCGTGGACACGGTGAGCCCAGTCCCACGAAGGTGTGTGTGTGCTCCACTCTGTACATGTTCAGAGTTGTCGTCGTTGCTTCATGGACACGGTGAGGCCAGGCGATCGATCACAAAGGAGTGTGTGTGTGTCACTGTGTACATGTTCAGAGTTGTCGTCGTTGCTTGGTGGACACGGTGAGCCCAGTCCCACAAAGGTCTCTGTGTGTGCTCCACTCTGTACATATTCAGAGTTGTCGTTGTTGCTTCATGGACACAGTGAGGCCAGTCGATCAATCACAAAGGTGTGTGTGTGTGTCACTGTGTACATGTTCAGAGTTGTCATAGCTTTGTGGACGCGGTGAGGCCAGCCCCACGAAGGTGTGTGTGTGTGTGTGTGTCACTCTGCACATGTTCAGAGTTGCCGTTGCTGCTTCGTGGAGGCGGTGAGCCCAGTCCCCAAGCAGAGAAATGTGACTTTGCTTCTTCTTTTATTTCTTTTAAATCTGAAATGGAGAGAAAAAGATGGTTTTCTTTTTCCGTGCCTAGGCCAGATGTGAAGCTGCCAAAATGAAGGCACTTTTTTTTTTTGGGTGAGTTCATTCTGCAGTTCCTTTCGCCCGACCTAGCGTGAGAAAGATTAGCCGGCACAAGGTCGCCCTCCCCCCCCCGGGGTACGCCCAATTGTGGTTCAAAAATACGCTCTGGTTCGGCTCCCTGCATCAGGGACACCAAAGGCACCAGACGCCTTGGGATGCCGGGTCTGCCATGCAGCGGGGAGGTTTCGGGCTGGGAAGTTGTTAAGTCATGGTCCCCTGCAGCAAAAAACACCTATGATTCATCGCTGCTTGCCTGGCTGCAGATGCTTTTGTGTGTGTGTGTGTGTGTGTGTGTGTGTGTGTGTGTGTGTGTGTGTGTGTGTGTGTGTGTGTGTGTGTGTGTGTGTGTGTGTGTGTGTCCCTCCTCCCATCCTTGGTTCAAATGAGGTTGCAGCCTTTCTGCCTTTCAGAAGACGAGGGGGCTGGTCCCTTGCCTCATTCTCGGAGGGGGGGGCAAGGGTATGGTCAGGGTGCCTCCCCTTCTCCGGCTTAACTCTCAGATGTGGATCCTGCCTGTTTTTGGAGAAAATCTCCTCTCCTTGGGCTCTCCGCAGGCAGCTTGAGGATGATTTGTATCTTCTCTTGCTCTGTGACTGCATTATGATGCCTTACTAGCTGCTCTACCTCCTGCCAACCTAGCAGTTTGAAAGCAAGAAATTGCAAGTAGATAAATAGGGACCACTTCGGTGGGAAGGAAAACAGCGCTCCGTGCGCTCCGGTGTCCATGCATGCCTGCCACATGACCACGGAAATGTCTGCAGAAGCAGACAGTGTTGGCTCTTCGGCTATGAAACGGAGATCAGCACCGAACCCGAGCGTTGGATATGACTGGCTTTCGAGCAAGGATGACTTTTACCTTCACCTAGATGCTTTACGGAAGCAATGGGTTCCTTAGGCTCTTGGACACAGCGTAAATATCAGCTGGTAATGCTTGGCTGATGCACTACTCTTTTGCACAGCCACCAAAGCCAGCGGTGGGGTTTTACATGGAGAGAAAAGATGGTTTTCTTCTTCCGCGTCTAGGCCAGACGTGAAACTGCCAAAACGAAGGCACCTTTTGGTGAGTTCATTTTGCAGTTCCTTTCGCCTGACCTAGTATGAGAAAGATTAGCCGGCACCAGGTGGCCGTTGCCCTGGGTCCGCCCAAATGTGGTTCAAAAATACCACAATCTTCCAGGAGGCTCTTTCTCTGTACCTCCCAAAAGATGTTAAAAAGCTATTTTTCCCATGATTGGCGCATGGTAGGGATAACAGATTCCTCGTTCTGTGCATCTTGCTCAGTACATAACATGGCCTTTCAGTTATTTGCTGATCAGACTCCTTGATCTAGCCATGCAGTGTCTGATTTTCTAGCTGCGAGAGGCTTGAAATAATTCTGCCCCGTCAGCATAAACCACTCTTCAATATATCTTTGGTCATACAGTAAAACCCCGACTTACAAATGGCTCAAGTTACATAAAAGTCGACTTGCATAATGATTTTGTGCTAAAACCATGTCCCGATTTACACGATTTCCTATGAGTTTGCTTCAAGTTACGTAAAGATTCTTTTTCCTATGGGTTTGCTTCGATTTATATAAAAAATTCATTTTTCCTATGGGTTTGCTTCAAGTTACTTAAAAAAGCGATTTAAGCAAAAGCCTATGGAACGGACTTTTTTTTCGTATGTAGGGGATTTACTGTATTTTTAATTCTTTCCTCCAAAAAGTTCAAGGTGAGGTATGTGATTCTCTTGCCCCACTCAGATGTGCTGTTTCAGCTGCCCTTTGGGTCAGGCTAGGTTTACAAAACGACTGACCAGAAGCCATCCAGTAAGTGTCGTGATTTGGCAATTGGCCATCTTGTAGGAATTTCAAAAGAAAGCATGAATCAGATTGGAGCGCATCGTTTTGAAATGTAGTTGCTGTCCGATAGGTTTTATCCGGTGAGCAGCAGGTTTTTTGAGGGCATTTCCCAGCATTTTTTCAGTTGTGCAAAATAGAGAGCTGCAGTTTACCTTTGAAACAATGTTTGTGTGCCACAGACATGTTTTTAAAGTAAATAGTAGACCCACCCACAACAACCAAAGTTGTTTACTGAGGCAGATCTGTGGTAGAGGTGGTACACAATAGGATGTGGTTGTTGATACGTTTGTGGGGCAGTGTAGCCCTAGCTGATTCCGTAGTCTATTATTTTATTTCTAAGCTTATATTCCTATTGGTAAGGGACTGTGGTGGCTTAATGGTTAAGACGCTGAACTTAACGACTGGAAGGTCGGCAGGTCATCCGTTCGAAACCCAAGTGCTGCACGACAGAGTGAGTTCCTGTCCTACCTAGCAGTTCAAAAGCAAGAAATTGGTACTGCTTTGGTGGGATGGTAATAGCGGTCCGTGCGCTCCAGCGTCTAGTCATGCTTGCCACATGTACTCGGAAACCTGCAGACGCAGACAGTGCTGCTTCTTTGGCTGTAAATGGAGATGAACATCACCTCCTAGAGTCAGACACAACTGGCTTTTGAGAAAGGGCAACCTTTAATTTAATTTAATATTTCAATTTGTTCGCCGCCCAATCAGGCAAGCCCGACTCAGGGCGGCTTACACAATCTAAAACCCCATACAATAAAAGCAATTAAAAAAAACCACCCACATTAAGAAGAATCCCACCCACCCTGAGAAGTAGAGAGCGTACATCTCATGGTAAAAGCCAGTGAGCAGGAGCCACATTGCCCTCTGGGATCCACACCTGATGCGCCAGCCAGGTCTTGAGTCCTTTCCTGAAGGGCAGCAACTCCGTCTGTAACCTTATTTCTACTGGCAGGAGGTTCCAAAGGACCGGAGCGAACACGGAAAAGGCCTTTTACCTTTTATTCCGATTGGTACAGCTGAGCATAGCATAATACACATGAAGTGGATGGTCCACAACATTTTATGCGTTCCGTGCACTTCGGTGTCTAGGCATGCCTGCCACATGTCCACAGAAACATCTGCAGAGACAGACAGTGCTGGCTCTTCGGCTATAAACAGAGATGAACACTAAATCTCCAATTCTTATCTTACCTGATATGAATTTGTTAAACTGCCTTATATAGGAATGTGCTGGTTGGATATATATATTTTTAGTCCCAGCTCCCAAAATTCTCCAGGAATTTCCTAGGCAGAATTCTGGGAGTTCCAGTCACAAAAGCACTTTCAGACACCTGTATTATCTTACCTGGAGAAAGATCTACTTTAGAGGCTGGATTCTGGGGCTCATGTCCTAATGCACTGCGTCCTGGGCATCATAGCCTCACTGCCCTTCAGATACTATTAATGGTGCCATTATGGCTGCTTCCTCCCATGAAGCATTGGGGCAGGAAAGGAGGCCTAGGACACAACCTTGGTCCAGGCGAAGGAAATACAGATTCCTATTCATGGATAGAACCTACACAGATGCATGGATCTCTCCGCTTCACATCTGGCACTCAATCTTAGAAACCCTGGATTGTTGCTTATGTGTCGAGTTTACACATGAATGGGCGGGGGCTCTTCTCTTCAGTTCTGGTGCTGAAACTGAAGAGCACCATGTCAGAGGCTAATTGTGAGATGAACGTGATGACCGAGGACATGGCTTAGTAGCCCCCTCTGGGTGTGTTCCCAGCACTGGTTTATATAACGCCTGACTAGGGCTGATGTAAAGGGGCTGTGGTGGCTCAGTGGTTAAGACGCTGAACTTGATGACTGGAAGATTGTCAGGTCAGCAGTTCTAGACCTGAGTGCTGCACGGCGGTATGAGCTTCTGTCTCTGTCCCAGCTCCTGCCAACCTATCAGTTCGGAAGCAAGAAATTGCAAGTAGATAAAAAGGTAGCACTTGGGTGGGAAGGTAAACAGCATTCCGTGCACTCCGGTGTCTACCCATGTCCATGGAAACCTCTGCAGAGATGAGCACCGAACCCTAGAGTCAGATACAACTGGCTTCTGAGCAAGGGCTACCTTTATCTAGGGCTGATGTGAGCAGGCTACTTTCCTCTCATTTCCTCATTCCCTTTTGCCAGTGCTGACTATTGCGATATATAGGAATTCAAGGTAATTTTTACCAAGATGGGCCATTGACCCAAGTGCTTTGCTGTTGTCCACTACATGGACCAGCAGTGGCTCTCCAGTGTTTCAGGAAGTAGCCTTTCCCAGTTCTGCCCAGAGTACCATGTACAGCAATATGTGTAAGCAATAATCTTGGTTAGTATTTGTTCAAAAGGAGAAGGGGATTGTGACTCTTTCCCCTCTTTTCCAACTCTATACTGGAACTAACATTTAGGAAGCCTCTAAAACAGAACACAAAATTGCATATCTGTATCTGGTTTAAGTATCCTGCCACAGAACCAGAGGTTGAGAGTTTGACTCCCCACTGTGCCTCCTGGGAGAAGAGCTCGCCTGCAAATGATCTTGGGTGTAAGCTGCACAGTCCCAAAGTACCCCCAGAAGAAGGAAATAATTTTCTGCCTAGAAAACCCTGGGAAGTTTCACCATAAGTCAGGATTGTCCTGATGGCTCATCATTATCATTAAGTTAATAATATCTCCGTTGTATTGTTATTTTCAGTGTAGGCATTTTACTGTTGACTCAGTATTTCATACACCTTCATGCTAGCCATTCTGTCGTCATGGCACTTAAAGTTCAGCATTTTCCAAGGACAACATGAAGCTTGTTTTTCATTGCAAAAAGCTCATGAGTTTAATTTCACTCGTACAGCTAAATGTGAGAGTTTGATGATTAGAGCAAAATTAAACATTGAGGTGGCTTTTATAGATAATTATTTGCTCTATTAAAATACATTTGCAGAAAGTGGATTTTCTTTTTTTATCCCAAAGAAGATTGTACTCCAAGGGCAACACACCCAAAATTGCATTCACTTGTTCAGATGTTATTCATTCGATGAAAGGGGATTGCTAATGTATTTGGCTTACATTCCACAGCTTTGAAAAACAGTCTAATTTAGCAGCAGTGGGCAAGATCTGATGTTGGATTTCCAATGGTGGGATGCCAAGGGCTGTGAAGTGGGAGCGGGAGAAGCTTTGTGGGCATAATGGTGCCAGTACTGTGTTTGCTTTAAGTCTTTTTAAGTCAGCCAGGAGAAGCTTGGGGGTTCAAAGTATGATTGGGAATTAATAACTTAATTGGCATAAATTTAGTTTGTTAAAACAAATGTTATGTCCTGCAACAATACAATAAATATATAAATCACCATATTATATTGAATAAAGGCCCAGAGATGTTTCAGATGTAATGTTCAAATGCATTTTGCCATCCTGTGTTGCGGCATAAGGGAAAACCATGAGATTTGCTGCTTTTGAAAATTTGCAAGACTGGGGCCTGAATCCGATTGCTAGTCTCTCAGTTTAAGTAGATCCATTATGTCAGTGAGATTTACTTGAGTGTTGACTTACCATTCAGTGTTTGATCCAGTGGGTCTCCTCTAGATGGGACTAGCAGTTGGATTTAAGTCAACACATAGACTGTAAGTAAAACCCAGTATGAATTGAAAGGATGACATTGGTGATGGGGTTTATGTATTAGGTTTATTTTTACTAGCTTCTTCTGTTTGGTATGTAAAATTCCGTGGTTGTAGAGGAGGTTTTTATATAAACCTTTCACCGTATATATATAAACCTCTATAACCATGGAATTTTACATACCAAACAGAAGAAACTAGTAAAAATAAACTAGTAATAGTATATATATATATATATATTAAAAAAAGATTAGGTCTTATATTAATTTTTGCTCCAGAAGATACATTAGGGCTTATTTTCAGGGAATGTATTTTTTTTGTCCATTACAACACACGACATTGAATTATGAAGAGTCATATTGGACACAACCACGTCTGTTCATTATTAAGTGCACGCTGTTTATGCATTGTGTCTGTAGTATCATTGTGTCTGTAGGTCATTCGGCAATAAGTCTCGAGTTCATCTGTTTACATAGGTGTTTACCTTTCATCCAAAGGTGCACGCTTGTCTTTACAAATACTTAATTATAATTTATATCAGGAGCTCTCAACCTTTTAAAGCTGGGGGCCGGGTCATGCTCCCTCAGACAGCTTTGGGGGCCAGATGGCCATTTTGCCCTACCTCCACCACTTGGCACTTCCTGGTGTGGTGGAGGCTTTGGGGGGACCACATGAAATGGTGTTGCGTGTCGCATCCAGCCCATGGGCCACAGGTTGAGAAGCCCTGATTTATATTATCATTTAAATATTAATGTGAATATTATTTATTAATATTTAATTATATAGTAATATTATTTTATAATTCAATATATCCATCATGTGTTGCAACGGGTGTACTAAATGCATCCATCTGGCTGATGATCTTAACTGGGGGTTATTTTTAGTGTAGTGCTTATATTATGAGCAAACTGAAAAATCATGCTAGGGTTTATTTTCTGGTTAGGTCTTACTTTGGGGGAAACAGGTGTTATGTATATCTGCCTAGTAAGCATTTTCTGTATAAGCAGCTTGAATGTGGAGTTAAAGCAGCCACATAGCCCCTGCATTGCATCTGGTATCCCCATCCCCCCACTATCTCTTTACTGTTGTTTACTTTTAAAGAAACCTGCATATACTAATTATTGCATCTGCATTAATGCTGAATTCATGTAGTAGTGTGTGAAAACCAGTCTGTTTCATTCAACTGTTCGTAACTATGGAAACATTTTGGGCAGTTCTTACATTTGGAGAAGTATCTGTCAGTGCCATAGAGGGGCCTCAATTCAGGAGACTTCAAATCTGTTGTGGTTGAAATTTTATATAAAACATTTTAAATCGAGAGAGCAGAGGGTCTTGGTGAATGTTGGGGAAAGTTAATTTTGCATCGTGGTGACTGAAGATACTTTGCTGGAGAACTCAGTTCTAGGGAAGTAATGTGCCATTTGTTTTGGCAGGTGAATGCACTCCAGCTGTACAAGTCTGCTTTCTGGAGTTGTTCAATAATGCAGTTCCATTATTGGGAGCAGAACATGGTGTGTGTGGGGGTTATTTTTAAGATGCTGAAGCCATTCATAACTGAGCAATGGTGGGATGGTTTTCTGGAACCTGTAACATCATCCTGTCACTGTTCGGTTATAGATTAATGACTTTAGTCCATACTTCTTAAAAGTAAAATTTCAAACTGCCTGAAAGCCAAGATGTCTCAAAGCAATTTTTTTTTCACCCACCCAGGTTGATGTGGAGCTCTGCTCTATTAGCACACATTTCTAGAAATGAACATCAGAGCTTACTCAAATATCACTCACAGTCTGAGCACCCCCTATGTTGACTTAAATCCAACTGTTAGTCCCATCTACAGGAGACAAACTTCAGAGATGGGCAGTCTTGGCCCTCCAGCTGTTCTTGGACTTCAATTCCCAGAAGCCCAAGTCAACACACCAGCTGGTCAGGGTTTCTGGGAATTGAAGTTCAAGAACAGCTGGAGGGCCAAGACTGCCCATCACTGCACTAGATCAAATACTGAATGGTAAGTCAGCACTCAAGTAAATCTCACTGATATAATGGATCTACTTAAACCCAGGTTGATTGGTGGAGCTCTGCTCTATTAGGAGAGCTAATGTATCAGGCTACTTGAGAGCCTGTCCCCAGCTGTAGTACTGTCTTGTACCAGATAGAATACCATCTGGTGTAGAGCATCAGGAATAGATCTTTTCAGAGCTGAATATAGCTTTCTTTTTGTTTCTGAAGACAGTTCAGAATGCTGATATTCTAAAGCAGTTCACTAGTTTAAAATCTGGATAATTGAGAGACAAACACCCATCTCCCCCAGTATTCTACATGTACATCAGGAACTACTTCCGAAGCTCTCTTCCAAATATTTTGATCACCCAAAATCAAATGAGAAGTTTTATAAGCCTCTCCTTAGGATAAGAGACCCTCGACAAAATTCATTTTTATTCTCCAAATCTTGAACTTCCTTGTTTGGTATTTACAAATTTGTAATTTCTCATAGAAATTGTGAATTGAATGATACTACATAAATAAAATTACTATTAACCCAAGAACCATCTTTGGTTCTGGACCGGGACTCCTTGCTCATGGTCACTCACGGTCTGGTCACCTCCAGACTAGATTATTGCTATGCGCTCTACATGGGGCTGCCCTTGACAACCATTCTGAGGCTACAGCTGGTCCAGAATGCGGCAGCCCGGGTGGTGATGGGGTGTGGGCGTTATGTCAGTGCTTCACCACTGCTCCGGGAACTGCACTGGTTGCCAGTTTGTCTCCGGGTGCAATTCAAGGTGCTGGTTTTGACCTTTTTGCCCTATATGGTAGTGGGCCGGGTTACCTAAGAGACCGCATCGCCCTGAGGACGTCTGTCTGTCCAACCAGAGCGGACCGGAGGGGCTCTCTAATCGTTCCATCAGCCAGAGGGGCTCGCCTCTCTGGCACAAGGAGGAGAGCCTTCTCCGTGTCTGTGCCGGCCCTCTGGAACCTCCTGCCAACAGAGCTACGCCTCCAGATGGAATTGCTGCCTTTCAGAAAAGAACTTAAAACCTGGCTGGCGGGTCAAGTGTGGGGTGCAGGGGGAAGGGTAACCTCCATTGGGTGGCTGGTGTAGAAGAACTCCTCCCCATGGTGCCTTTGGATTCTGCACCCCTTGTTTTAGGGGGTAGGTAGTTTTAACTGTTTTTAACATGTTTTTAAATTGTGATTGTGAATCGTCCTGAGTCGGCTTTGGCCGAGTGGGCAGTATATAAAATTGACAATTAAATTAAATTAAATTAAGAGTTACTGCTCCAAAAAGAGCTCTGATGTTCATTTCTAGAAATGTGTGCTAATTCCATTGGTGAAGTTTGAGTATTTAACTACTGTATCCAACTGACTATACTTGCATTTGCCAAGTTGCATTGGGTGCAAACACACAGTAACTCTTTGTAGTTTGCATTTGGATTAGGTTCTGAAATTAGTGAATCAGCAGAAACCGTATCAGCAGGAAGCCAGATGATGTGTTTTCAATGCTGCTACCTTTAATTAATGGCTAATAAGTAGCACAAAGCTAATATGCTTTGTTCTGGTTTCCTTTTTATGGGCTCCATGTGACTTACCTCTCTGTATACATTTCAGGGATTTGTGTTCTTTGGCACCATTGATGCTCAATCAGAACTGACCTCCGAGCAAAATGCTATAAGCCTCTCTTCTGGCAGATACAGCCACCTTGACCGTGCCACTAACATGCAGCTGTCTTGTGACAAGTGCCCTGCAGGAACCTATGTGTCTAAGCACTGTACTGTGACCACCTTAAGAGAGTGTACCCCTTGTGGCAGTGAAACCTTCACAAAGCATGAAAATGGGTTGGAGAGATGCCATACCTGTAAAAGGCCTTGTGTGTTGCCAATGATTGAAAGAACACACTGCACGGCTTTAACTGACCGTGAATGCGCCTGTCGGCCTGGTACATTTCTCAAAGGCAACAACTGCACCCGTTATTCGGAGTGCCCCATTGGGTGGGGTGTCAGGAGAAAAGGAACCGACACGGAAGATGTCAAGTGCAAGCCATGCCCTCGTGGCACTTTCTCTGCTGTGCCTTCTAGCGTGTTGAGATGCAAAACATTCACCAACTGTTTCCAGAAAAATAAGGTGGTGATAAAGCCAGGAACGAAAGAGAGGGACAACATCTGTGGACTTCCGTCATCTTCCCAGAATGCAGCTGGGCTTTTGTCAAGTCCAGAAGATAATGAGGAACTCCCCAAATCTGCTTCTAGTACTTTTCTTCCCAAAGGTTGGTATAAAATTACTCATATTTCCCACAGAATTGGCATAAAACCTCTTTGGGATTGTGAGAACTGCATGGAAGAATGGACTTGTGAAGCACCCCATGCAGTTTGGAATGCCTGTTGTAGAGAAACCTCCTGAGCAGGGGTTCCCAACCTTTTCAACCCAGAGGCCGAGTTACACTCTCTCAGTCAGCTTCGAGGGCCGGATGGCCATTTTGCCCTGCCTGCGCTATCGGGATGGCCATTTTGTTTCTCAAATGCCCTTGGAGGGGTGGGGGACAACATGGATCTGGCCCGTGGGCCTTATGTTGGGAACCCCTGCTCTTGAGCATCCTATACAATATTAAGACATGATCCAGCTTGTCACCAGTATGATTATGGCTATGGTTAGCTCTCCCACTTTGGGGTTTGTTTCTTTCCCTCGAAATCTGTTCTAAGTTTTTAGCAGTTTCCACTGTGAGACCAGGGATAGAGGTGTGTGTGTTTGTAGGGGAGTTTTACTTAGTAATCAGACACACACTTTCCTAGAAGTAAATTTCATATATTCTGTGGGATATATAAGTAGATAAACATAGGACTTCACTATTAGACACTAAAGAAAAGCACCTGTTCTCCCAGTCTGCAGGTAGCCTTCCTCCGTTTGGTGCCCTCCAAATATTTTAGACTACAGATCACATCAGCCCTATCTGGGATGGCCAACATACAGAGATGAAGAATAAGAAACATTTGAGGCCAACAGGTTGAGGAAGGTTGCTTTAGTGTAGGACATGTTACTCACTAATAAGCTGGTGAGTAGGCTCAGTTGGTTTTGACAGTGGATTTTTAAAATTTGTCTCTTTGTTCTAATTTGTCTTGATGTCTGCCTGTACATGCACCTGCATACAAAATACCTAATCTCCATTCACATCATTAGAGTATAGTTAAAATTTCTAGGCCTCTATTAAAAAACATTTGCAGTGTTGATCATACTTCCACTTTTAACAAAGAGGCTGCAGAATGAGTTTGGTGGAGATCCCAACTTGATTACTAAACATTTAGAGGGGAGGTAGTATTTAAAATTGGCATTTTAGTATCTATCCAGCAAATCTGTAGTCCTTGTTCTCGTCATTTAGGTCCACAGTGCAGCTCTGGCAGCTTGTTTGAATAAAGTTACACAGCATCTCAGCAGAAGCAGACTTCTGCATAGAAACGTTCTGCCCTAGCGCAAACACATGTACTTTATTTAATTTAATTTAATTTAATAGTCATATTTATATATGCCGCCCACTCAGGCAGAACCCGATTCAGGGCGGCATTACAACAAGTTCTAAAAACACATAAAAACACTTTAAAAGACCCACATCCCACCCACTTTAAAAGACCCATATCCCACCCACCCATCCCACCCACTATAAAAAGAAGAAGAAGAGAGAGTTCTTAATTCTTTACATAAGCCAGCAGGCGGGGACCGTGTTCCCATTCGGGGCCCCCCCCACACCTGCCCTGCCAGCCAGGTCTTCAATCCTTTCCTGAAGGGCAGCAATTCTCTTTGAAGTCTTAGATCTGTTGGCAGGAGGTTCCAGAGAGTTGGTGCGGACACGGAGAAGGCCCTCCTTCGGGTGCTGGACAGATGTGCACCCCTAGTTGATGGCACTATTAGAGAGCCCCTCCGGTCCGCTCTGGTTGGATGGGCAGACACTCTTGGGACGATGCGGTCTCTAAGGTATCCTGCCTTACATTTCAATGTTGTTTCTACGTTTGCGGAAGAGCAGCCACTACTTAGGCAACCCTCCATGTGGGTTTTGGTACAGATTTTACTGCTTGGGGTAGGAGGCTGATAAATCATCCAGCCTGGAGTTAAGGAATTCTTTACTGAAGAGCAGGGGTTCCCAACCTAAGGCCTGTGGGCTGGATCTGCCCCCCCAAGGGCATTTGAGAAACAAAATGGCTACCCCTTTGAAGCCGTTGGGATAAAATGGCCACCCCCTTTGAAGCTGTTGGGACAAAATGGCCACCCCCATCATGCAGGCAAGGCAAAATGGCCATCCGGCCCTCAAAGCTAACAGAGAGCATGGCCCGGCCCCTGGCTTGAAAACATTGGAAATCCCCATTGTAGATAACTGGGTGCATCTGACTGGAAGATGTTGACTTTGCTTCCAGAGCACAGTGACTGATTTATTTGTAGACTGATTTTGTAATAATAATAATAATAATAATAATAATAATAATAATAATAATAATAATAATAATAATAATAATAATAATAATAATAATAATAATAATAATAATAATAATAATAATAATAATAATTTATGTAATGACCAGTTAACGAATACACATACAGTGTGAACTGCTTTTAAAAAAAAATGCAGAGCTCTAAAAGGCTATCAGACTTACAGGCTGTGTTAGCAGAATTGCATTGATGGGTTGTCGATTCTGTACTTGTTGCTTCATTTCTGTTATTGTGTTTCTCCTGTAGGTGTGAACTTTTCAGCTTCCAGCTTTGCTGCCACTCCTGACCCAAGTACATATACAGACATGATGAAACTAAAAGATATTGAGAGTGAAACCTCAAAGAACGAGACAGGAGCTATCAATGCAACATCTCTGGACTCCCCTAAGCCTATAAATCACCAGCAAACCCATTACCACAAACATACCCCATCCATACTGAAAAGACAACCAGCACTGGAGATGAGTGGCAGTGTAAAATCCAGCATTCCTTATAAACCCCCTAAGAGAGGATCCCCAAGGCAAAATGCCCATAAGCATTTTGATATCAATGAACACTTGCCGTGGATGATAGTCCTACTACTGCTGCTTGTTCTTGTGGTGATTGTTGTGTGCAGTGTCCGTAAAAGTTCACGAACACTTAAGAAGGGACCAAGACAAGATCCCAGTTCAATTGTGGAAAAGTCTGTTTTGAAAAAATCTTCGGACCCAGCCCAAAACAAGGAGAAATGGATCTACTACTGCAATGGGAATGGTGAGTAGCTAGGATGGAATTGCACAAATGATTTTCAGAGAGTTCACTTCCTATTGGAAATTGGTCTCCATATCTAGCTTACATCAACAATAACTTGTGGCATCCTAAATTGTATAAATAATTGTTTTTAATGTGCTACCCCCCACCCCGGCAGCCAACTAGGGTGGCATTTATGACCTTGTTTGCCTTCGTAATGGCTTCATCTCTTTCCTAATGCCCTGCTCCATATTTACATGGAATTATTGAAGCTTTTTCTGTCATTGCTTCACAACCTAGAAGATGATAAGGCATTTCTAATTGAAGAGGAAGAGAATCTTAAACTGCCAAAGGAGAGTAGTCTGGATAATCAGACAGTCTGCTGTCCCCACCCCACCCCTGTTTTCCCATCAGGACATATCGGCATGCCATTTACATGCCAGGAATAAGGCAGAATTTTGCAGTCGTCTCTCTTTCTCTTTGTGTGTGTGCATATATACATACACACACACCTCTTTGTGAAATGTCCATCTGGACTGTGACATCTGTTTGCCAACATAATCACTTTATTTTGAAAGATTGCTGGTTTAAGATAATATGGACCAGATGTATTTTTTTTATTTTGCTGACCACAAATATTGTTCATATGAATGAAAATAGCATTTTTATGGAGGAGGTGTAGGCATTTCGTCTGTTAGATTTTAGTTTGCTGACGATCATCGTTTGTGCATGTTCCTTGTGAACATTTGTGCTTCAAAATGTGCTCCAAAGCAGGGGCTTATGTTGGACTGTTTGCTTTTAATTTAACCCTAAATCTTCTTTTCTGCTGCTCTGGTAATGATTATAATTTAACACATTTTATTTGATGTGAGCTTTTGTGAGCTGTAATCCACTTTTTCAGATGCGCTCAAGTCTACCAAAGCTTAAAACTGTCAAGTCTTTCAGATACCCCTAAATTCTGTTTCTACTACAAGAGACTGAAGACAACTATTTTTCTGAAAGATCTGCTTGTATGGAAGGATCTTCCTGCTGCAAGAAGGACCAAATGGGACCAGGTAGCCATGTCTTTCAGTGGGGTGCTCCAAATCCCCACAGTAGACCAGTGTTTCCCAATCTGTTCTAAGCTGTCCCAACTTAGAACAGCTAAGTTGTGTAGTCTTGGACAAGCTCCATGATATCAGAGGACCCCTAGATCAGTCTTTCCCAACCTTTGGTTTTTGGACTTCAGTTCCCAGAAGCCTAAGTCAATTCTCCAAAGCACTGCTCAGCCAATGTACTGACTTAGGCTTCTGGGAACTGAAGTCCACCAGTGTTCCGTGGAACATAGTTTGGGAAACGCTGCAGTAGACACTGAGTGAAACTCTCCTTATGCCTTGTTAAACATGCCATAGAGCAGGGGTGCCCAAACATTTTGATCCAGGGGCCTGACCACACACCCAGAACAGCTGAGCGGGCCAGACCACGCCCCCAGAACAGGGTATGTTTGCCACATGTGTGGCCATTTTACTTCCTGGTTTGGCATGGGCGTTTCTGCGCATGCACGAAAGTGGCCAGTTTCCTTCCTGGTTTGGTGCGGACACTTCTGCGCATGCACGAAAGCAGCCATTTTACTTTGCAGAAGCATATGTGCCAAACCAGGAAATAAAATGGCCGCTTTTTGTGCATGCGCAGAAGCGTCTGTATTTACTTACTGGTTTGGTTAGGACATTGCGGGCCTGATGGAATGCCTTTGGAGGCCATATCCAGCCCATGGGCCATAGTTTGGGAATTGCTGCCGTAGAGGCTGATGGTATTAGGAGAAGGGCTTTTTAGAAGAATATTTTGCTTGCTTGTGAAGATCACCACCTTTTGGATAGCCTAGACTCCAGTTGTATACAATTGCTCTGTTAGCAAAGAAAACTCAGTGTAATTTCTTTTATTGCTGGTTGCAACTAGCAGCACTTTGCAATGGGATTTAAGGGCATCTATTGAGCTATCCTGACACATCTGAGAGATAATCCTCATTGTGCTGAAGTGGTTCACTGTGCTCTTCAGTTATCAGAATGATTTCTTGAAAGGTAGCTGGTGTTTTCTATTGAGTCAGTCTTATTCTCGGTTTCCCTCTTGCTTAGCCAGCTGAAGAAAAGTCCCAGGCTGACATGTGCAGCTGTCTGTGAACATCCCTGGAGCTGAGCTGGCACATTGTGTGTGTCTCTCCTCTCACCTCTTTCCCGTACTCCTTCTGTGGTGCTTTGCTGCCAGTACTAGCAGCTTTATTCGGATGTTTTGGTTTGTTTCTCTTAAATAATGTCTTTGCCCTTAGTTTGGTGGTGTTCTAATCAGTGAATATTTTTCTGCCTCATTTGCCATCTGCTTCAGGGCTTTCAGTGATTAGTTTCTTGAAAATAAGCTGACATGGCTAGTAAGTAGTAGACTGGAGCCAGCAGCTGGTTTTTCCTCTTCAGAATCCATAATGCGTTCTTAGTAGCTGAGGTGTTATTTAGGGGGAGCAATAAGATGAGAGGGAACACTAGCTTCAAGTGCCTTGTGGATTTTTTTGCTTTGAGGACTCCCTAGACTAGAGTACTGTACTGGCAAGTTGGGGAGACTGGTGTGTTGGGAGTGATAATGGTTCTAGTCACGGTGCCCTTCGCCACATTTTTCTCTTCCCTGAGTGCTCACATCTCTGTGGCTAGAGTGGGAATCCCTGAACTTGGGAACCGTTGCACAGGCTTGTAAGATGGATGGGATGCACCGAAAGAGAAATACTCCAGTTTAGTTAGCTTTTCACACCCGATTTTTATATTCAACCCTTCTGGGCATTCCAGGGAGATTTTTCTCCACACCATTGTTTTTGGGCAGGTGAGACATTGCTCAACAGTTGTGTGTGTGTCATACCTGTCAACCGCGGCTCCGGCCAATCCGGGAGCTGCGCAGAACGGTTCTGCGCAGGTCGCCTTCTATGAATGCGTAGAAGGGTTTAACGCTTGCGTAGCCTCCCTTCTACGCATGCGTAGCCTTCTACGCATGCGTAGAAGGGCTCTATGCGAGCGTAGAAGGGTTCTAGGCAAGCGTAAAACCCTTCTACACATGCGTAGAAGGCGACCTGCGCAGAAGGGTTGCGCAGTACCTCCTTTCCCCCGCTGCCAAATTCCGGGGTTTCGGCAGCGCGGGGCGGGAAATGGCGCAAATCAGCGCCGAAAACCGGGAAATCCCTGCCAATCCGGGAAGGTTGACAGGGGTGTGTTTGTGTGTGTGTGTGTGTGTGTGTGTGTGTGTGTGTGTGTGTGTGTGTGTGTGTGTGTGTGTGTGTGTGTGTGTGTAATTGGATGCCTTCAAGGTAACTGAGACCACAGTTTTACTGGATGAAATGGAGTCCTTGAGGTATTTGGCTAAGCAACGTCTCAAAACTGTCACCCCTCCATATTTAAGTATAACCAGATCAAACTAGACCTCAGACGAATGTGAGTGCTACACCCGCTCAGAGAGTGACTACCTTGGCCATTTACCGTAGTTTGAGATGGATTTGGCACAGTAACATTGAAATCAACTGGTATCTGTATGACATAAAGATAAGCATGGGGGAAGTTGGTGTTTTCACTAGGGAATTGATGTCTTTTTGTTCAGTTGAAAGGTAGTAGCTTATTTTGCTCCAATTTAGCTGGCATCCCTTTTCTCCATTTCCTGGCTTGTGTGGTTGCCTAATCCGATGCAAAAGGGCGGTCGCAGGGCAATCAGTGGGTGTATTACCTCAGTTCCCCTCAACTGAGTGCCTGTTTTTCTCTCTCATCCAAGCAACTTTTCTGCTGTTTAAATTATGCTGCCAAAGGTAGCGCTGTGAGAGCTAAACGCTGTGTCACTTTGGAGAAAGATTTTTTAAAAAAAGAAGACAAGGGGAAGGAGTGGTCCCAGTGGAAATTGCCAATCTCAGCAACAATGGCTATTTTTACTGTTTTCTGCCTGTACTTCTATGGACTCCTGCGATACGATAATTTGTCTTGTAGCTATGGATGACTATCGTGGTTTCTCCTGCTACCCTGAAGGTTTCAACAGGGACCTGCTTTGGAAAAAATTGAAGCAGAGTAGGACCCATTTCCATGTAGTCACCCCCTCAGTAGGACTCTGCATTGCCTGAAGTAGGCAGGTAGTGGGTTTGAAGATGATCTTCATGGCAAAAGTCTCTTCAAAATTCTTGCTCTTGGTAACTGTTTGATCAGTGGGGTTTGCCCAACACTCACCTCTTTGTGGATGAAAGCTGTCCCATCACTTTGGGAGTTTTAGGGATTCCATGGCTTATTCAGTTGGATGTCCTGCTTATCAGAGAGGTAAAGGTCACCCTTGTAGCCAGTCATATCTGACTCTAGGGTTCAGTGCTCATCTCTGTTTATAGCCAAAGAGCCAGTGCTGTCTGTGTCTGCAGACATTTCCATGGACATGTGGCAGGCATGACTAGACTAGAGTGCACGGAATGATGTTTACCTTCCCACCGAGGTGCCACCTATTTATCTACTTGCATTTTCTTGCTTTTGAACTGCTAGGTTGGCAGGAGTTGGGACAGAGATGGAAGCTCACTCAGTCATGCAGCACTCAGGTCTCAAACTGCTGACTTGCCGACCTTCCAGTCGTCAGGTTCAGCGTCTTTACCACTGAGCCACCACAGTCCCTCCATGATCAGAGAACATGGCTATTAAGTTTGCTTGTAGATGCTAAATGGTGTTTCTCAGGGGTTAGAAGTGTATCCCCCCCCCCCCAACACTAAAACATGAGAGAGAGGCCAAATAAATGCTAAAGCAAGTGGTGTCAGAGCTGTCAGCAAATACAAAGGGAGGATATGAGTGAGATGTGAAAGTGCTTAGGCTAGTTCTAAGTGCTATGTTCATTCAGTTGTGTGAACATTAAGAGTGTTTTAACACTGTGTTCTGCTTTATATAAGCAGTTGTCTGGCCAGACATCCAACTACAGTAATGGAGTAGACCATACAACCAGCGACGCAATGCTGAGTGTTGGGCAGCAGTAAATAACTGGAGTCCCTAAAGGGGTCAACGGCTATGGCCGGATGGGCCCCTTTATCATCATCATCATCATCATCATCAGTTTTATTTGCATCCCACTTCCCTCAGCCTGAAGGCGACTCGAAGAGGCAGAACAACAGCAAAAGTAATAAGAAAGAACATAAATACAAGTTCAAATAGCAATGCAATAATACAAGGAGTAAATACATCATACAATATCTACAATACAAATCAGGAATATCAAAAAGGGCAAGGGGGTCGGAGCCGAAGGCTCAACGACCATAAACGAGCCTTAAACTAGGGTCAGGATTCAACCTTAACCCTAGCTAGGACAAAGTCTACGACCTCTGCAGCCTCGTTATAGCAAAGAGGTGCTATAAGCCCAAGTCGGGCCATGAAGGAAGGAAGCCCCTGTAGTCAGTGCCAGACCGGGGGAGAGGGCTCGGAGTGAGGTGGCACCGGCGTTCGGCATTCAAAGTCCATGCCGCCAGAGGCCAGGTGTTCTTCACTCCCCCGTGGTCAATGCCGGACATGGTAGCCATCCTTTAGGAGGAGTGATGGCCCCCTTTGTGGATGAAATGCCACTGGAAACCATCATATTGGTCCCAATGGAAAAATGAGCAGAGGAGGAACCATTTCACTATTCTGATTCCCAGTGGTCATGGAGGTGGAAGAAGCCATGCCAGATGGACTGGCTGTGAAGGTGCGCCTTGTCAATATCCTCAAGGCTGTGGCAGTCCATTGTAGTCCCAATGTCAAATCCTGCATGTTTCATTCCATATGTGATGCAGGAGATGGCTCCATAATCACAGTGTGTGGGTCACTTCATGGCAAGCTGGGATCCACCTTAAACAAATTCACACCAATGGCATTTCCCCTGTTTTCAGGGGGGGGGGGATGAATACTCAGACATGAGTTGCAGAGGACGACGATATACAGCAGTGGTTCCCAACCTTTTTGCACCGTGAGCTGGACCACACCCCCAGACAGCTAAACGGGCCAGTCACGTGATTCCTCCCATTATAAACGCTGCTGTAAAATGCATCTGTGGCTGTCATAAACACGTTTACAACAGCCACAGATGCATTTATGGCAGTGTTTATGGCAGGTGCAGGCATGTTTACATATGTGCGGGCATGTTTTATGGCTGTCATAAATGTGCCTGCTTCCGGTAGCGGTAAGGGTGGTGGTGGGCCACATGAAATAGTGCCGTGGGCTGTAGGTAGGCCACCCCTGATATAAGGAGTATCAAATAAATGAGTAGTCCAGAAAGTTCTTGAATAAGGTGAAACAAAAATCTTTTGTAAAATGTGAGTAATAGACAGAAAACCTGGCTGGTTTAGAGCTAACTAAAAACAATATTTGAGAAAATGTTAAAATTAATGTAGTAATGAAATCCAGCAAGGATTAGTAGGTGGAAAGTTGAGCTAAGATTTAGGAGACCTAGGTTTGAATTCCAACTTAGTCATATACATTTTCAGGGCAATATTGACAAGAATAAAACAGTCTTTGAGCATCTCAAATACTTGCTGGTGCACAGTGAGAACCTGTCAAGGTTATCATAATTTGGAACAGACCAGATAGCATGTAACAGAGACAATAGCATAGTGCAGATATGAAACTGATACGAAATTATATTGCCAATTTCATATCTGTACCATGCTGTTGCCTCTGTTATGTGCTATCTAGTCTAGTTCTTTTAACTTTGAATAGATACTTTTTAAATAACATATTATAACTACATTTTACGCATTTAAATTTTTAAAAAATTGCCTCTCGTTTTACTGTGCTGGTCGTAGACCACAATAAAGTGATTAATTGGTTAACTGATATGAAATTATATTGCCAGGAGAAAACATTTGACTGTTGAAGGAGATGTAAGAAATGGGTATGTGAGAAAAGTAATAATGGTGGTGGTGGTGGTGGATGTGGATGTGGATGAAAATAAAATCTAAGAGGTGGCGGGAATCAAACTGGCTGACTTTGAAATGGAAAGAAAGAAAGGGAAGAATGAACAGAGGTGCTACTCTAAATTTCATTGACTGTGTACCTTTTCATTTTTAGTAGTAATTTGAGCCCAGTCTGCAAATTCTTCTCACTGAAGCTGCGCTGTCGCCATGTAACCCAAACCTAGCATGTGCATTCTCAGTGTGACAAGAGCTCTGGAAAATCAGTTTTCTTGTTTTGCATGCTTGTTTTGCATGCATTATGAGGAGGAGCTGTCCTCTCCAGGCACAATGCTGAAAACATTGGGAAAGTGAAGACAAAGGAAGACGGGGCTAGTCACCTCCCTCTTACATGTGTTTACAAAACTGGATTCACAACCTATGGCCCGTGAGCCAGCCCCAGCTCCTGATGCCATTCCATCCGGCCCATGGTGACAAGCCCAGAAGCGGATGTGTTTACGACAGCTATAAACACGCATGTGCAAACACGCCTGTCGTGGTTTACGGTAGCGTTTGCGGCAGGGAGAAACCACGTGTCTGAGGGGGAGTTGTCTGGCCCATGGTGCGGAATGGTTGCGAACCCCTGCTATAATGCCTCGATAAAGGTTATGTGGTGGAATGGATCCTTGTGTGATTATGTTTTGTTAGTCAAACTCATTGATTGATTAATTATGCCCTTCAACTGTTTGTGGACACTTTCAAAAATTATTAGAAGAGATGTCCTACTGGTTGGATAAAAAAATTTTTTTGTCAGATGAAAACTCCAACCTGAGTTCTAGTATTATTGTGAATTACCTTGATGGTTTTAAGCAGACCATTATATCTCAGACTTGAACTTGTCTCCGTTACCGCTTTGACTTGCAGTAAGGCAATTTGATAGTCTGCTTAGTTTAGTTAGGTATTATAAAAGTCTATTTGCAGCACACGTATACTGCAGGAAATAACAATAAATTTTGCTGAAGACAGACTAAACTTTTCTAAACAACTCTTTTCATATACAGTGGAACCTCATACAACAATCGCTCCGTATAGCAACGAAATCGTATAACAATTAGGTTTGGGGGGGGGGGATGTTGTCCCGCATAACAATTTTCCCTATGGAAAAAAACGTACAACAATTTTTCAATGGGAAAAACCACTTAGCAAAACAAAACAAAACGTAAGATGCCTCCTATAAGGAAAATCGCTATACGATGCATGCATCGTATAGCAATTGTTTCGTACAACAACGAGCCCCATGGAACGGATTAAAATTGTTGTATGAGGTACCACTGTATCTGGAAATGAACTACAGATAAGATCATGCATATGTGACTATAAAGCTGTTAATTTTAAGGCACCACAAGGATGTTATTTATCCCATCCCACAATGACTGCATTTTACTGATAGTAGAACATAGGTAGGAAACCTGCTAACCTCCAGATATTTTAGACTACAATTTTCCCCAAACCCCAGTGAGTAGTTGTCAGAGATTTGTAGTCCAGAACATCTGGAGGTTTCACTATACTCTTAAAACAGAATTGTTAGTGTTAATTCCTGGTTCCTTGTAATCTTGGATTTTGAATTAAAAACTCTCTTGATCTACTTGTCCAGTTCTTCAAAGAGACCACTAAAATCTTGATTATCAGAGGCATTGGGAGCAAAAATGGCACATGCAGTGGTCTTCGTTAGTCATTGTAGATTTGATATGGGCTGGTGCTTCCTTTGGCTAGGTTGGTCTTTCTTTCAGTTTGGCATGACACAGACTCTTGTCTATAATGAGTGAGCTAGTTAACCAGTCATTTGTGTGAGTCTCAGAGACAACAAAGAGGAAGAACAGTTGTGTATCTGTCACTCTATTTCTTAGAGTGGTTCATCTGTGAACTCACATAACCTATCACTCTCCTCATCTTACCCCATTGCACTGTACTTGACATTGGGTTGGGAAGTCAGGTTTCCCTTATTGCTGAGCCTTGCATTATACATGTTTTGAACCAAAAGCTCTGAGCTCTATAATAGTCTAAATGTGGTTCTGTGTGGGGTGCAGGAGTAATCTGTATGAGTTCTCAGATGACCATTCAAAGAGCTACACTTACAGGTAAACAACCTGTTTGGACCATTCCAGTGAAGTCCAGCTGTCTCTAAGACAGAATCTGCTCGGACCTTGGGATTTCTGGCTGAAACAAATTATTGTACATCAAAGTTTGTATACCGCTAATACTGTAGCCTGTGACTGCATCTTTATTTTTTTGTTGATTAAGTTATCAGTGTGAGAATATGTAATTTGTGTCATAAATGTGGTGCACAGCAAGAAAAGATCTCCCCCTCAGTGGTTTTATATTATGCAGAACACTTTAGATCATTATTTGTATTACTTCAGTTTTGGAACGTTTCTCATCCTACCCCTTTTACACCGTTTCATGCTTACAGTTGCATTTTTATATAGTGAATCAGTAGTTGTTTGGCTGGTAATATGTATCTTATAAATATTTTTGAAAATATGTCCTGAAAGAGCTCTGAAATTATGGTAGTGATAAAGCTTTCAAGAATGGCCACTTCCCCATTTCCCCAAAACAGAGAGATTAAGAGAGCACAGATATGTTATGCATCTGACATCTCCAATACTAGTAATGTGATTTAAAAGAAATCAACATGATTTTGGACATTGGCTGGGTAAATTTGTAGTTTAGCATTTCACTTTTGCTTTGGCATATTGGTTTCTCCATCCACCTGTTCCCCTTGTTTTTACTTTTTTAGTCATTTACAACTGATGAATTGGGGTTAAGGGATAGACAGTGGCCTAAGTTTAAAAAATATTGACTACTTTCTCAGGGATTTTAAGGCCACATTTCCTTGACTCTAATCCAGCATTGGGTTTACTCATCTATCCCCCATTTATTATATTCAAAGATGGTAATTGAAACATTTTGTTCTAAAGGGGCTCATCAGTTTGCTGAGAGATTTGTATGCTAGATTGCCAAAGAATTGTCAGTACAGTAAAACTCTGGGATACGACTGCCCTGGGTTACGTTTGTCCTGGGATACGACTGTGAATTTAATTAAAACTACCGTATTTATTCGTATATAACGCGCACTCGTGTATAACGCGCACCCCTAATTTTCCATGAAACCTCGGTATAAAATTATATCGGTGAAAAAGCTTGTTCATAAGAGCACGCCTTAAAACATTGAGGGAGGGGGGGATAATCAGACCCACCTGTTGCAGGGTAAAGAAAATACAATCCGAAACGAGCACTTCCGACCCCCAGGAGCCTCGCTCGAACTGCGAACTACCTCCGGGCCACGCCTCGTCTCCCGCGCCACCCAATCAGATCCCGTCAATTTCTTCAAAGCCACACCCCCGCCTCCCCTTCAATAGACAGCCAACCCAATTCTAAAAAGGAAGTAAAAGAGGCTCGCGACGGGGGTGGGACACCAGTCCTCGTTTATAACGCGCACCCCAACTTTGATTTCTTTTTTTGGTATAAAATTTTGCACGTTATACACGAATAAATATGGTAGCTAGTTACCCGGCCTTGCCCGGGCATGTTTTTTTTTTTTTTTTGCTGTCTAGGTAGAAAAACCAGGGATGTTTATTTTTCCCTCCAAAAACAACAGCCTCATTTACCGGCGCCTTTCCTCCTTTCCCCCCAGAAACCATCCCCACAACAACCACCCAGGTCTGGGGGAAGAAGGAGGGCCAAGTCCCCAAGCCCCATCCACCCAACCTAGCCTGATGAGAATCACGGGCCCGCTTCCCCCGCCACTTCCACCACCCAGGCTCCCGCTGAGGCCTCCCAGCCCAGGGCCTTGTCCGCTACTCCTGCCAGCTGTGGGTTTGCCGCATCCTCTGTCGCCCGCTGACTGAGCCGCCCCGGGCTGAGGCAGTGATGGGGGTGGCTAAGGCGATTTTGCTGGGCTGCTGAAGCGGCTGCTTGAGGGCCATGGCCTCCACTTCAGGGCCCTGCTGAGGGGTCACCCGCCTCCGCCTCCTCGCACACCTCGGCATCTGCCTCCTCCTCTGCCTCCTCCTTTGCCTCGCCCGCTGCCGCCTCATCCATCGCCTCCTCACCCGGCGCTGCCGCATTGCCCACACCGCCTCTGCCGCCGCCGCCGCCACCTCGCCTGCCTCCTCGAATGGCAGTTAGGCTGTGGTGCACATGCGCACACGTGCCACCGCCTTGAATGCAGGTTAGGTTGTGGTGTGCGTGCGGACTACCACTTTTCCTGGCATTTTCTCCCATTGGTGTGGGTGTCCCCTTTGCGGCCCAATTTGGGGGGATAACCCCCCCAATGGGTTTTGGGACCCCCACAGTGCTGATCTCGCAAGGCCAAGGGAGGTATGTGCCAAATTTCAGCGAGATTGTTCCAAGGGTGTGGGAGCCTTTCGAGCACATACAAACCCATATGGCAGGCACTTAGGCACGCACATCCTTAGTAAATAATTAAGAAAACAAAAGTGCTTGTTTTTAGGTAAAAGTAAAGGTCTCCCTTGTTTGAAAGCCAGGCATGTCCAACTCTAGTGGGCAGTGCTCAGTTTTGTTTACAGCCATAGAACCAGTGCTGTTTGCATATGTTTCTGTGGTCATGTGGCAGGCATGACTAGATGTTGAAGTGCACGGAACACTGTTACCTTTCCTGTTGAAGTGGTACCTATTTATCTACTTGCAATTTTTTGAATTGCTAGGTTGTCAGGAGCTGGGACAGAGGACAGCTCACTCTGTTGCTTAGTAGTTGGGTCTTGAATTGCTGACCTGCCAACCTTCTGGTCGTCAAACTCAACAACTTAACTACTAAGCCACCATGGCTTGTTTTTGCCTGTTGCTAAATTGTTTGGTTCAAAGAAGAGCCAGTCTATAGATTGCAGAATTGCTTTTGAAGCATTTCTATGGAATATTATAGGGCCCTTGATGAAACTTCTGACTGTACCTCACAGCCATTTTGACCACAGGGAAGGCACAGGCATGTGATTCACTGTTCTTGTCTTTTGTTCTTGTTTCTAATAGGGATTGACATTCTGAAGTTGGTAGCAGCTCAGCTTGGAAGCCAGTGGAAGGATATCTATCAATTCCTGTGCAATGCAAGTGAGCGGGAGGTGGCAGCTTTTGCCAATGGATATTCTGCAGACCACGAGAGAGCGTATGCTGCTTTACAGCACTGGACAATCAGGGGCCCTGAAGCCAGCCTTGCCCAGCTGATCGGTGCCTTACGGCAGCACAGGCGCACTGATGTGGTGGAGAAAATCAGAGGCTTGATGGATGATACAACTCAGGTGAGGTCTGCTGTATTGCTTCATAATTGAATTGTTCTTAATTCTGTGGTTGATGACATTCTGAGTGTAGGGTAGCTTTTGCCATAATTTACCTTAGGAGTTTCAGTACAGTAGATCTTCATATAAAATGGTAATATCGTTGAAGTTTCCCCCAACAAACTCTGATGTATTTTCATTTACCTTTCAGTCACCCCAGTGAATTCATTAAACCAGGAAGAAATAAGATCCCCATTTCCCATTTTGAGGAGTAATGATGTTGAGATACCTACTGGTAATTGCATTGGTAATTGTAGAGGTAAAACAGAGTGGATAAAATCAATTATCCCCCCAAATAATAATAATAATAATAATAATAATAATAATAATAATAATAATAATAATAATAATAATAATAATAATAATAATAATAATAATAATAATAATAATAATAATAATAATAATAATAATAATAATAATAATAATAATAATGTTTTTCAAGTAAAATGCTTTTTGAGGAAAAATTATGTAAATATAGTTTTTTATTTAAGCTATATATAGTCTGAAGGATGAAATAAGGATTATTTTTGACATAGCATGAGGCTGCGTGTTTATATAGTGTTTAAATTTTTTGATAAATGATTTCTATTAATTCATTCACAATGAATGCTCTTCCAGAGATTACTGTAAGATTCTGGCAGTGTTTCTATTTAGAATATATCAGCACAAATGCTGGGTTTTAAGGTTCTCAAAACTAGGACATTGTGTCTGCAGATATCACATTCTTCTTTACAGCAAAATTGTTATAAAATAAACACGCAGTTGAGATTTTTTAAAAATCCTATTGTTCCTTTGCAAATCAACCTCTTATTTCTTAAGTGCTAAGTTTAAAAAAATTCAATGAATAAAAGAAGATTGCTGGGAGTGGAATAGAACTGCACAAGAAGCTAAGTGTGAGGAGGGAGGGGCAAGTAGTAAAAATAAAATTAAAAATCTTTTGTCCCTTTATGAGTCTTTATGTAGAAAATCATGATTTAAATCTAGTCTTACTGACTAGTGGCAGACTGGAATTGTCTGTTTTGGGACTTGAGCTGTGATCTGAGTGGTCGCAAGATCTGTGTGCTCTCTTTCATTCTGTGGTAAATGCTGGTGGCAAAATCTCTGTAGATAGTTGATGTTAGGGCTTCACAAACATCTCTAGGAATCTCAGCAACAGGAGGAGACTTCTTATAGCACTGGTTATTAGTAAGTGGCTTTTTTGTTGTTCATTTGCACAGTTGAGTCCGACTCTTTGCGACCCCATGGACCTTCGCACTCCAGGCTCCTCTATCCTCCATCCTCCTCCTCAGCCCACTCAGATCTACACTCATTGCATCAATAATGCCATTTATCCACCTCATCCTCTGGTGCTCGCTTCTCCTTTTTCCTTCTGTCTTTCCCAGCATCAAGGCCTTCTCCAGTGAGTCCTCTCTTCTCATTTGGTGGCCAAAATACTTGAGCTTCATCTTCAGTACTTGTCTCTCCAATGAGCAGTCAGGGGGCTGATTTGTTCTCGCAGTCCAGGGGACTTTCAAGAGTCTCCTCCAGTACCACAACTCACAAGGTGTCTATTCTGCGCTCAGCCTTCCTTATGGTCCAGCTTTCACAGCCATACATTACTACTGGAAATACCATTGCTTTGACTATGCAGATTTTTGTAGACAGGGTGATGTCTCTACTCTTTATTATGCTACCTAGGTTTCTCATTGCTTGCCTCCCAAGAAGTAAGCATCTCTTTACAGTGGAAACCCGGCATACAAACGGTTCAACTTACAAAAAATGTGACATACAAATAGAGATCCTGGCTAAAAAATTTTTTGACATACAAATTTCAAATAGGAAAAATTTGACATAGAAAAAATATACGGTGACATCTAGTGGCCTCATCTGGTGATGCAATGTGTTTTCGACATATACATTTTTTGACATAAAAATAATCTCGTAGAATGGAAAAAAATCGTATGTAGAGGTTTTATTGTATTTCGTGGCTATAATCACCATCTGCAGTGATCTTGGATCCAAGGAAAGTAGACTGTTACCACTTCCATTTCTTCCCCTTCTATTTTCCAGGGATTGATGGGGCCATTTGCCATGATCTTGGGGTTTTTTTTATGTTGAGTTTCAAACCAGCTTTTGCACTCTACTCTTTCACCCTCATTAAGAGGCTCTTTAGGTCTTCTTCACTTTCCGCCATTAGGGTAGTGTCATCTGCATATCTCAGGTTGTTGATGTTTCTCCCAGCAATCTTAATTCCAGTTTGTGCTTCGTCCAGCCCTGCATTACGCATGATGTATTCTGCATAAAAATTAAATAAACAGGGTGACAATATGCAGCCTTGTCATACTCCTTTTCCTATTCTAAACCAATCAGTATTTCCATATCCTGTCCTAACTGTTGCTTCTTGGCTCACGTACAGATTTCTCAGAAGACAGATGAGGTGGTCTGGTATTCCCATCTCTTTAAGTATTTGCCACAGTTTATTGTGATCAACACAGTCAAAGGCTTTGGTGTAGTCAATGAAACAGAAGTAGACTTTTTTCTGGTATCCTGCTTTTTCCATGATCCAGCAAGTGTTTTCAATTTGGTCTCTAGTTCCCCTGCCTCTTTGGAACCCAGCCTGTACTTCTGGAAGTTCTCGCTCCGCATACTGCTGAACCCTAGCTTGTAGGGTCCTGAGCATGACTTTGCTAGCATGTGAAATGAGCGCAATTGTTCGATAATTTGAGCATTCTTTGGCATTTCCCTTCTTTGGAATTGGAACGTACACTGACCTTTTCCAATCCTGTGGCCACTACTGTGTTTTCCAGATCTGCTGGCATATTGAGTGCAGCACTGTAATAACATCTTCTGTTAGGACCTTGAGTAATTCATCTGGAATACCATGATCTCTGCTAGCTTTGTTGCTAACAATACTCTCTAGGGTCTTCTTGACTTCACATTTCAGAATGTCTTGCTCAAGGTCATTGATCTTTTCACTGTGGTGGTCAGGGACGTTGAGGTCCTTTTTATAAAGTTCTTCTGTATATTCTTGCCATCTTTTCCCGATCTCTTTTGCAGCTACTAGATCCCTACTGTTTTTGTGTAAGCTTTGTATACTTACCTGTCATAATCGCGGTAGTTAGCTTGGCCCTCCCTTATTGCCCCTTTGTAAAAATCTTATAAAAATTCGGTCCCTGGACATGATCGGGACCAGCCTTCACATCTAGTTAGGTGGTCGTTTGCGGGGAGATTTTTGCTTCATTAAAATGCGCATTTAATGAGATAAACTTATTTTAAATTTTTACTCTTATCCTAGTTGTATAGTCATTTATTTTTCCTCCGCCAATGGCTCCTAGATTTAAAGCCAATTTTTCTGAGCAACCCATGGGTCCACTGAACCTTCAAGTTGAGGTTAGCAGATCCAAATAACATCCTCAGTGTGGAAGTCAGGTTTTTCAGGTAACAGTTTTCTGGCTAGCTTTTTATAATTTTGAAATTATAGGAGGCATGCAGCACTCCATAATCCCAAAACAGCAGCAAATGTTTTCCTTATTCGACTAAATTATTTTTCTTTCTATTTGCTGCTGTTATTAAACTTCTGTTTCATTCCATTTAAAAATTCCACAAGTGGGTGTTTGTACCTTCTGCTTATTCAAAATCTGTGGTTTCCTGGACCAGTCTGAGTAATGCCATATGGAGGTTGTTTATGCAGATGCCAGAGGCTTAATCTTTTCTTGCAGTACTGTACAGAGCTGTCCTTCCTTTTCCTCTTTCTATTAGTAAGTGTGCTGTGAAGTAAATTTGCAGTGCCATCAGAAGAGAGGGTTGATGTGGTAGTCCAAAATGTAAGCTCTTTACTAATACTGGGATATGTAGTCTGAAATGTTCTTTACTAAAGGTATTTGTATTTCTGCATGGAGGTTTGTCAGTTGTAACCTTAGCACAGCCATCTGATCTGATCATCAAATATAGTTTCTGGTTCCTTGTTTTAAATAATGAATAGTTCTGTCTTGCAGTGTTAAGTCTGGTCATTCTGTTCTTCTTTCAAGTAGATGAAAGCAAAGCGCTTTTCTCCAGGATCCTTTAACCATGTGACATACAGTTACTGTCCCTGCATTCAGTACTGTGTATGTTTTTGTGTCTTGTTGCATCATTCCTACAAACACAGGACAACCATGGCTCTTAGAGTGCCATAATTCCACACTAGCAGGATCAGATCACTGTAACAGAGTTCGCAACTTGAGAGCAGGTTTGCTTGATTTGTCACAAACTGCCAGTGTGAGGGTCCTAAACCAGATGAGGCTCAAATGAGAGCGAGGTATTGAGTACAAAGATACAGCAAAATAACCCATAGTCGGGTCCTTGCAGAGTCAGTAGATGGGGTAATGGAAGTGAAAGTTGACCTTATGCATAAAATAATCTTGGCTTTCCCTGGTGATTGATACAACACCCGTTGGGTGTTGAGGAGATACAAGGTTCTTGTTCTTACCCAGTGGCATTATTTGGTGTTCTTGTAATATTTATTTGATGTTATCTCTCAACCTTCCTCTGGGTCTGCCTCTTGCTCTTGGTCCTTCTCCTCTTTCCACAAATGCCTTGTGTAAGGTATGGAATTCCAAGACATCCTCTCCAAATGTGCAAACCACTTTATTTGTTGTCTCTCTGTGTAGTGCAGGATTGGTTCTGTTCCAATTGGATACAAGGGTACATTTTCAGTGCATCAATCAAACCAGGCAGGCAGAGCTCAGAAGCCGCAATGCGTGGATGAGGCGGTGGTGTCGAGAGGAGGGCTTCAGATTTGTCAGGAACTGGAGAACATTTTGGGACAAGCCAAATCTGTTCAGGAGGGATGGGTTGCATTTGAATCATGATGGGACCAGATTGCTGGCACTCAACATCAAAAAGGCTGCAGAGCAGCTTTTAAACTGATAACTGGGGGAAAGCTGACAGGAGCTGGGCAGCATCCGGTTCGGGAAAGTGTGTACTTGAGTAGTGAGGAGAATGCAAAAATTACTGAGCAGAGCAAGGAGCTAGTCACCAGCACTCTAGCAGAAGGATGCAAGAGGCAGTCTAACAATGCAACTGGACTCAAAAGACTGTATCAGGAAAGCATATATAAATGTTGTATACAAATGCCAGAAGCCTCCGGAACAAAATAGGGGAGCTGGAATACTTAGCAATAGATAAGAATATTGATATTATTGGTATCACTGAAACCTGGTGGATGGATGATAACCAATGGGATACAGTTATCCCAGGCTACAAACTGTGCAGGAAGGATAGGAAGGGGCAAACGGGAGGTGGTGTAGCCTTGTATGTCAAAGAAGTGATAAAATCGTATGAATTGGAATATGTAGGTGATTTGGAGTCACCATTAGAAACTCTGTGGGTAAGAGTACCAGGCCACAAGGATGGTCCAACAGTAGGCATATACTATCGGCCTCCAACCCAAACTCTTGAGAGAGACTGGCAGTTGGAGAATGTTGTAAAGGAGGCATCCAAGAAGGGAAGCCTGGTTATAATGGGGGACTTTAATTACCCTCACATAGACTGGGTGAACTGTTGTTCAGCACATGATAAAGAGATAAAGTTCCTAGATATGCTAAATGATTGTTCCCTGGGACAGATGGTTGAAGACCCAACTAGAGGTACAAGAATCCTTGACTTGGTCCTGAGTAATACTCAGGATCTGGTGCAAGATGTTAATGTGACTGATCCAATAGGGAACAGTGACCACAACTCAATTATGTTTAACTTGATCATAGACCGCAAATCACTGATAAAATCTAACACAGAGACCTTAAATTTTCAAAAAGGAAATTTCCCCAAAATGAGGAAACTAGTAAAAAAGAAGCTGAAAGGGAAAATTGAGAGAATCCAAACACTCCAAGAGGCATGGAGGCTGTTTACAAAAACGATAACAGAGGCCCAATTGGAATGCATACCCAAAAGGAAAAAGGGCACTGCCAGGTCCAAGAGGACTCCGATGTGGATTACAGGAGCTGTTCGGGAAGTGATCAAGAGCAAGAAAAGCTCATTTAGAAGATGGAAGGCTTGTCCGAATGAGGACAGCAGGCAGAAACATAAATTCTGGCAGAACAAATGCAAGGCAACAATCAGGAAAGCAAAGCAAGAATTTGAGGAGCGTATAGCTAAAAATACTCAGAGAAATAACAAAGACTTCTTTAAGTACATTAGAAGTAAGAACCCAACTAGGGAGGCCATTGGACCATTAGATGACAATGGAAGGCAAGGGGTTATTAAAGAGGAAACAGAGATTGCAGAGAGACTCAATGAATTCTTTGCTTCAGTATTCACTGAAGAAGACAGAGACCACATGCCCAAAACAGAGCCTATCTTCGTAAGGAGGGAAACCGAAGAATTAAGCCAGATAGAAATAACCAGGGAGGAGGTCCTTGCATGTCTTGTTAAACTAAACACTAACAAATCACCAGGACCAGATGGCATCCATCCACGAGTTCTCAGAGAACTTAAAGATGAAATTGCTGATCTCCTAGCCAAAATATATAATCTTTCCCTCAAATCAGGCTTTGTGCCTGATGACTGGAAGGTAGCGAATGTAACACCAATTTTCAAAAAAGGATCCAGGGGTGATCCAGGAAATTACCGACCTGTCAGTTTGACATGTGTCCCAAGTAAAGTGATGGAAACCATCCTAAAAGATAGAATTAATAGGCACATAGAAGAGAAGGCACTGCTAAAGGAGAGCCAACATGGCTTTTGCAAGGGCAAATCATGCCTCACTAATCTGTTGGAATTTTTTGAGAGTGTCAACAAGCATGTGGATAAGGGGGATCCAGTTGACATTGTTTATCTGGACTTTCAGAAGGCTTTTGACAAGGTCCCACACCAAAGGCTCTTGAATAAACTTACCAGTCATGGAATAAAGGGACAGGTCTTGTCCTGGATCAGCAACTGGCTAAGGGACAGGAAACAAGGGTAGCACTAAATGGACACTTCTCCAAGTGGAGGGAAGTAAAGAGTGGGGTCCCACAAGGTTCAGTACTAGGACCCCTGCTTTTCAACCTCTTCATAAATGATCTAGAGGTAAGAGTAAAAAGCAAGGTAGCCAAATTTGCTGACGACACTAAATTATACAGGGTAGTGAAAACTGTGAGAGATTGTGAGGAGCTCCAGAGGGATCTCTTGACAATGGGGGAATGGGCAAAACAGTGGCAAATGAGCTTCAACATTAGTAAGTGCAGAGTGATGCATGTTGGGGCAAAAAAACCCAATTACATTTATAAACTGATGGGGTCTGAACTCTCTGCGACAAACCAGGAAAGGGACCTTGATGTCCTGGTGGACAACTCAATGAAGGTGTCAACCCAGTGTGCCTCAGCAGTGAAAAAAGCAAACTCAATGCTAGGGATCATTAGGAAGGGTATAGAAAATAAGTCAGCAAGTGTCATTTTGCCTCTTTATAAATCTATGGTGAGGCCCCATCTGGAATACTGTGTACAGTTCTGGTCACCATACCTCCAGAAGGATATTATGGAGTTGGAAAATTGCAGAGGAGGGCAACCAGAATGATTAGGGGACTGGAACACCTTCCTTACCATCTGAGGCTGCAACGGTTGGGCCTTTTCACTCTTGAACGACAGTGTCTAAGAGGTGACCTGATTGAAGTTTATAAAATCATGCACGGTGTGGACAAAGTAGATAAGGAAAAACTGTTTTCCCTATCGCATAACACTAGAACTAGGGGACACTCCATGAAACTTTTGGGTACTAGTTCTCAAACAAATAAGAGAAAGTACTTTTTCACCCAGAGGATCACTGGTCTATGGAACTCCCTGCCAGAAGAAGTGGTGACAGCTGTCACTCCTGACAGCTTTAAGAAAGGATTAGACAAGTTCATGGAGGACAAGGGTATCAATGGCTATAATTATGGATACCTAAGGACAACCTCCGGGTTGGAGAGATAGGCAGGATATCTCTCAATGCCATTTCCAGGGAATCCTAAGCAGGTGAAGGCATCTCCTTGGGAATACCCTGAAGCAAATGGTGAGCCACTGTGTGAGACAGAATGCTGGACTGGATGGGCTATGGCCTGTTCCAGCAAGGCTGTTCTTATGTTCTTATGCTTAATGAAGTCTTAAACATCAGAAGGATGCTAGTAGATAAATTTAGTATTGGTTATATGGTAAGACTAGCATATTTTGCCCGGCGGTGCCGGGCTTTGTAAAATTGTGTTGGATAGTAAAGGGTTTTTTTTTCTTGAACCAATGGTGCTGGGCTGTTTTAAATGGTGTTGAAAGGTTTTGTGACTTTGTGGCTTCGAGGCGCTGTGTCCGCCTGCGGCGGACTTGCGCTCCCAATGTGTGTTTTATTTTTATTTTTTGCGTGCCGGCTTCCTCAGTGCTCTTTAAATTTGTTTTGGAAGGTTTTGTTTTATGTTTATGCAAATTTAATTTTAATTTATTTTATTTAATGTAAATTATAATTTTTTTAATTTAAAATTTAATTTTGTTTTTTTAAATCTTTATTTTTACGCATTTTTTATTTTTTTTTGTTTTTTTTTTTGCTTTTTTGAGTAAAAAGTGATTTCTGGGTTTTTTTGGTATTTTTTGAGATTAGTGTGAATATTTTGAATGTTTTGATAACTTATTTGATTAATTTGGGAATTAATCTTATTAGTTTCAATATTTTGAATGTTTTTTCTCTTGTGGCCTCTGGGTGGGGGTGGTGAGCTTTTCTTCCTCTCTACAATTTTTCTCTTCTGTCCTCCGGGTGTCACTTCCAGTAAGTATTTTCTTTATTTTCTCAGTTGAGTTCCGGTTGTCATGGAGTGAAGATGTCTCCTGGTAAGCTCTCTGGTTTTGGTTTTTTTGGGGGGGGTTGTGTTGGGGGGTTTTTTTGGGGGGGGGGTCTTTGTGATGTTTTTGTGGTTACTTTTTGGATGTTTTTGTGTTTCTTTTTGACTGTTTTTGGTGACTGTTTTTGAATGTTTTTGTATGTACTTTTTTGGGGGGGGGTCTTTTTTTCGCGGGCCAGGCTCAATCCCTGACCCGTGGAAAGAAAAGGGCAGGGGAGTGTTCTTTTTGTTTCGCGGGCCAGGCTCGATCCCTGGCCCGTTGAAACTAACTATTTCCTTAATCGAAGACCATTGTAACGAATCAAATGCCTTAAAGATATCCAAAGATATTAACCCCACCTTTTCCTTCGTTTGATTAACATTATCAATTAAGTCTAGCACCCTCCTGGTCAAATCGGCCATATGCCTTCCTTTTAAAAAAACTACTTGATCGAAATTTATATATTCTCCCATAAATTTATTTAACCGATTGGCCAATATCGCTGTGAAGATCTTGGCATCCTGGTTTATAAGAGAGATTGGTCTATAAAGGTAAAGGTAAAGGTTTCCCTTGCTCGAAAGCCAGTCGTATCCGACTCTAGGGTGCAGTGCTCATCTCTGTTTCTAAGCCAAAGAGCCAGCGCTGTCTGCTTCTGCAGACGTTTCCGTGGTCATGTGGCAGGCATGACTAGACACCGGAGCGCACGGAACGCTGTTACCTTCCCACCGAAGTGGTCCCTATTTATCTACTTGCAATTTCTTGCTTTCGAACTGCTAGGTTGGCAGGAGCTGGGATGAAAACGGGAGCTCATTTCCGTCCTGCAGTACTCGGGAAAAATTCTTTCCCAATTTTGGCAGCAGAACAATTGTAGTCCTATACCATGAAGTCGGGATTTGTACACCATCTAGAATATAATTATATAACTTTACCAGCTTTGGTACCACAACATCTTTAAATTCCTTATAAAACTCTGTCGATAATCCATCGTCTCCCGGGGCTTTCCCCAGCTTCAAACCACTAATTACCTCTTTTACCTCTTTCTCAGAAACCTGTTCTTCCATTTTGTCCCGGTGTTCCTGCTTTATTCCATTCCCTAACTGCCTCTCCAATACCCCTTTAAGCTTCCCAACATCTATCTCTTTTTATGCATATAATGCTTGATAGAAATCCTTCACAACTTTACATTTATCACTAACCTTATTACACCTTATCCCTTGTTTATTAACCAACACCCCAATTTCCCTTTTTTCCTTTTTAGCTTTAGCCGCTCTTGCTAGTAATCTTGAATTTTTGTTGCTAAATTCGAAATACTCTCTATTTAAATATATCAAATATATCAAATCTCTTTTTACTTTTTCTATATCCAATAATTCTGCCTTAAGTCTTTGTAATTTAGCAAAAAAAAATTATCCTTCTTTTTTGAGTGTTCCTCCTGTAATTGTTTTATTTCTTTTTCTTTTTCCTCCTGTGCTGCTTTATACTTTGTATACTTGGTACTTGCCAACTTTATACTTTCCCCTCTAAAAACCGACTTCATGGCATCCCATACCACATTAAAATTTACCTCTTCATTATCGTTCCACTGCCAGCTTTCCATCCAACTTTCTGTAATTTGTTCTTTACATTTTTGGTCTTTGAATAGGTTGGGATCATATCTCCAACTTCTTCCTCTCCTGTTATCCTTTTGTGTCCTCAGTTCCAAAAGTACTTTAGCATGATCTGATTCCTTAAAAATTCCTATTTCAATTCCCTCAATATTTTTAACCATGTTTTCCGATAAAAATACATAATCTATTCTAGAGTAGGACCCGTGAACATGTGAAAAATAAGAATATGCCCTTTCCGAGCCCTTGTTCTCTCTCCAAGAGTCCTTCAATCCCATCGCAAACATCCATTTATCTAAAACATTCCCTTTCATACCTACTCCACACCTTGTTAAGTTCGTATAATCTAAGTTTGACCTTATCAAATTAAAATCTCCGGCTACAATCATCTTTGCCACTTTTTCTAACACCACAATTTTACGAACTTTTTCTAGAAATTCCGCTTGACGTTCGTTTGGAGCATAAATATTCACCAAAATTATTTCCTCATCATCTATTTTTCCTCTCACAATCAAATATCTACCTTCTTGGTCAACAACACTTTTTGTTATCTCAAATCCTAATCTTTTAGATATCATAATTGCAACTCCTCTCGCTTTTGAAGTACCAAACGCCATTTCATAATGTTGTATCCATCCTAGAAAATTTTTGTTTGTATCCTTTGATTTTTGGTGCATTTCCTGTAAAAACAGTATATCGGGTCTATCTTTCTTCAAAGCCAATTCCAACCTCTTCCTCTTAAGAACAGACCCTGTACCCTTTACATTCCAGGTTAATACTTTAATATTTCTCATAGTTTATTACATTCTAACCATTTTAATATTTTAATTTTTTTCAGTATAATAATTTCAATATATTTCAACAATTTTAAATTTGTCATTACTGAAAAATAATTAGAAGAAGAAATATCTAGGTTGATTATTACTCCTTCAGCTAAAGGAATCTTAGAGCACTAGAAAATAATAATATTATTTCCAGTCAGAAAGGTTTGCATCTTTAAGAAGCAGCTGTTATATCCCATCCCCCTTAGTTTTGTTTTATCTAAGACTATGTTTCTTTGTTTGCCTGGTTCTTTGTCACCTTGGATTACATTTTTCTTTCTTTCAGTATTTGCTGGCAGTCAATGAAAAGTCAGCAGATTTCACACTGCATTTGGACTTCCGATAACTGTTACTGCATGACTGCCATAATAGAAGGAAAGCATTCTTTTAGTGCAGCTGGCTGACTAAGTGGCTAATTGAATTTATGCAGAATAGTGCACAGACTCACTGCTTAGGGGTAATTGTTTTTGCCCTCGCCTATTATTTGCCATTCTAATATGTCTTTCATTTGGGTATCATGGTTTTAGTCAGCCAGATGGATACCATAATGTTTACATAGCACTGGAACCAAAATGTAGACATTTTATGACACTTGCAGTTTGAAGAGTTGAAAGCAATGCTTTTTTTGACCCAGTTACTTATGGCTTTATTTTTTAGCAGACAAGAAAGGTGTGTGTGTGCGCGCACACAGAATAGAGGTAACCAGGCCTGGACTGGAGTTCTCAGAATTCTCCGTGGGGAGGAATCTGGGAGTTGCAGTCCATACATGTGAATCTTTCTATGTTTCCCACCCCCCCCCCCCACCACCACCACCAAATGGTCATGCGATTATTTTTGGTAATAATTCTGTTTGATCTTCAAGGTTATGGTGCACTATTCTCTTTGCAGGAAAAAACAAGAACTGAGTGTACTTCATTTTGACTTGAGTTTTATTTTTTAATTCTCTCTGTGTGCACACATGCGTGTAGACCCCCCCCCCCCGAAAAAAGCAACAAACAACAATTCTGGAGGCCACAGCTTTAGGTCACACGAGTGAGGTTTGTAGGAAATTTTGTATCATATTCCCACCTGCCTGAGAAAGTAGTGCGAAAGAGATGAATAGGAACAGAAGAAGCCAGAAAAATGTCCTGTCATTTTGCAGGGCTACATGGTCAATTTCTCTTATCAACAGCAAGTCATTGTTCATGGCCTTTAAGCTTCTTGCATATGTATGATTTTTCTTGCACATCCATGTCAGCTGGAAAGTTGCAGTTTTCTTTTAAAAGAGCCTTGAATTCATCCCTTCCCAGTACAGCAAGTTCTGGATTGTTCTTGAAAATAGAGGAATTAGATTACTAATCTCGATTATATGTTGTGTTTTAATCCTTCCACTCTTCCTCTACATCAGTGTTTCCCAAACTTTAGTTTTTGAACTTCAATTCCCAGAAGCCTAAGTCTATTCCCCAAAGCACTGGTCAGCCAGTGTACTGACTTAGGCTTCTGGGAACTGAAGTCCTTCATGGGGCGTGTGCCCCACTTTGGGAACCACTGCTCTACATAGTTCCGGTGGTGTGGAGACAGTTCTGCTCCATGATTCCTTTGTCTTTAGCTCATCAAGAAAAGTAAACCTCTGTGAGATAGAGGAGGCCTCCTTGATCTTTCCTGTATTCCATAACAAGTACTGATTTTGGTTGTCCTTGTTCTTGATGTTGCCTCCTTAATATTCTTTAACCACTTCTTGAACATTAAAATATTCTGTTTCTCCCCATCCCTGTAATGATATTGGGTGTGCCCTATAACACTTATAAGTTACCCCTATCCCATTTTTCTCTGAGGGGTGTGTGTGTGAGCCCTTGGGAGGTTGTGAACAAGATGGACACTTTGCATGTTAATGCTAAGCAACCTGCATCCATGTCCCAGTCTCACGTTGTAGGAATGCTGCTTTTAAAGCTGTGTTGAACAGAGCAGGATGCTACTCTTGTGACAGAATTTAGCAAAAGAGTGAGAATCTTTGAAATACAGTAAAACCCTGGGTTACGATGGAGGTCCGTTCCAAGAGCCTCCGTATGTAATGTGAAAAAATTGTAACCCGAAACATCCATAGGGATGCATTGGGGAAAAAAAGGTCCTGAATTGATTGTTGTAAACAAACAAACACATTAAAAATTTGTAAACCAGGACAGTATTTCCATAGGATTTGCTGTTGTAAACCGGAGCAAACTTAAACCGAGGCGGTTGTAACCCGGGTTTTTACTGTAGTTGTTGTAGTCTTTTTTCCTGACTTTGTGTAGGTATGTGAGGGACATAAACTGTCATATTAAAATATAAAGAGCACAGTGGTTAAGCTGCAGTACTGCAGTCAAAATTCTGCTCATGATCTGAGTTTGATCCAAATGGGATCAAGGTTGACTCAGCCTTCCATCTGTCCAAAGTCAGCAAAATCCAACGTGTTTGAAGCAAAATACGATTTTCCTTGTCAACTGTCTAGAGAGTGCTTTAAGTGCTTTAGAGTGATGTATACGTTTACTTGCTTTGGGGAAGAGAAAGGGGGGCCTTGAAGAGCTTCCATCCTAGTTTGATGAACAGGAAGTGCCACTTCCCTGCCTAAATCAATAAGTGGGATGCTCAAATAAATAGGGGAATGGAGACCTCTTCTGTGTCTAGGTCAGACATTAAACTCCCAAAAGGAAGCCACCTTTGGTGAATTCATTCTGTAGTTCCTTTTGCCTGACGTAGTGTGAGAAAGATTAGCTGGCACAACAAGGTTGCCGTTGCCCTGGGGTATGCTTGAATACCACAATCTTCAAGGAGGCTCTTTCTATTTGCAAGGCAGGGTTACAGATAGAGGATCTTCTTAAGAGAAGTGTCCTCCTCCTAGGGAGAACATATGCTGAAGTGCTTATAGCTGAGCTTGGAAGTGCGGGGAGGCTCATAGAATTTACCTGCATAATCCACAGCTCCGGGATTTAACTGCAACTGGCTCCTGGCTTTTATCAACTGGCCCAAGATTTCGTGGCTCTTGTTCTGGCTTATCCATATGACTGAATTTGTGTTTGACTCATACCTATCAAGTTTCGGGAAATTTCTGTCAAACCCCCGTATTTTACACTCTTTCCCGTCGTCATCCCGTATTAGTTAGACTGGAGGCCAGCACAGGATAAGCATAGCTGTCCAGTTTCCCATTTTGGCCGAGAAATTTCCCTTATTTGACAGAAATTTCCCGAAACTTGACAGGTATGGAACTTTGACTATGTTCTTGGATACCCTTTCACTGGCATGACCTGCTTGATCTGTAGCTGGATTTCATTTGCCGGAATCCTGCACTGATTCTTCACTGTGCACAATCACTCTTACTTGACATCTGTTAGGACAGTGATGGCCAACCTTGGCACTAAAGGTGTTCTTGGACTTCAATTCCCAGAAGCCCCAAGTCAACACTCCTGTTGATCAGGCCTTCTGGGAACTGAAGTCCAATAACACCTGGAGTGCCAAGGTTGGCCATCACTGTGCTAGGATTTTGTTAGCATGATCCTGTGTTACCTTTAGTCCTTGATTCTGGTATTGTCCTCACCCTATAGCCTGCTCGTGGTAGAGTTGTGGATGCTCTAGACCAAGGGTAGGGAACCTGCAGGCTTGAGGGGGAGCCTGGGCTTCTGGGAACTGAAGTTCAAGTATACCTGGAGGCCCAGGGGTGAGAATCCCTGGCCTAGATTAGGCTTACTCAACCTTTTCAGGGCATGGGGGGCAGATCACTCCCCTCAGAATGTCTGCGCTGGCCGATCATGTATTTCCATGCGAGATCTCAGGAGAACCCGCCGAAATCTCACGAGAGTTCACTGAAAACGTGTGTTTTTGCCTGTTTTTGATGCTTCCAGGTGATGGCTACAGGAATGAGGACGTCAGGGGCCGGATGAAAAGGCATCAAGGGCCTGACCCGGCCCATGGGCCGTGCATTGAGAATGCCTGGCCTAGAGAAACAGGCTAGTCCTCCAGGTGTTCTTGGACTTCAGTTCCCAGAAGCCCAGATTCCCTTCAAGGCCGCAGGTTCCCTACCCCTGTACTAGACTATGGACTGCTGGGACTTTGCTGGGGGTAGTCAGCTTGCAGCTTTGGGGGGTTGCTGGGCTGCCTTTTCTGTAGCCTCTCATCATTAATGACACTGATAACAACTGGAGCATTTGCAGTCCAAGAACATCTGGATGCCCACATCCTGACCATCTGTAAACTAAGGTCTGCCTGACTCAGAGCAGGACACATCTTGACCTGGAGTGACTGGAAGTGACAGTACAAGAATTCCAGAAACATGTTAATCCTGTCAGATTCCAGAGATAGAGCTGTTTGCTTTGTATGCTCGTCACATATCAAGTGCATAATCTTTCAGAAGGCTTGGCTTTCATAAGAACTGTGAGGCTTCATGCAGACAGAATCTCCAGACTTTGAATGATTTTCTATTTATTAGCATGGCTTCTAGAACATTTTGTCCTCTTTCCTAGCCCAATTTCCCATTGTTGGCCCCCACCACTTTATCTTTGTTTGCCCTTATCTTTGTTCAATGTTGTTAAGCTTTTCTGTTTTGAAAACTTTAAAAATGCTTTCTCTTTTCTTAGTTTATACCTGGCAGAAGCTGCATACAGTCCTGATTTTGTGGCTCTCCTCCAGCCGGCTATTTTTACAGATCAGTTCTAGTAATTAATTTTTTTAAGCTTGGGGAGATTATGGGATGTTGGGAAATCCTCAGAAACTACTTGGATTTCAGACTACATTCAGTCATGGCGCCAGAGACGTGGTGTTTAGAAAGAAAGATGTCACGTTGCATTGTAAAAATTAAAGTGGTACAGCTTGAATTGGAACTTTAGAATATACAGGGAAATGCCCTATTCCAGGTACTTGCGCGGTGGAACTTAAGTCTTGAATGTAAGTATGTTGACATTGAGCATAAGCACATATTGGTTTTTGTTAATTTGGCACAGTTTTGCTTACCTGTCTCCCTCACTTGGTGTTGCAGACTCTCTTGCTTGTTGTAAATAAGAGAATTACTGCCTCATCCAGGAGTATCGAGCCTGACTGATGCTTTCATTGTTAGAAGGTTTTTCCCCCACCTAAATGTGGGAAGAATTTTTTAAAATAACCCCATCCACATTTGAAACTGGAGCAGTCCCATTTTTTATTCTGTGCCATGCTAATCTGTCATCTGTATAACACTGAATTGCAGATTTCTAGGGTGCAGTACTTCACCCAGTAGGCTGTATTTTCATTAAAATGGGACATAAGAAAGTCGGCTGCTGTAAATGCTTCTTCCTTGGTGTTTCATTTTTATATAGGTGTTCAGCAGAAGCATGCACACATGCACGCACCCTCTCTGAGGTGATACAGCTAACAATGTTAAAACTTTATTTGCATTGTTTCCCTTGCTACTCCAAAGACATAAAAATGAATGTGGTTTTAATGCAGTTGTATGCTTGGAAGGTAAAGCATTTTTGTCCCACCAGTGCTGGCTAATGGAACTTTTTTGCTGTCTTTCTTTGCAATATATTTTGTCATTCAGCGATATGCTTCTTAATGTAGATTCAGTGCCCTCGTGTTTCTAAGGCCCTTAACCATTTGTTGCTACAGCAGTGATTCTGTGGCATGTGTGGTTCCCTCCCCACCTTCCTTCGTTGTGCATGACACAAAAAGATCAAGTATACTGCTTTGGAACTAAACCCAGCCCCCTGTTATTTAATCCAATCGTTATAAGCAATAATTAACCATAGGATGTTAAAAAGAGCCATTCTGGGTCAGCCCTTTTTAGAATGTTACTCTTTTCATGCTTTGGGCTAGCCCACGAGTAACATGTGAGTGTGGGAGCTTCATGCCTATGTTTGCTTAATAAGTGGTGCTAGCTAGGGATCTGATTATTTAGCACATCTTTCCTTGAGCTTTTGCCCTCCAGATGTTTTGGTCTTCAGCTTCCATTAGCCTCATCAATGTGACCAGTGGTTAGGAGTGCTATTAGAGATCATAGCTTTTCCCCTTGAAGGGCCCTGGGTTGAGGAAATCAGATTTGGCATAAAAGACTGCCCATTCAGAGAAATACTTGATTTAATGAGGGTGGATTATATTAGGTCCATGGAAAGATTTTATTAGCACTAATGGGAGTTAATTGCTTTGAGAGTCGGTCGGTAATACTATATGCTCTCTTTTCTATTACTGCTGCTGCTCCTCTGTCCTCCTGTGACCTCTCGCTGTGTCGTCCCCCCTTCCCATTTTAACACAACTCTTAACTCCTTGCCAGCTTCTGCTGACACATACTTAGCCAGTCTCTCAGTATAATAAATACATGCTTCCTTCCTTGTAGAGTTGAGCTCTTTGGTGTTTCCTAAGATAACCCCCTAGGAATCATTTTCATTGTTGGGATAGAGAATCAAACACTCAGAACATCACTAGACTCTCATATTATTTTGTGTAAGTTTTGTGGTGAGGGGCCATTCAACAATTATGTGATCCATTTTTGGGGGGAAATTGACCCCCTCCCCCCATGTAATCCGACCGTAATTTTTGCTTTGGCCCCCCCTTTAAAAAAAAATATTACATGATCCAGAGCTTTTGTGTTGAAACTCTATTTTTAGAGCTTTTCACTATTGGTGAAATAGAAATAGACTGCACAAGCAATTCAATAATCTCAAATCGGATCAAAATTTCCAGAGATCATTTTTAAACCTAAAAAAACGCCATGTTTCAAAACCACAACAGCTCCAAATGGATTATGTAATCTTTGACCTGACACACACACCCCGACTCCCCGTAATTTTCCGTAATTCAGATGGCAGACCCCCTCCCACGCCTTGAGGATCACGTAATTGTTGAATGGCCCCTGACCTTCTGATAACCAGCCCACTGAGTGTTGTTTCATTGGGGGGGGAGGCAAACACCACTTGGTTGTAGTATATAACAACACATGAATTGAATGGATCTTTGGGATTGAAAGATGGCTAATAATGTTGGGAAGGGATTATATGGGCTAAGGTAAAGAAGGTTTCCCTTGCTTGAAAACCATTCATATCCGACTAGGGTTCAGTGCTCATTTCTGTTTCAAAGACGAAGATCCAATGCTGTCTGCTTCTGCATACGTTACCGTGGTCATGTGGCAGGCATGACTAGACACTGGAGCGCACAGAACGCTGTTTACCTTCTTACCAAAGTTGTCCTTCCTTGCAATTTCTTGCTTTCAAACTGCTAGATTGGCAGGAGCAGGGACAAAGAACATAAGAACAGCCTTGCTGGAACATGCTACAGCCCAATCCAGTCCAGCCTTCTGTCTCACACAGTGGCTCACCATTTGCTTCAGGGCATTATTCCCAAGCAGATGCCTTCACCTGCTTAGGATTCCCTGGAAATGGCATTGAGAGATATCCTGCCTATCTCTCCAACCCGGTGGTTGTCCTTAAGTATCCATAATTATAGCCATTGATACCCTTGTCCTCCATGAACTTGTCTAATCCTTTCTTAAAGCTGTCAAGACTGACAGCTGTCACCACTTCTTCTGGCAGGGAGTTCCATAGACCAGTGATCCTCTGGGTGAAAAAGTACTTTCTCTTATTTGTTTGAGAACTCGTACCCAAAAGTTTCATCGAGTGCCCCCTAGTTCCAGTGTTATGCGATAGGGAAAACAGTTTTTCCTTATCTACTTTGTCCACACCGTGCATGATTTTATAAACTTCAATCAGGTCACCTCTTAGACGTCGTCGTTCAAGAGTGAAGCAGCCCAACCGTTGCAGCCTCAGATGGTAAGGAAGGTGTTCCAGTCCCCTAATCATTCTGGTTGCCCCTCTGCACGGGAGCTCATTCCGTCCTGCAGTACTCGGAAATCAAACTGCTGACCTGCCGCCTTCCAGTCAGCATCTTAGCCACTTGAACTACAGCCATGTAATACTTTTAAGAACATACCAGTGTGTGGCAGTTTAGAACTTGATAAACTAGGAAAGCTCCTGATTTTCATGGAATTTCAGCATAGGTTTGAAGACAAGACAAGATTGAGAGCTTCATTGTTAACATAGTCCTTGACTGAAGAAACAGTGTCTTATTTAGAATTGTCCTCCCATTGAGTTTCATGGGACCAAGTGCACATGGAAAAAATTGATGGCAGCCTTATTTTATCTTATGCTTTTTATAGTTGTTGATTACTCATGGGAGAATTAACTATAACAACAGTTTCCTTGCTTCTTATTTTTGTGCCTAGTAATTTTCAGTGTAATTTAAATATGATTCTTGAAAGGGTTCAGTTATGCAGACATCTTGGACCAGTTTTGTCATGACATTTTGGGAATGGGCCACCAGTATAACGTGGTGGTGGAGGGGGGCGGTAGAGCCTTTTTTTGTGTGTGTCCTTTGTTCCAAGTGGCTGTCTGGTAATAGGTGGTAGCAGAAAGAGAGTTTAGGGGCAGAAAAGCTGAATATGTATGGAGATGGAGGGAAAGGGAGTTGTTTGTTGTTCAGTCGCACAGTCGATTCCGACCCTTTGCGACCCTATGGACCATCGTTCTCCAGGCGCTTCTGTCCTCCACCATCCCCCTCAGTCCTCCCAGTTTTGTGCCCATTGTGTCTACAATACCATCTATCCATCTCATCCTTGGCCTCCCCCTTCTTCTTTTGCCTTCCACCTTTCCCAACATCACGGCCTTCTCAAGTGAATCCTCCCTTCTCATTTGATGCCCAAAGTACTTTAGCCTCATCTTTACTATTTGACCTTCCAATGAGCAGTCAGTGTTGATTTCTTCTAAGATTGACCTATTTGTTCTCCTCGCTGTCCAAGGTACCCTCAAAACTCTCCTCCAACACCACATTTCAAAGGCATCTATTCTTCTGCGTTCAGCTTTCCTAATTGTCCAGCTCTCACATCCGTACATTACCACTGGGAATACCATTGCTTTGACTATTCTAATTTTTGTTTTCAAGGTGATGTCTCTGCTTTTCACTATGTTCCCCAGGTTTCTCATGGCTTGTCTCCCTAGAATCAGCCGCCTCTTTATTTCATGGCTGAAAGGGAGACCAACAAGAAAAGAAGAAGGGAGGTGTGGTAGAAAGACGCCACCGGGACGGAGCTGGGAGTAATGGGTTTCTAAGCCAACAAACCTGAGTACTTTCTGTTGACTTTAGCCAATCCATGGAAAATCTTGTATCAGCCTATATCAATGGCTATAATTATGGATACCTAAGGACAACCTCCGGGTTGGAGAGATAGGCAGGATATCTCTCAATATCATTTCCAGGGAATCCTAAGCAGGTGAAGGCATCTGCTTGGGAATAATACCCTGAAGCAAATGGTGAGCCACTGTGTGAGACAGAAGGCTGGACTGGATGGGCTCCTGTGGCCTGTTCCAGCAAGGCTGTTCTTATGTTCATATGGCACTGAGTCTAGCCCACATTTTGCTGTGTCAGATTTCTTCTCATAGTGAGAGACTTAAACCATCTGATTCTGTCTTTGCACTCAGCTGTCCATCTTTTTGCTTCATTCTGCTGGATGTGTATGCCATTTTTGGTGTGTCCATTATTCGTATTGATGTCTGTCAAAAAGGAGAGGAAACCATGTGGTTCCGGAATCTTCACTTCCACACAGCCATTGCAAGTTTATTTTCTCTTTCTGTGCGCGAGAGCTAGGGGCATAGTTGAGTTTCTTTGAATTTTCAGATATCCTTACATGAAAGCTGCTTTGTGCAAACTGTGCATTGAATTAGCCAGCTGAAGGCTGTGGGGGAGGGAGAGTTTAAAGGGGGGAGCTCCTTTCTTCCAGAACATTCTCCCTCCTTTGCTCTTTCTTGCCCTTTCCCTTTAAAGTAAGGCAAGTGAGTCAGCATTCGGGGCTGTCAGGAACAGAACTGCTTTTGATGTCAGAGTCCTTGGCAGGTTCCCAGAAAGGGTTTTGCCTTCGTGGGTCTAGCCAGACTTTCGGTCTCAGGCAGGACAAGCAATTCACAGTGTCTAGTTGCAGTGTACCCCTTTAAAAAAACATACACAGACTACTCAAAGACAAAGGTGGCTGTGTGACCCCATAGAAACCAAAACCAAACCAAAATCCACAGGCAAACCATGACTTTATTAGGAACAACTAATATACCACAGGAGTGGTCAAGGTCTTCTGAATGGTTTGTTTAGCTCAAGGGGTTCCTAACCTTTTTACACCATGGGCCTGACCCATACCCATCAAGCGTGGCTCCGGAAAATACAAGACCTGCGCAGAACCCTTCTGTGCATGCGCAGAAGGGTTTTGCGCATATGTGCATGCACAGTAACTACTTTCCCTGCCGGTCAAATTACAAGATGGCGGCGGGAAACTGGAGGAAGCGGTGTGAAAATACGGGAAATCCCGGCCAACCTGGTATACTTGACAGGTATGGCCTGACCATGTCTCCAGACAGCCAAGCAGGCTGGACCACGCCCCATAAGTGGAAGTAAATGTCATGGTTTGCTTGTGGATTTTGGTTTGGTTTTGGTTTCCATGGGGCCACACAGCCACCTTTGTCTTTGAATATTCTGTCCATGTTTTTTTAAAGGGGTACACTGCAACTAGAGGCGAAATTAAACTGTGAATCACTTGTCCCGCTTGAGGCTAAAAGTCTGGCTAGGCCTACAAAGACAGCTGGCTAATTCAATGCACAGTTTGCATAAAGCAACTTTCATGTAAGAATATGTGCCCGCTTCTGCATTTATGACAGCCGTGAGCGCATTTACGGCTGACACAACTGCGTTTACATATGTGCGGGTGCATTTTACGGCTGTCATAAATGTTTCTGCTTCCACTTCTGGGTGCGGCAGCGGCAGAGACAGACCACATGAAATGGTTGAGCCCACAGGCCGTAGGTTGGGAACCCATGTTTTAGTGGCAACGGCAACCTTGTTAATCTTTCTCATATTAGGTCTAGGGAAGGGAACTGCAGAATGAACTCACCAAAAGGTGCCTTCATCTCTGGCAGTTTCACGTCTGGCTTAGACACGGAAGAAGAAGAAAAAGCTAGATGTCACACACAAAAGGGGGGTGGGTAGTCAATAAGGTCAAAACATTTGGGCAGATGTGTGATTGACTGTTATTGGGTGGATAAGTATCACATTTCTCTAAGTTCTATTCAGAGTTTACATTAAATATTTGCTCCTATGAGGAAATATAGGGCCTCTACGAGAGAAATATAGGGCCTCTATCTCTCCAACCCGGAGGTTGTCCTTAGGTATCCATAATTATAGCCATTGATACTCTTGTCTTGGGTAATGTTTCATGGTTATGTAGAAGGGGCCTAATGATGGAATTAAACCTGTCTTTTTCCATACTCCAGTCAGCCATTAAATCTTTGTATGGCATGCATATATTATCATGCGTATGAATTAATGTATATTCGCATACATGTAGCAGTGCACAGTGAAACGGACAAGTCAGAGGATTGTAAATGTTCATAAGATCTTGAACTAGTAGATTAGATGGAACCAAGACCAGGAATCATGCACATGCACACTTGATGTATAAAATACTTAATTTGTGTTATGACTGCTTGGGAGTGCAGCAACGCTACTGTGCTGACAGAGCAAAACAATGTTCTACAACAGGGGCTCTCAACCTTTTCAAGCCGAGGGCCGGGTCATGCTCCCTCAGACAGCTTCAAGGGTCAGATGGTCATTTTGCCCTGCCTGCCACACATGGCACTTCCGTGTGTGGTGGAGGCTGTAGAGGACCACATGAAATGGTGTCGTGGGCTGCATCTGGCCCCCGGGCTGTAGATAGAGTCCCCCTGTTCTACAAGGCAATTCTAAAAATGGAGGTTCTGCAAAAAAAAAAAATTACATTGAAACTGGATTTTGGATTAGCACCAAGTTCATCACAGATGTATGAGACAATCTATTTTTGCTCAGTGCCAAATTTGGGGTATCTTGGGCAAAAAAGTTATGAGTTATTATTTTTTAAAAGGAAACTTTATCCCCTATGCAGGAATTATGACACTTTATGTCCCCAGGAGAATATATAGATACAGTAATAGAAATAATTGATTGTAGGTCAGATTTAGGTGATTGCATCTCTTTCAAACTGGAATACATACATGTTCTGTGCCTGTTCACATGAAACCTTTACAGTGTCCAGCAGTCAAGCCAACAAATCTTTCTTAAACTTATATTCCCATTTTGTTTGAACCTGCTAACACCTCCGAACAATCCAGTATGTTAAAGGACAGTTTAAAGCTACTGTATTTTTTGGACCATAAGACGCACCTGACCATAAGACGCACCCAGTTTTCAGAGCAGGAAAACAAAACAAAAATATTTAATACTGTATTTTGCACCATCAACCAGTGATGGCGCTACAGGGGAAATGGGCAGGCAGGCCAATTGCACTGAGGAAGGAAGTGATACTCTAGCCTAGCTTCTTGCTCTCCTTTCAACCAGGAAGCATGCTTTCCTCCTCCATTTTGTCGACGTGGAGTAGAGACAAAGGCATCAATGTAAGTGAAACCCTTTCTTTTTAAGCATAGGTTTGGTTTCCCACTTAAATGCATTGGGAACATACAAACAGAAAACTTTTGAGTATAAGAAATTTATTTCCATTGCATTTAAATGGGAAATTGCGATTTTCGCCCTCTAGTGGCCACTTGTTTTTCATATGTTTTTTTCCCCTGCCCCGAACAGCTGAGAGGCGGCAGTAGTAGCCTTGGCAAGCTACGGCTCTTGTAAAATATCCTTTTACAACAGCCACAGCTGGCCGGAGACCAGCATTTGGACTATAAGATGCACCCTCATTTTCTCCCCACTTTGGGGGGAGAAAAGTGTGTCTTATGGTCCAAAAAATACAGTAGTTGAATATTATGGCTTGCTTTTAAGCTCGGTTACAATAATTTCTTCCTCTGGACAAAATGGAGAACTGTGATAAATCAGAGAATTCCTAGTTTATTTGGGTCTTACCTGAAGGAAAGGTACTCTGTGTAAGGGAACGGCTTGTAACGTTAATAAAAAAAAGCTTGATATGTTTCTTTAAATAGTCAGTGGCCTCAAAACATTGTGCATTGTCACTTTGTGTGAAATTCAATATCAGAATATCTGCTCTTTTGAGGCCAGATTTAAGGCTTTCATACTAGTTTTCATGTCACAAGATTGGAAGTTAAGGCTGATTCACAACACTGCTGATCACATGAATCTGGTCACTGCCATTTCCCTGGTTTTAAGCATCTGAACCAACATGAAAGCCTTGACTCTCATTATAGACTGGCAGGCTTTATTTAAAAATTATAATTATAATTTTATTTATAAATTTCCCATCCAAAATGGGAAACTGGGCAGCTATGTTTATCCTGTGCTGGCCTCCAGTCTAACTGCAGTCTAACTAATACAGAATGATGGCGGGAAAGAGTGTAAAATACGGGGGTTTGACAGAAATAAATTTTATTTATTTATAATTATAATTAGTGTTATCAAGCCGATTCTGACCATTGTGGTGACCCTCCTAGTGTTTTTTAGGTACAAAATACTGAGGAGAGGTTTGTCGGTCTCTCCTTTGGATGGTGCTCTGGTAGCATGCTGCTTGACCAGGTGGTACAAGTAGCAGGACACATAAACCCATCAGCTGCACACATTCCAGGTGTTTCCCCCCCTCCCCTCCCCTGGGAAACACTGTGAGGATTGAAACTCCTGGCTCTGCAGCCAAGTACTCCAGCTCATTGGGCTACGGTCAATGCGTATTCTCTGAAGTCATATTTATTCTGTAGAATATTTTCTTTTGTCTCTTATCTCACTGAACAAAGAAAGACAGAACAGTAGTGTTTCTCTCTCTCTCTCCTCTGTTCAGTAATGGAGAGCGGTGTTGGGAGGGAAAGCTAATGAACTCTTCTCTGCTAATTCCTCATACTTCCCAGGAGGAGGACAGTACAGTAAAACCACTACTTACGAAAAAAAGTCCACTCCATAGGCTTTTGCTTAAATTGGTTTTTTATGTAACGCAAAGCAAACCCATAGGAATTTTTTTTTACGTAACTCAAAGCAAACTTATAGGAAAAATAATTTTTATGTAAATTGAAGCAAACCCATAGGGAAATGAATTTTTGTATAACTCGAAACAAATCCATAGGAAAAAGAATATGTAACTTGAAGCAAAACCATAGGAAATTGTGTAAATCGGGACATGGTTTTAGCACAAAATCATTATGGAAGTCGAATTTTATGTAACTCGGGGCTTTTATAAGTCAGGGTTTTACTGTATAAGTGAATTGGCTAGGCCAGGGGTTCGCTACATACGGCCCACAGGCCAGCCCCCAATGCCATTCCATCCGGCCTGCAGTGATGACACCGGAAGCGGAAGCATTTACGATAGCCGTAAACACGCTTGTGCATGTGCAAACGTGCCCGCACATGTGCAAACACATCTGCGGCAGTTTATGGCAGTGGGAACCATGTGTCCGGCCTGCTCAGCTGTCTGAGGGGGAGTTGTCCGGCCCGTGGTACGAAATGGTTGAGAACCCCTGGGCTAGACAGCCTCATGAGTCTTGGAAGGTTTGACATTCTGCCTCCCAAAAGCTACTACTTTTGGTTGCTCGTGCCTTAATGCATTTTCTGCCTTTGTCTTTTAGCTTGAAGCAGACAAGATGGCTCTTTCTGTCAATGCTGCTCCACTCAGTCCCACTCCCAGTCCAAATCCAAAACCAGATCCAGCCATGCTCCCTGTGGAACCCTCGCCCTTGGAGAAGAACAAGTGCTTCTTTGTGGATGAGTCGGAACCTCTTCTGCGCTGTGATTCCACCTCCAGTGGCTCTTCTGCTCTTAGCCGAACAGGCTCCTTTATTACCAAAGGTATGGATTTCGCCAGTGGGTAGGTAGCTAGTTATTCAAAGTGACACACTTCTGTTCAGACTTACTTGGAAGAGGAACAGCAAGGTTGGATTAGGAATACAAAATGGAGTTTTGCCTTGTCAAATCCAGGATGTTTTTTCAAAAGGAGGCAGGTTGGAGGGGATGACTGAGTAGTTGTTCTCCCCTAAAGCCTTATAGTTAGAGAGAAATTGAATATAGATGTCCCTGTTCTAACACACTAGAGCAGGGATTCTCAACCTGCAGCCTGTGGGCCTGATGCGGCCCACAGCACCATTTCATGTGGCCTCCCACCACCTCCACCACACCAGGAAGTACCATGTGGTGTAGGAAGGGCAAAATAGCCATCCGGCCCTCGAAGCTGTCTGAGAGAGTGTGGCCCAGCCCCCAGCTTAAAAAGGTTGAGAACTCCTGTTCTACATCAGGAACTACTTTCGAAGCTCTCTTCCAAATATCTTTAAAAGGTTGAGAACTCCTGCAGTAGATGCTGTACTGTGCTCCTTTCTCATTTAGACCATTTTCATCAAAATGATGGGAAAGCCATTTTAGCACTCACAGATGTACCACGTACACATGCATATCCTTGCTATGGAAGGGCTTGAGACCATGTTATCATTGGGTTGCTATTTTCATTCTGGACTTACACTGATCATAGATAGCTCAAGCCAACAGCGTGGTGACTCATCTTTTTCCCCCCTTATGACTGGGAGATTGGCCAGCCACTTGCTGCTAGAATATGATTAGTTAGGAAAACGTAAACCTCCATAGAAAAGATATGACTGTTCATAGGAGGTCTTGCAAGTGGACCCTTCGTTCCTGAGGAATAGGGTCAGATGACTTAGTCCCGTGATGGTGAACCTTGGCACTCCAGCTGTTTTTGAACTTCAATTCCCAGAAGCTCTGATCAGCAGGAGTGCTGACTTGGGCTTCTGACATTTGAAGTCCAAGAACACCTGGAGTGCCAAGGTTTACCATCACAGACCTAGTTATTGTTTTTCAGTGTCACTTCCTACTTAAAGTGTCTTTAATGGGATTTTTCCTATTTCCAAAGCCTTCTACTTGTTTCCTCTTAAGTGGAAGACCAAACCAGGTCAGCTATTAATTCATTATCTGATCTGTGATAGTAATTGTTCAGGTGGTTAATGATATAAACCATGGTGCATTATGGATGCTTTCTTCAAGTTGCATCTTTTAAGGAGCAAGGAACTCTAGGCACACAAATGCCAGCTTGCCAAAGATACAACTGTGCTACGATCCTGATTTGACATTACAGTACAATGCTTCATTCAAGTGATGCGTTAGATGCATAATTTTGAAAACATAGTAGTGGATGTAACATTTGGACTGGTTCTGCTGGCCAGGTTAGTCATTAGATGGGGCTCAACATTCCCAGTGGTGATTCTCCCCCTTCTTCCAGAGCATCCCATATCTTGTATGATATTACCTGGCCTCCCCTCTGAATCTACCCATCCCGTTGAGTTCCCTTGCCTCCACTTGGTGCCATTTGTTGTTGGTAATAGATTGGGGAAACTCCCATTACATTACATTACAGATAAAGGTAAAGGTCACCCTTGCTCAAAAGCCAGTCGTATCCAACTCTAGGTTTCAGTGCTCATCTCTGTTCATAGCCAAAGTACCAGTGCTGTCTGCGTCTGCAGACATTTCTGTCGACATGTGGCAAGCATGCCTTGACACCAGAGTGCACGGAATGCTGTTTACCTTCCCACCCAAGTGGTACTATTTATCTACTTGCAATTTCTTGCTTTCAAACTTCTAGGTTGGCAGGAGCTAGGACAGAGATGGGAGCTCATTCTGTCGTGCATTACTCTGGTCTTGAACTGCTGACCTGACTTTCCAGTCGTCAAGTTCAGCGTCTTAACCACTTGAGGCACCACAGTTCCCCATTACATTACAAGCAGGATTTAAATGTTGTGTTGATGGATGAAATGGGCAGACGGTGCCACAAGAATCCTGGTAAATGTAACCCCTAGGCTGGCTCAGTTGAGGCTTTAATCTGAAAATCTTAGTGGCTAGGAGGAATGAGAGACCTGTGGCAAGTCCTCGGCTAACAGGAACATGTGCTCCTTTTGCAGAAAAGAAAGACACAGTGCTGCGCCAGGTGCGCCTGGACCCCTGCGATCTGCAGCCCATCTTTGATGACATGCTTCACATTCTGAACCCAGAGGAGCTGCATGTTATTGAAGAGATTCCACAGGCAGAAGATAAGCTGGACAGGCTTTTTGAAATTGCTGGTGTTAAAAGCCAGGAAGCAAGCCAGACACTCCTGGATTCCGTCTACAGCCACCTGCCTGACCTGCTTTAAGACCTTGGTCACTAAATGTCCCTCTTCACTCACGCTCTGGCTGCTGCTTGTACGAGCTTGACACTGGGTAACGACAACATGCGGGGGCTGGATATTTTGTAGAACCCCGTGGCCAGTATTCTTTTCTGAAAGGGAGGGGCAATTTTCAAACCTTTGCACCCTTTCTTGTTTATTATCTGAATTAAATGATCCTGTTTTCCTCTTAATTTTAATTTAGATCCATTTAAATGCCTAAAAATACAGATCTTCTGTTCATTTTTAAACACGTTGACTTTGGATTTGTGTTTAATTTAATCTCAAATTGATCAGATCAATTTTGTGTGTGCTTTTAAAAAAAATCTTCAACTTGGTAATCTCCCCTCTGCCCCCACTTTTCAGATGTTTTGAAATTTTTCTGTTTTCATTGGGAGTATGATCAGATTTTTCTCAAGAGGACATTGGGGGAAAAAACTACTAGTGAATGATTCACATTTATTGACATTTTACTAGTAGAGCTATTTATTGTACGGTTTTCCTCTGGACAAATCAGATAGTGCTTGGTGACTTGTACTGTTCTACAGCTGTACATCAGAGGCGTTTTAAATGTAACTTCTCCAGCCTTCCAAGACAATAAGACATTTTGGCCTGCAACTGAATGTAATTCTGTATACTCAACACAATGGGAACTATTTTGCCTTGCCATTTTAGGATCTCAGCAAGTCTGGTAATTTTGGTCAGTTTGGAGTAAGTAGCACCTAGAGCTGGACTCTGGAAAGTAAACCAAAACCCTGGTGGTGCCACGTTTCTCATTCTGCAAGGTTGACTGATCCTGTGCTTCAACATTGTCTTTTTTGTGCATTTGTGTGTGTGTGTGTGTGGGGGGGGGGGGGGGGTTTATACTAATGTGGCCAATAGATATGTTTTGGAGGCCTCACTTGGTCTTAGCATTTCTTTCCTCCAAACACACTTTACTTTTTATTAAAATGCTGCATTGTAAGAAACCTGCCTCTATTATATTTGCAACAACTGTGCTCGAGGAATAAACTGATCTACAGTAATGTTTATTTTGGAGATAATGCTGGAAGGTGGTGTGCTCTGCCTTGGATTGTGGGGGCCAAAGGGGTGGGGTGGAATTTCGGGAAAACTTGCCTTCTAATATACTAATTTATTAATAAATAATAGATGTTTGCTACATGATAACGTTTCTGGGTCTTAATCTCAATCCTTTGTTGAATCCATTGAGAAAATTGGTAGTTACACTAGGCTGAAGCTTGAATTAGCGTTCGTTCTTTTCCGGTTGGCTTTGGAATAGTCCTGATTGCGCGCAATCACAGAGACAGGATGCAAAGTACTATCTGGAAATAGGAGTTAACACAGCTAGCAACTCACATATGGGTATCCTTTGATACATGAGCCACAGAAAACCATCAAGACAAGAAAGCAATCTCATTGGTCATCAGAGATAGTAAATTGTTGAGGATGCTTGATACCAAGTTTTGTGGGTCATGTGTATTGGCACTTTATGGTAGTGCTCTAATCGCAAAACAGGAGAGGGATGATCCTTCCTACTGTGGCCATCTGCATGACATCACAGCTGATAATGGAAGAATAAGAGACCAGAACCAGTTATCTGGAAGCACAGTGGGTTGCAAGGGAAAGAGGAAAGTTCTGGCAGCAGAATATTTGACTCAGAGTACTTAAGTAAGACATGTGATTTCAGTAATGCAAAGCAACCACACTTATATACCAAACCGTAGCACTTAGTGCACTCTAGTGCATTCCCCCCCCCAACATGCTGGGTACTCATTTAACTGACCTCTGGAGCTTGGAAGGCTGAGTCAACCTTGAATCCCTGGTCAAGATCGAACTCACAATCTTTTGGTTGCAGTTCAGCAGTTGAACCACTGCACCACCAAGGCTCCTAGTAAGAGGGAATGAAGAGAATAGGGGTCTGCCAAGGTTTGAAGCAGACCACTTCCAGGGCAAAATTCCTGCCACTGCACTACCTAAGCCTTTTTGTAGTGCAGCAAGACAGTGGGCCCTGAGTGGTCTCAAAGTACAGTGGTACCTCGCTTAAAGAGCATAATGCGTCCCATGGGATTGGTCTTTAAGCAAGTTGCTCTTTAAGTGAAACACTTGGGGAAAGCACCGTCACTGCCATTGTAAGTGACCAATTGTGACTTCTGGCGAACCCTGATTTAATTGCTAAGCAAGTTTTTGGTTGTTTTTAGTTAAGGGAGGCGACCATTGAGAGAAAGTTCTGCTCTTTACACAAGTTAGTCTCTAAGCGAGGTGCTCTTTATGCGAGGTTTTACTGTATGTTGCAAACAGCTTATTGGACTGGTCTAAATCCTTATCTTTTAAGCCATGGGAAATTCCCATGGAATTATTTCAGCAACTTATGTAAGCAAACACCTGTAAAATGTCACTTGCGATTTATTGTGTCTCACTTCCTGGTGTTGCGTGGAAATCTCTTAAGTTAAATATGAGTTCTTTATAGATGAGATTTATTTTTCAGTTGTTGATAAGAATATTTGTTATGTGAAATGGTTACTATGCAGCTCACAGAGAGGTCATGGAATTGCTTGGTACGATGAAAGAAAATGTACATGAAGATCTAGCAAGGCTCCTTGCAAAACCTTAAAGGTCTTTATCTCCTGGCTTTTGCAGAGAAGAACAAGGTTTATAAACAGCATTTGAAACAGTGAGCCTGCCCTCACTTTATGTTCAAAGGATGAAGATGTTCTTCTGATACCCAGAGTGGGCAGAAATTGCGGATTCATCATTTTAGCAAAGATCAAGCCCGCAGTAATTAGGTCTAACCTTAAAGAAATGTTGGTCCTTGCTGCCAAAACGTTTCCCACAGTGATGCCACTACCTCTTCTTGAGTTTCTCACAGCGATGCAGACAGCAGCTGTTGTCTCCCCCGGATCCTCTTTTGCCCTGAACACTTAGGGTTTCTTGGCTGAAGCCAAAATCCAAGACACTGAAGGCAGCAGCAGAAATTAGAAACAGGCTATTTTGGAGAAACACAAATGGCAAAAAGCTCAGACTATTATGTCTGCTTTGAAAGTTAACGCTGTAGAAAGCACATTGGTGCTCAGAAATGTCACCAAATGGTGGTGGTTTCTGTGTGAGTGGTCCAAAAATGAATAGATACATGTGGATAGTTCATGTGCAGTTTTTTTTAAAAAAAACAGGCAAGCAGCTACCCTTCTCTATAGCTGCATTCAGTTGCTGCGTGACCAAGCGAACAGGGAAGTTTTGTGAGGGATTGGTGATGAAACAGACCAGGCTTGTGCTTTTTACATTGAGGCTGATTGTTCGGGCTGTTCAGGGGGTGGCTTTTGTGTTATTGGTTCTTTGACTGTAGCCACGTGCACTGCTTCTAGTTGATGGCTGTGTAGACAAGGGATTCTCAACCTGCAGCCTGAGGGCCGGATGTGGCCTGTCGTACCATTTCATGTGGCCCCCCACTGCCTCCACCACACCATGAAGTGCCATATGGTGGAGGAAGGGCAAAGTGGTTGTCCAGCTCCCAAAGCTGTCTGAGGGAGCATGCCCCCCCCCCCAGCTTAAAAAGGTTGGGAACTCCTGGTGTAGACAGAAGGGGCTACTGCTTGCTGAAGGAAGACTGCAGATAGAAGCACGGCATGTTGTCCTTTTGGGAGCGGTGGTGATTTATGTGAGACCTTCCCTTTGGACAGTGGTTCTCGACTCCCTGAACAAGAGTGGAGGCTTTAGGGCAGGGACGGCCAACCTTGGTGTGCCAGCTGTTCTTGGGCTTCAATTCCCAGAAGCCTAAGTCAGCACACCTGCGGGTCAGGGCTTCTGGGAATTGAAGTCCAAGAACAGTTGGAGTGCCAAGGTTGTCCATCCCTGCTTAAGGGAGACAGAGACTGCCCTGGAGAGTCGGAATGACTTCTGATGTTTCTCAAAGAAGGAAGGAGGGGTGTGAGATGGCGACTCCATATTAAGGAGGGTAGAGGCAGCTGTGCAGATATGACAGAAGCTACTGAGAAGTATACTGTCTGCCTTGTGGCAGTGATCCGATGCGACAGAAAGACTCATCAGGCTCACCAATCAGTATGCTTTTTTTTATCCCCATGGGAACAACTGATGCTGCCAGACACCCTCTCAGCATATTACAAGTGAGTGTGAAGCTCTGGATAAGGCAGTAAAAGAAGCTCTGGATAAGGCAGTAAAAGAGGAGACTCAGGGTGACTATTTCTCCTATTAAAGATCATGGCCCAGGAGGAGAAAGAGATGAATAATGGATGTGAACCATTTTCCACAGGTGGGACATTCAGTGAAGATTTGGCTGAAAGGCCATGGTCTGCAGTTCCATGAAGAAGGAGTTTTGGCAAGAGATGTGTTATGGCAGTGGTGCTCAAACTTTTTTCCATGGGCTGGTCCCGCCCCCAACACACAGCTCCAGGGGCCAGAGGTGGGCTGCTCCCGCTGCTGACCATTTTGACGCCAGCAGCGGCGGCAATTGGGCTTCACTCCTGCTGGTCCAAGCAGCCTCCGCTCGGTCCCAGTGGCGTGATGTTGTAATGGTTCGTTAAGGCTGTGGTGCTGAAGGCGAAGAATGGCAGGAGAGGTAGGAGTGCTGAAGGAGAGGCAGGAGTGCTGAAGGAAAGCCAGCCGACCCCGATCCCTCGGGAGGGCTGTATTTATTGGATTACATAGAGGTCTCCCCCGCACAGCCTGCGTCAGACCTCATGACAGGATACATTGCCTACATGGCATTCTGCTGGCTAAATTACACTTGCCAGCTCTAAGAAGTTACTGTATATATTTGCATCTGCTAAAGGATTGCACAATCTAAACGACCTTGAAGACTTCCTGTGTCTAGCTCACGTGTGCTGATACAGGCTTGTGTCATAAGAACATAAGAACAGCCTTGCTGGAACAGGCCACAGGAGCCCATCCAGTCCAGCATTCTGTCTCACACAGTGGCTCACCATTTCCTTCAGGGTATTATTCCCAAGCAGATGCCTTCACCTGCTTAGGATTCCCTGGAAATGGCATTGAGAGATATCCTGCCTATCCTGTCTCTCCTGGAAGTTTCTCCTATTATGAGATTATGCCTACTGCTCTCAGTGCCCCCAGCCAAGGCAATATGGAGTCACTCTTGCTACCTATATAATTGGCCCGTTCCCAATTTCCGTTCCTGCCCCAGCTCGGTTGGTTTCCAGCCTGTGTTCTAGCCAGACGAACCATTCGGGAAAGGTTCTATCCAATCAGTGAAGCGGGCAACCCACAGCGCTGGAAGGGTAAACCTGGCACACCACACGGACGTCAGCCTTGGTGCATCAGGTTTACCCTTCCAGCGCCACAGATTTTGAAATGGAGAAGGCTCGTAAAATTTCTTCAACATGGCGATCCATGTTGCTAAAGGCTTCTGAAGTGCTGTGACCGATCACCGCAGCTGCCACCGGTCCAGAGAGGGCCCTAGTTTAGGGATCTGGTTTTATGCTCATTACTCAGCTGTACTGTACTGACTTTCTCATCTTGAGTCTTGTACAAGTGTCCTTCCAATACTCAAAGCACACTTTGACCTTAACACAGAGAGAAGCTAAGGGAATTACTGTCTCAGTAGTAAATAGCTGCAGTTACTTGATGTGAAGTACTACTTTAAATTAAGTAAAGCTTCTCCAATCATTTGATACTTAAGTCATACCAAGTCTTTTCTTAATGCCACATGAAGCTATAACATGGAAACCATGCAGCAGGGTTAACAGTCAATATAGTCTGTATTGATGACTCCTACAAATGTTACAATTTCAAATGTTTGGGAGTCTTGTAACATTTATTATGTCACATTTCCATTCTGAGATCTCTAGCTTTCTTTAAAATATACTTGCTGCTCCTTTTATAACATACTGGCTGTTGAAATTTAAATTGCTCTAAAATAATAAAGAATCATACAATTCACCTCAATGAATTGGTGTAGATTTTCTAAAGTGTTTTGAAGGGTAACTGCAAACTTCTTCACTATAGTCTGGAGCAGGGGACTGCAAACATGGCTCTCCAGATGTTCTTGGACTTCAATTCCAGAAGCCCTGATCAGCAGGAGTGGGTGTATAAAGCAGCAACTATACTAAGTGGCAGAAACCATCCTTTCCCAAGCAGAATTGCCATCATGTTGCTAGTTTGGGTTATCAATGGTGCTATATATTGTACTAAATAACGTTACAGTAATACCTCATACAAAGTCCGCTTCATACAACATCGGATTCATACAACAGCGCCTAATTCCTTCAAAAAAAGTTGCCTCATACAAAGTCGTGTGACGTTGGGGTTTTCCCAGGTTGCATTGTGCCTGGGCAGTAGAAAAGGCAGGACACATGTGTGCATTGCTCTTGTGGGTTTTGCATGAGCCAAAGAGTGTTTAGGAGTGGGTTTGAGCGCGATTTTGGATTCTTTTGATTTTTTTCGTCAGAATTTTTAGAGGCATTCCTGGGATTTTTGCAGCATTCTTCAGGTTCTTGGACAATCAGTGTTGTTTGACATGTTTTTGTAATGTTTTTAGCCTTCAGACAATGATTTCTTAAAGTTCTGTCAGTTTCCTGTCTGTTTCCTTGACTTTGCCCTGAAGTCTGTGCAACTGTTACAGTACAATGTATCTCTATGGAAATGACGTTGTATGAGGCATTGTGGCAAGGATTTGGACGTTGTATGAGGCATCACGGCTAGGATTTTGCATGCCTCATACAAAGTCCAAATCCGTATAAAGTCCAAACTTGTGGAACCAAGTTTGGACGTTGTATGAGGTATCACTGTATTTATATCAGGGGTTCTCAAGGTTTGTGTGCCATGGGCTGGACCACTCCCCCTCAGACAGTTGAGCGGGCCAGACACATGGCTCCCCCTGTCATTAACGATGCTGTACACCGTGGCAGGCACATGCCCTGCCATGTTTGTGGTTGTCGTAAACACTTCCGCTTCCAGGGTTGTTGCCGTGGGACAGATGGAATGGCGCTACAGGCTAGGTCCAGGCCGCGGGCTATAGGTTGCGATCCCCTGATTTACATCCTTGTTGTTCTTCCTTTAAGGAAATTATTTACTGCTTGTCCTTACACAATATACTGTATTGTCATTACCTTTTTCCATGGTAGGTTCATTATCAATGTCTGCAGATCAAGAGACTTTGCTCTCTTTACATATTTGCTACACATATAGGTCTGTACATGAAGATGGAAAGCAAGATCTAGTTTGAGAAACCAGTTAACTTGGGGTGGGAGATGGACTTAATAATTTATTTTTAGGTGAAGAATGTTCCAGTCTTTTCAAGTTCATTACTTCTACTGTTTCTCACACTTCTGATTAATATAATAAATAGGTGATAGGATATTCATATTCACCATTTCCTACTCAGAATCTACACAGATGAATAGTAACTTCACTTCATGATCATGACAGCACAATAGAATAATAATTTTATTCTAAACCTAGTGAGAGTGTTCACATTACTGAGCTTTGTTAATACAGATTCCTTGCTGGAGTTGAGGGCCCTGTTCCTTTGGCAACTCTTGACCTTTGCATCATGTGGATGGAGAGGATAAGTCTAAGTCTTAGGTTTCCACTCATGGGGCCACAGGTATTGCTGGAGGACATTTCCAGAAGCCCTGGCCATTGGCTGTATTGGCTAGGGTGCCTGGGATTTGTAGTCCATAAATATCTGAAGCTCCAAGGTTGGGGACTGCTAGCCTAAACCATGATATTCAGATTTTCCTGTCTCTGTTCTAAGGCCACCTGCTGTACATGTACATCAGCACAGTGGACATTATTAGATCTCTGTCCCACTCACAGTGCTAACTTGTGAGCCTAAACTTGCCTCTTTGTTAGAACTTGGCAGGTCGACATGTTCTCAGAAGCATCTCACTCAAGCTCTGCCAGAAAGAGGGAAAGGCAAATCTCGCCATTAAAGTGTGTGGAATTGAGTGCTGACAGCTAGACCCTTTTCAAAGGCCATGGCTCTTCAGCAATATGTCAAAGTACAGTGGAACTTCATACAACAATTGCTCCGCATCGCAATGAAATTGCATAACAATTAGGTTTTGGGGGTAAATGGCGTCCCGCATAACAATTTTCCCTATGGAAAAAAAATCATGCAACAATTTTTCAATGGGAAAAACCACTTAGCAAAAAAACAAAAAAAAAAACAAACGCCGAACGATGCATCCCATAGGGAAAATCACTATACGATGCATGTGTTGTATAGCAATTGTTTCGTACAACAACGAGCCCTGTGGAACGGATTAAAATAGTCGTATAAGGTACCAGTGTAGTATCCATTTTTATAATGAAGAAAGACTGATTGACATGAACTTCTTTCTGAAGGTGGTGGAAGGATAGGAAGCTGCCTTGAGTTCTCTTGAGGAGAAAGGTGGAATATAAATACAGTAAGGTGAATTCTTCCTTTGTATCAGAGCATTACACAATTTAAGATTACGGACATACAGTATATGAAATGTAGGTAAATTCCAAAACAAATTTATTTTTGACCAGAGGTAGGCTGCCTTTACTGAAATAAATCTCCATGAAATCATGTAAATCAGGGATTCTGAACCTGCAGCCCACGGAGGGCCTTATTATCTTCCTTCTCTCTATAAACAGCTCTGTTGCGCAGTATGATATTTAGAGCGAGGAGAGCTAAATACTCTTGCTATTAAAAACATTCACATGCTATAGTTGAATTGTTTCCTGTGATTCCTGTCTTACCTTTGTCTGTGTTCCCATTTGTTAAGCCTCCAGTTCTTCAGACGAAGGGAGGAAATGTTTATGTTAGGTGTTAGATTGCTTCACTGTACATCTAGTGCACAAGACAGCGGAACAGTTGTCTTAGCTGAAGAAATTTGTTGCAGTTCTGTTACATTCTACTAAGGTGACCAATTTTCTGTATTCTGCATAATTGGCTTTCCGTTCTTTAAAGCATTGATGCACATAGCAAACTCTTCTTTCAAAACATCTGGCATGTGAATAAACAGGCAAGGTACCTGAATAGCTCCAGAATTTATGAAGCTGCCCTAAGACAAATAGGGGATTAGGATTTATGAATAGATATTAATCGTGGATTGCTTCTGGTAATAACATGCTGGAAGTGATATTGAAGAGGACACAGTGTTTACCAAAATTAGAAGAGAAAAAAAATATTCTAAGAAGGAAAGGAAAATATATATTTGGCTTCCTAAAGATGCAAGTCTATTTGTATCAATGTGGTGGTTATTAATATGCTAAAATGCAATCACAGTAACATACTCCTCTACAAGGGAATTTTCTGCTGTCAGGGTACCTAGAACAAAGAAATGTCTTGCTCTCAAGTTATCCTTTGAAAAAATTCCATGTTCATCATCCATAGATGAGTCCCAAAACATCCTCTTCCCCCTACCCAATTATGGATGTCTTCAAATCAATAAATTTCCCTTTAAAATTCTAACTTTCAACGCTTTTATTTTTTAAATTCAGTGTCACTCCTGAAAGGTGCTCACCCATGAGGGAAGGGTGATTGTGTTACTCTTCACCATAAATTCATAAGAATAATAAATTGCTAGGGTGACGCAAGATACATCTGTCAGCAAAAAATATGTGCCACGTGGCTCGAAATGAGAATCGTTTTGAATGATATTCAACTGCCCTGTAAGTCAAAGCACTACTGTTCAACCCCATAGCTCACTCTGCAGACTTCACAACCATGGCTTTCCCCCTTTGGTCCAGAGGGACCAACTCTAGGGACAAGCTGGGCTTCTTTATTCCAAGTTTTTTCATCTATTGACCTAATTGTGCAGTCTGCCAGTAATGCTAATATTTGTTGGGGCAGCTGGAATCTTTCCACTGCACATGTGGAGCCTTAGAATAATTAGCAGAATGGTAGGGAAAAGCAGCCAGGAGGAAGGCAAAAACCACTCTCTGATTGAGGAAGTGACTGTTCTGCTCATGGTAAACAAGGCAGCAGTTTGGAAAGGGTGGGGGGGGGATCCTCTTGTTTGCAAAGATTCAGCAAGTGCCAAGTAACGTTTTTTTTTTTTCATGGGACAGCAAGATTTTTCCATGGTTGGTGTCCCACAAAAAGCAGTTTGTTTGCTTCTGTTAGAGAGAACCTGACTAAGGGATCCAAAATAAATGAATGTGCATTGACATAGTGCTGAGAGTTTAGAGCATGGATGGCTAAAAGGAAGGTATGCTTTGTTGACCTAGTGTGGTAGTTATGGAAGGGAGGTGTTCTCTTGATTAAATAACTGTGCTGTCAAATCATTTTTGATTCACGGTGATCCGTTCCCAAGGGTTTTCTAGAGAGAGAATGCACAGAGGTGGTTCACCATTCCCTTTTTCTGGGGGGCACCCAGGCGCTGTGCAACTTTCCCATGGCTGCACAGGCTGGCTCTTCTCCTGGGAGACAAAGTAGGGAATCAAACTCCCAAAGTGTGGTTCCGCAGCCAGATACATAAACCACTGAGGTATCCTGGCAGCTATATTTGTCGATTAGAAACTCATATTTGCTGAACATGGGGGAAATGAGTCCACAGTTATTGACACAGCACAGGAGTAAGATGCCAAGGGCTTGCGTGAGATCTTGGCACCCCAATGGGTTAAAGTGAAGAGTCTGTTGAGTTTTCATGCCAGGCATGGGACCTCATGTTCCTTGGAGAAAGTAAGGAATACAAATGCCATATATGTGCCAGTTTTAATCTGGAAACCTTACATGATAACGTGAATGATAACACTGGATGTGTATTAAAGTTTCCAAACAGATTGCTCAGAACAAACCATAGTGTCAGACTCTAGACACTTTCCAAATATTTAAGAATTTGTTGAATGTCTGCCCAAATGCAACTGCTGGGCTCTTGGGTGGGGACGTGCATCTCATAAAAAAATACACTCAGCTCTTTCAACTGGAAGCTGTTGGATGTACAGTAGATGCAAACAGACATTGAGGTGTGTATTTATGTACAAAGACTTTCTGTCTCCAGAAATCTGCCTGTACATACATACATGCTGCTGCTGAACTGGGATCTCAACAATAAACTATTGGCTTAGAATACTTTAGACCTCCCACCCACCCAACTCTGCTATCATATCTCAAAGAAGATCCTGATCCTTCATCCTGGTTTTCAAGCATTATGAACAAGCTTAGGCAAATTGGGATTGCTACCAATGATCTGATTTTAATGGAAGAAAGAGCAGTATTTTTAACTATCAAGCAGACAGCGCTGGCTCTTTGGCTTTGAAAAAGAGATGAGCACTGAGCCCTGGAGTCGGATACGATTGGCTTTCGAGCAAGGGAAACCTTTACCTTTAACCCTATGTGTATGGGACTGCAGTGGCTCAAGTGGTTAAGACGCTGAACTCACTGACTGGAAGGTTGGAGTTCGATTCCTGGATACGGCATGACAGAGTGAGCTCCCATCTCTGTCCCAGCTCCTGCCAACCTAGCAGTTTGAAAGCAAGAAATTGCAAGTAGATAAATAGGTACCACTGCAGTGGGAAGGTAAACAAGGTTCCGTGCACTCCTGTGTTGAGGCATGCCTGCCACATGCCCACGGAAACATCTGCAGATGCAGATAGTGCTGGATCTTTGGCTATAAAAAGAGATGAGCATTGAACCCTAGAGTCGGATACAACTGGCTTTTGAGCAAGGGTGACTTTTACCTTTACTAACCCTATGAGTGCTCTCCTAATGTGTTAGGCATTGAATCTTGATTGGGCAAAATAGCCCACTATTTCCATGACATAACGATCCTATCCAGCAGAAGAGCCTTTTTTCTGGCTAGAATTAATTCCTTCCCTTCGAAATTCATTTTTGGGAGGTATAACCGTACCCCCAGGCATGAAAGATTCTGTGACTGTGGTGCTCTTGACTCAGTTCATCGTATTTTAAGTGAGTGTCACTTATATGAGTCCCTCCGACAAAAGTTTCTTTTGAAGCCTCTGAATGATAAATCCCCAACCGTTGGGGTGCCTCCCCTGCAATATCTGTTAAGTGAAACTCTGCCAGAAATCTTCCAAATTGTGGCTCATTTCTTAGATAAAGTTATTAACAGTTATGGTAACGGTAACCCTTGAATTTATTTACAGTATTTATATTTTTCCCAATGCCAATAAAGGTTTAATTAAATAAATCAGAAAAATCTTTATTAAAAATTTGATTATAGTTTCATATCAGTAATTTATGGCATACATTTTCACTTATGGTGCTTTGCTGCCCACAATTTAACTGCACCCTTTTCCATTCAGGTGAAGAAGCTGCTGTCTATCCAAACTTTCAACAGATTCCAAATTTTAGTTCTTAGTTATCCTGGAATACATGGTTAAAAGTCAGCTCAAATATTCCGTAAAGAAATGAATGATCAATGACTGTATATCTGACATCTAGTGTGTAACAGCATTCCACTATCGTTGGGTTGATGTTCTTTATGAAACAGAGCATATCATTTAACTAAGTGCCTGGCAGTTCATACACAATGTAATTAATACAGATGGCATGCAGCAGGATGAATGTTTTGGATTCCACCCACCCCAAATTTCACCTATTGGTTTCAGAGTTAGTTTGGATTTTACAGAGCCAGGCTTAAACATAGTCTTTTGGATTTAAGAAACCAGTGCTGTACAACAATTGAAACACCTATTCCAGTGCTTTACAACAAGTGAAATGGCGTGTGGGCTGCATCAAGCCCGTGGGCCGCAGGTTAAGCATCCCTGTACTAAGGCCTCAACAGATTCACTTCTCCAGACAATGAGAAAACTGTTCAGAACTCTGAGCAATATCTTGAATGCAATAGGTCTCTAAGGAGTAGATTATCTTAATCAGTATTTCATTCCCTCAGGGCTATTTTGACAAGTTCCACACACACTCCATAGTCTCAAATCATCTTAACTTTGTCCAGTAGCAAACAAAAACAGCATCAAGATATGACCTGTTGCTTGTATTTGGACAGCGATGGATTGGGATACTCCAACTGATGTCATGTTGGACAAAAAGTACTAAACAATCTATATTGGTGTGGCCTCCACATGAAAGTTGACCTGCCCAAATCACATCTTGAGGTTTTGTTTCTTTGGCCCACTACTAGGTATAGGTTATCAAAAGTGGTACCAAGGCAGATGGATGGGATCAACCATTCTGCAACCCTAGCTGTTCCTCCAGTCAACCTTAATACAGCACCAGGTACAGTATTCAGAGGGCCATACTGAATCAGATCGAACCTCCTCAGTTTGTCTACCCAAATCCTGATAATACAGTACATGACAGGTCTGGACCTCTTTAACCACATCATGTCATGGGTGGCAGCTGTTTCATTATAGACTGACCCCGTCATTAAACATATGCAGCACTGGTCTGTAAGGAGAACTGATGGAACAGCCTAGCTCTTGAAGAGTATTATAATAATAATAATAATAATAATAATAATAATAATAATAATAATAATAATAATAATAATAATAATAATAATAATAATAATAATAATAATAATAATAATAATAATAATAATAATAATAATAATAATAATAATAATAATAATCCCTTATCATCAATTATATTATATTATATATAATAATAATTCCATTTATACCCCACCCATCTAGGAGGTATTCCTACTCTGGGCAGCTAACAAGATGGACTCGCATATTTAAAACATATTAAAAATACAAAAAAAACCCCTATTGATGGCAGAGAGAGGCCAAATAAGAAACCTATCGCTGAACCATTGTTGACACCTTGTCAAAGGCATCATTAAAAAGGAGCAATTTGAGCTGCTTTCTGAATGTAGACAAGGATGGTGTAATTCAACTGGGAGGGAGTTCCATAAAGTTGGTGATGCCACTGAGAAGGCTCTCCTCCAAGTTGTGACCTTCCTTGCAAATTTCGGGGTCGACACTTGAAGCTGCACTGTCTGGGAGGATCGAGTGATGCAGTCTGATGTCCTGAAGGAAAGACACTCCACCAGGTAGGAAGGTCCCAAACCATTTAGGGCTTTAAAAGTTAGAACTAACACCTTGAAGCTGATACGGAAAGGAACGGGTAGCCAATGCAGCCCTGCTAGTGCTGGAGAGAGATAATAATAATTTCGTGTCGGAGATTACTCTGGGTTGAAAGGATTTTTGCTGGAGAAACTCTGCTCAGTGGACGCCTGAATGAGGCTCCTTTCATGTCCCTAAATGCAGCTCTCAGGTATCGAAACCCGACCTTCCAGTCTCCAGCTCAGCGTCTTAACCACTAAGCCACTGGGGGAAGAGTGAGAGAAAACCTGAAAAATGGAATGCTTTTCAGATGTCTATCTCATTTCTGTCTGGTGGTCACATTGCCAGCAGCATAATGACCCCACTTTACCTGGGTTTCATCCAAACACATATGCCAATGGCTAGGTCACAAGTGCAGTAGAATTAAATTGAGCATCTTGAACTTCCATGGTTCATTATATAAATTGAGCAGTACAGAGTATGAGATATCCCACAGTGCTGCATTCTCAGAGAAGTGCTTAACTATGCTGTTAATTGTAAACTCAACAATGTAAACAACAACCAAAATACTTTAAGTGAACTTAACAAGCAGAATAATTGATAGGCTGTTATCTGTTGAGATCATACACCAACCCTGCTGTCACCATCCCTAGCCTCTGGTTCTCACCCATGCCTTACTTCTTTCTTCTTCCTTTTTCCAACTCTGAGTTCTCTCCTGGGGGTTCTGGAGGGGCCTTAATATCCTTAATCCAAATTTTTACTGTGCGTGATGCTGTTTCCTATACACCCTTATGCCGTATCGTAGGTCTGTGAACCCTAACTACATTCTGAATTGCCTAGGAGAAAGTGCTACAACTAGCTGCTGCTCTCCCAGAACATAGACCTGAATTATGCACTTCCCGTCAACCAGGAAGAAATATCGTTTATACAACCAGTGGCTCTCATTAACTAATCAACAAATAAATTCCTGGCTGGCTTGAAGAAGCACCAGCAAACTACTCAAAGCAGAACTGCCATCTTCTAGTTTGAAACTCTTCCAGGGGTTTTGTATCAGTGTGTCTGTTCTTGATTTCTTCCCTGTTCTTCATCTGCTGTCTTTTGTCTCGTCCTGCCTCTTACATTTTTTAGATAGATGAACTATGTAAATATCTAGCTTCCCCTTAGTTAGTAATAAATCCACCCCTTCTGTCCTCTTCTTGCACATTTTCTTCCAGGCTATTTCTCTCTCTCCTTCCACCCAATTCTTCTTCATTGGTCTACCCTCCAATTCAGCAAGTCCCAGGAGTTTCTCTCCATTCGTCCTTAGGGCTTCCAGTAGCAAAAACTGTCTTGGGTGTCGAAGTCCACAGGGAAGTGTGATGGTCCCCAAGTGGATTAAATCCCACTTAAATCCATCTTGATGGAGGGCAGCAGCTTCACCAATACTGGCCTGGGGCTGATGAGGACTTTGTGTGCCAAAAGGGCTCAGGACCAGAAAGTGACTCGTGGAGCTGGATCAATGATATGGGTGTCATGCTGTGATGTGGAAGGCAGATGAAAGACCACTGCATTATATTGTCCTTAGGACAATCTTCATGGCTGATCACCATGATGATCACCAATATTCAGATTTGGATACAGCAGAAGAAGAAGTACAAAACAATGTTGTTTTGTTTTTTAAAAAAGGAAAATAAGCTGACTGGCTTAGCAAGATGGTGATAGTATAATATGGACAACATATTTTGTGAGGCAAATGATCGTAGAAGAATTGAGTTGTAAGGGACCTATGAGGCCATTGAGTCCAGTCCCTTGCTCAATGTAGGAATCCAAATCAAAACATATCTTATAGAGAATTATCCAATTTTCTATTGAAGGCCTCTAAGCATTGGAGTGCTCACTACTTCCCAAGGTCATTGTTTCTGTTATTGTAATGCTCTAACTGTTTTTTCCTGATGCAGAGGTGGCTTCATTTTGGTTAGATGTTGGTCTTCTGGCAATGACGAAACCTACTGTGTGACTCTGGGCCTACCTGACTTCCCCTGGTTGATGAGGGGATAAAGTGGGGAGAGAAGAGCCAATCTGAAATGCGTTTCCCACCCTACATTCAATAGCAGCTAAAACCATTAAGAACTTGTGAAATACTCCAGCTCTTGACCTGACCTATAGTTGAATTTTATATAATAGCATCAAGATTAGAGAATTTTAAACGAACCATATTCTTTTCACAAACTTGTTTCGGATGAATAGAATTCAAAAACTCTGAAATGTTGAACTGAAGTGCTTTGCCACAAATGTTAATGAGATAACATTTCATACCGGAGTTAAACTTACAATTCTGTTTTTATGCAATTCTTTTGAAGGTTTTTCTTCAGCATACAATTTTTTCAACGATATACATACATCCTCCAAATTTTCTATGATTTATTCACAACCATGCAGCACAACTTGTAGCCTTGGCTGTGGTGTCCCTTCCTCAGACCATGGGCAGAGGTGCATCTTATACAGTATATATCTTACAACTGAAAACAAGCTTTGGATGTATGTCTGTATTTGGGATGTTTCCATTTATGTACTTATGAAAGAGTATAAACACACACACACACACACACACACAGATGGACGATGTCTCAGCTTTCATCTCAGAATAAGTTGAAGGAAATTCTAGGAACATGTATTTTGCTATTCCTTTATAAAATAAATGTGAATGAACAAATTTAATTTAATTTAATTTAATTTTTCACTTTGTATGCCGCCCCACTCGCAGAGCAACTCTGGGCGGCTAACAAAGAAAATACAATATCACAATTATAGTACAAAATATCAAGTCAGAAGTGTTTCAGAAACATTACAGCAAATATCCCAACCACCATTATAAAACATCAACCCATCCCCACCCACCAATTAAAAATCTAGTTGAAAATTTTAAAAGCATGATTGATCCTGTTCTAAATGAGCCAGTGGGGGGTGGGGGTGGTTGCTCCCTCTCCATCTCCCCACACCTGCCCTACCAGCCAGGTTTTCAGCTCTTTCCTGAAGGGCGGCAGCTCCGCCTGGAGACGCAGTTCAACTGGCAGGAGGTTCCATAGGGCCGGAGCGGATACTGAAAAGACTCTTCTTCTAGTGCTAGTGAGGTGAGCCTCTCTAGCAATTGGTATTTTTAAAGAGCCTCTCCGGTCCGCTCTAGTGGGACGGGCAGATGTCCTTGGGGTGATGTGGTCTCTTAAGTATCCTGGCCCACTACCATGTAGGGCTTTAATGGTAATTACCAGCACCTTGAATTGCACCCAGAGGCACACTAGCAACTAATACAGCTTTCGTAGCAGGGGTAAGGCATGGGCATAACACCTGCACCCCATCACTACACAGGCAACTGCATTCTGGACCATCTGCAGCCTCCGAATGGTCATCAAGGGCAGCCCCATGTAGAGCGCATTACAATAAACCAGTCTGGAGGTGACCAGAGCATGTGTGACCATAAGCAAAGAGTCCCGGTCCAGGACATGCACATTTCCCATAATAATGAGGGAACAGCAACACTGAAGGCATTGGGGAGGCTTTTCTCTCTGTTGCCAAACCTAGCCTGACATATTAAATCTTATGAGACAATCATAGCTCAGACTAATTTGTGCTACAGCTTGACTGATGCAATATTAGAGTCTGGAAGCCCTTTCTTCCTTTTTATTTTTAAAAAGACAAGGAAGCAGATCTCCTTGCTGTAATGGCTTGTTTACTAGGTAAGATTGTTTGGGGCTATACACCCTTAAGCACATAAACGGCAAAGGTTATAAGCTCTAGGTAAGGTTAATGGAATTATTTGCATGACTCAAGCCCAATTCTTACCCAAACGAGTGAGGAGTTGCTGTGTCCTGGCATAGACCTAGTGCACTCTAGGTGATACAGAGAAGGAAGGGCTTAAATGGGGATATTTGCTGATGGTGCAACTAGTTTGAACTTGCACAACCTACCACAAACAAGCCTAGCAGAGTGGAAATGACAAAGTTGCCCAAAGTATTGGAGAATAGCTGGATAAAACAGAAGAAGAAAATATGTGTCAGCAATAAAGAGACCTCTTTTAACTGGAAAAAGCTCTCCTTTTATTAGAAAATGCAGAGTCAGGCTGCTATAAAGAAACAATTATTATTTTTATGTTACTACAATTAGTTATCATCAACTAAGGACGTGTGTGTGTTTATAAGCTAAATTCAGAAAGACTTGGTGTAGTTTACTGAAGGCCAATGGCTGTGTTTTTTCAACTGTTGCCCAGTTCCTGTCATCTTACTTATTTTTGCACTTTAGGGTGTGAATTTTGAACCTTTTCTGTTGTAATGAGTTATCTCGTTTCTGTTGAAACTATTCTTTTAAATAAACTTCTCCAGCTTAACCTGAATCCTGCTAATATCGCTAAATTGCTCAAGAAGATTGACTGGTTCTCCAGACCTTATAAATAACTAGCAAAGGTTGCCCGGCGTTGCCGGGCTGTTTTAAATGGTGTTGGAAAGTTTTTGTTGTTGTTGTTAATGTTTGTAAAGTAAAGGTTAGTCTATAATTGAAATTTTTAAAATTTTTATTTATGAAAAAAACTTTGGTGGCCTGTTATAAACTGTGATGAGTTTTGTTTGGTGTTTTGGTTTTGTGGATGAAAAAAAGAATAAAGGATGATATACTTTTTCCAAAAAAATTATTTAACCCAATAATTTTTAGTATGTATTTTTTTAAATTGTTGTACCATAGGTAATAATTTTAAAAATGTGAAAGTACATGTTTTTCACAATAAATATTTTTAAACTGTGTATTGATGTTTTTGTTTTTTATTTGAGTAAAAATTCAGCACAGGATTTTTGAATAGTTTTTATTTTATTTTATTGACATCTGTTTTTGATTTGTGTAAAATTGTGATTTTGTGTTATTTGTTTTTACTTGTTTTTACTCTTGGGGCCTTTTGTGTGGGGCTGTTGTGTCTTTTTGATTTTTTTTTTACTATTGTGGGCAGCAAGTGGTGCTGGTAGGGGTTATCTTGTATTTTGACTGTTTTTTCTCTCGTGGCCTCTGGGTGGAGCTTCTTCCAGTAAGTAGTCTCTTTCTTTATTCATTTCTTTTCCAGTCGTTGTGGTGTGAGGTCGTGTGGTGGTGAGTTGGCTGTTTTTCTTTATTTGGGGTGGTGGTGGTGGTGGTTGGATTTTGTGGTGTTTGGCTGGGTGCTGGGTGTGTTTGGAAATGTTTGTTGTTGTTTACTTTGTATTGTTTTTTGGTGTTATTTTTGTTTGTTTTTGTGTATTTTTGAATGTTTTTGATTGTTTGTTTTTGTGTTTTTTGGTGTCCTATGGGGGATCCCCTCTCTGCCATCTCCCCTGGCTCTGGAAGGCTTGGGGGGACAGACCCCTTTTGTCCCCCCAAACCTTCCAGACTCATGGGACCTAGGATAGGGGATTGAATCCAGGCTACCCTCTGATATTAAAAGGGAAATCTCAATTGTGGTTTCCCCTTTAATATCAGTGGGGGGGGGGTTGTGATCCCCCTCTCTGCTGGCTTCCTTGGGTTTGGGAGGGTTGGGTGGACAAAAGGGGTCTGTCTCCCCAACCCTTCCGGACCCAGGAGAGCCATTGGAGAGGGGGATTACCCCCCAAAAAAACTCCATTTTTAAAGAGAAGTAACCGCTTGGTTTCTTCTCTTTAATATGGGGCATGTGTGTGTGGAGGGGAATCCCCTCTCTGCCAGGTCCTCTGGGGTCAGGAGGATTGGGGAGACAGACTCCTTTGGTCCCCCCAACCCTCCCAACCCCAGGGGAGCCAGTAGAGAGGGGGAGCACAACACCCACCCAGTGATATTAAAGGGGAAACTCTGATTAGGAGCTTCAGGTGCCGTTGGGGAGGGGGGCTTTGGTTCTCGCGGCTTGGCGGACTTGCTCTCCCAGTGTTTTTTTTTTAATTTTTGCGCACCGGCTTCCTCAGCGTTCTGCGCCCTCATGGCGCGCAGGACGCTGGGGCTTGTAGTTATGGGTTTGTGCTGCATTTTTTTTAAAGACGGTTTTCTTTTGATTGGCTGTGGCGTGTTTCCAAACGTTCCTTGCGCCGCGCCGTGCGAGAGCCTCTCAGCCTGATTGGCTCTGGCACGGCACAAGGAATGTTGGGAAATGAAGTTGTTTCCCTTTTTTCGCGTTTGTGGGGCTGTGGCCCCACTGCCTGTTTTCTCAATCCTTTGTTGACCTGCGGACCCAGATCGGCAGTGTGCACGAAGGGTGAGTGCAGGCAAGTAGGGCAAGGCATAGCAACCTATAGCAAGTTCCAACGGTTAACCCTTGGTTTTATAGGTTAAGATAAGTGGATGGAGTGTTTGGGACCTTTTTTCCACTGAGCCTGCAAGTCAGAAGGGTGGCTACAATGCCATACAAGCTAGAAGGGTGGCTACAATCTGGTTTTATCTAACCAAATCTTCTTATGGTTTGAGTCTGGGTTTTTTTTTTTTTTTTTTTGGCTTGGAGTTTCATTGACGAAGCTGTGAACCTCAGCATATCAAGTTACTGTCAGGGAGTGGATGTCCAAACACTCTGCTGGTTGCTCACGTGGTACCTTTATGTCATTATGTGCCATCAAGACAGAACCGACTCTGTTAGGGCTTTCAAGGTGAGACATTTGAGGAGTGATTTTACCTGTCCCACTTGCCCAGTAAGTTTCCATGGCCAAGGGGGAATTCAAACCACTACCCTCAGAGAACTAGTCCATTACTCTATTCACGCCAACACACAGGGTATGACAGCACTTTTATAGGTGCATTTAAATTTGATTAATGGGTAGTGGTGTGCTGTTCTGAATATGCATTTGTACCAAGAGTAGAGTTTGAGTTGAAATTCTTCACTAAATCACCTGACCTTGAATTTATTGGATTTTACTTCTGAGTAAATATGTAAGGGATTGAAATGTTAGACAAGGTTTCACCATAAGAAATTATTCCTGCTTTTGATGCACAACTGTTCATCTCTACCTATTCAGGCTATGAGATGTCTTTGATGCTGTTGCACTGTCAGCCAAGGGATGGGATCTGGGCTGCCTTGCCAGCAAGTTAAGGCAAGCAGGAGAAATTTGGCCTGGAGATCTCTCTGCCCTCCAGATAGGGGATGAGGCATACTGACAGACAACTCACCTTTCATTGACCTTGAGTGACAGATGGACAAGTGTTGGTGGGAGATTTGTTTTGACTGCTATGGTTAGAGCAACAAGTAAAGATAAGTGGTGTGATCCATACTTAAAATCAAACAAATGTAGAAGGAAGGTGATACCTTTTATAGGATCTCTTTTTTAAAAATCAAATATTGCAAGCTTTTGTGATTTAAAAGATCACTTCATCAGGCAGATTTCATGGCATGTTGTTCAAGCCATGCTGGTGCTTAGAAAGTCTTTTATTTCATGTATCAGATTCATAATAAAAATTAAACACCTTAGAATATCCTGGCTTTTGTGACAGTTAGAAATCTGCTTCTTAAGAACATAAGAACAGCCTTGCTGGAACAGGCCACAGCCCATCCAGTCCAGCATTCTGTCTCACATAGTGGCTCACCATTTCCTTCAGGGTATTCCCAAGCAGATGCCTTCACCTGCTTAGGATTCCCTGGAAATGATATTGAGATATCCTGCCTATCTCTCCAACCCGGAGGTTGTCCTTAAGTATCCATTATTACAGCCATTGATACTCTTGTCCTCCATGAACTTGTCTAATCCTTTCTTAAAGCTGTCAAGACTGACAGCTGTCACCACTTCTTCTGGCAGGGAGTTCCATAGGCCAGTAATCCTCTGGGTGAAAAAGTACTTTCTCTTATTTGTTTGAGAACTAGTACCCAAAAGTTTCATGGAGTGTCCCCTAGTTCTAGTGTTATGCGATAGGGAAAACAGTTTTTCCTTATCTACTTTGTCCACACCGTGCATGATTTTATAAACTTCAATCAGGTCACCTCTTAGACGTCGTCGTTCAAGAGTGAAGAGGCCCAACCGTTGCAGCCTCAGATGGTAAGGAAGGTGTTCCAGTCCCCTAATAATTCTGGTTGCCCTCCTCTGCACTTTTTCCAGCTCCATAATATCCTTCTGGAGGTATGGTGACCAGAACTGTACACAGTATTCCAGATGGGGCCTCACCATAGATTTATAAAGAGGCAAAATGACACTTGCTGAATTATTTTCTATACCCTTCCTAATGATCCCTAGCATTGAGTTTGCTTTTTTCACTGCCGAGGCACACTGGGTTGACACCTTCATTGAGCTGTCCACCAGGACACCAAGGTCCCTTTCCTGGTTTGTCGCAGAGAGTTCAGACCCCATCAGTTTATAAATGTAATTGGGGTTCTTTGCCCCAACATGCATCACTCTGCACTTACTAATGTTGAAACTCATTTGCCACTGTTTTGCCCACTCTCCCAGTGTCAAGAGATCCCTCTGGAGCTCCTCACAATCTCTCACAGTTTTCACTACCCTGTATAATTTAGTGTCATCAGCAAATTTGGCTACCTTGCTATTTACTCCTACCTCTAGATCATTTATGAAGAGGTTGAAAAGCAGGGGTCCCAGTACTGAACCTTGGGGGACCCCACTCTTTACTTCCCTCCACTTGGAGAAGTGTCCATTTAGTGCTACCCTCTGTTTCCTGTCCCTTAGCCAGTTGCTGATCCAGGACAAGACCTGTCCCTTTATTCCATGACTGGTAAGTTTATTCAAGAGCCTTTGGTGTGGGACCTTGTCAAAAGCCTTCTGAAAGTCCAGATAAACAATGTCAACTGGATCCCCCTTATCCACATGCTTGTTGACACTCTCAAAAAATTCCAACAGATTAGTGAGGCATGATTTGCCCTTGCAAAAGCCATGTTGGCTCTCCTTTAGCAGCGCCTTCTCTTCTATGTGCCTATTAATTCTATCTTTTAGGATGGTTTCCATCACTTTACCTGGGACACATGTCAAACTGACAGGTCGGTAATTTCCTGGATCACCCCTGGATCCTTTTTTGAAAATTGGTGTTACATTCGCTACCTTCCAGTCATCAGGCACAAAGCCTGATTTGAGGGAAAGATTATATATTTTGGCTAGGAGATCAGCAATTTCATCTTTAAGTTCCCTGAGAACTCGTGGATGGATGCCATCTGGTCCTGGTGATTTGTTAGTGTTTAGTTTAACAAGACATGCAAGGACCTCCTCCCTGGTTATTTCTATCTGGCTTAATTCTTCGGTTTCCCTCCCTACGAAGATAGGCTCTGTTTTGGGCATGTGGCCTCTGTCTTCTTCAGTGAATACTGAAGCAAAGAATTCATTGAGTCTCTCTGCAATCTCTGTTTCCTCTTTAATAACCCCTTGCCTTCCATTGTCATCTAATGGTCCAATGGCCTTCCTAGTTGGGTTCTTACTTCTAATGTACTTAAAGAAGTCTTTGTTATTTCTCTGAGTATTTTTAGCTATACGCTCCTCAAAGTCTTGCTTTGCTTTCCTGATTGTTGCCTTGCATTTGTTCTGCCAGAATTTATGTTTCTGCCTGCTGTCCTCATTCGGACAAGCCTTCCATCTTCTAAATGAGCTTTTCTTGCTCCTGATCACTTCCCGAACAGCTCCTGTAAGCCACATTGGAGTCCTCTTGGACCTGGCAGTGCCCTTTTTCCTTTTGGGTATGCATTCCAATTGAGCCTCTGTTATTGTTTTTGTAAACAGCCTCCATGCCTCTTGGAGTGTTTGGACTCTCTCAATTTTCCCTTTCAGCTTCTTTTTTACTAGTTTCCTCAACTTCGGGAAATTTCCTTTTTGAAAATTTAAGGTCTCTGTGTTAGATTTTATCAGTGACTTGCGGTCTATGATCAAGTTAAACATAATTGAGTTGTGGTCACTGTTCCCTATTGGATCAGTCACATTAACATCTTGCACCAGATCCTGAGTATTACTCAGGATCAAGTCAAGGATTCTTGTACCTCTAGTTGGGTCTTCAACCATCTGTCCCAGGGAACAATCATTTAGCATATCTAGGAACTTTATCTCTTTATCATGTGCTGAACAACAGTTCACCCAGTCTATGTGAGGGTAATTGAAGTCTCCCATTATAACCAGGCTTCCCTTCTTGGATGCCTCCTTTACAACATTCCCCAACTGCCAGTCTCCCTCAAGAGTTTGGTTCGGAGGCCGATAGTATATGCCTACTGTTAGACCATCCTTGTGGCCTGGTACTCTTACCCACAGAGCTTCTAATGGTGACTCCAAATCACCTAGATATTCCAATTCATACGATTTTATCACTTCTTTGACATACAAGGCCACACCACCTCCCATTTGCCCCTTCCTATCCTTCCTGTACAGTTTGTAGCCTGGGATAACTGTATCCCATTGGTTATCATCCGTCCACCAGGTTTCAGTGATACCAATAATATCAATATTCTTATCTATTGCTAAGTATTCCAGCTCCCCTATTTTGTTCCGGAGGCTTCTGGCATTTGTATACAAGCATTTATATATGCTTTTCTGACACAGTCTTTTGTGTCCAGTTGCATTGTTAGACTGCCTCTTGCATCCTTCTGCTAGAATGCTAGTGACTAGCTCCTCGCTCTGCTCAGTAATTTTTTCATCCTCCTCACTACTCAAATACTCAAATACACACTTTCCCTGAACCGGATGCTGCCCAGCTTGAGGCACCTACTTCATTCTGCCTAATAAAAAGGCTGTGGTAAGAAGGTGAGGCTAATGGTTGAGATCCAGAAGAATAAAATTGCACCGTTAAGGCCAAAAACAATGTCTGCATTTATTCTTGAAAATAAAATACTTGATTCAGTATGTGCGTTGTCCAATAAACAAAATTCACAGTTGGTTCACAAAAACATAGAAATGATTCTTCATCAGGAAGATTATTACTTATCCTTTCGCGTCAATGGCCTCACACGCTAAACTCTTTCGGTGCCTGATGAAGAGTTTCGAAAACCATTTACCGGAATGGGTTTGAAGTAATATGTTATTACTTACACACTGTACAAGCTACAAA